>OZ024708.1:11773181-11803181 GCA_964016945.1 Microplitis deprimator | reverse complement strand
ACATACATACATACATACATAAACTTGGACATCATCTTGAAATTAGTCGAAATAGCTTCCTAGAATCTCAAAACGTCAAAATCTGTTAGAAATTCAATTTTCGAAAATCGGACCAAAACCAATAACTTCCCGAATTTTTAAAAATTTTCAATTTTCTTAGCGGGAAGTTAAAAATCTGGGTGTCAGTGGGCCCTGTGGGCCAGCCCCAAAACTTCCCGCTGTTTTCGAGATCAAGGAGCTCAAAAACATTACTGTTAACAAATTTTCGAGCTTTTCGATCTCGAAAATGCTATTACATGCAATCGCTTTCTTCTGAGCTTTTCAAGCTCTAACAAGTTATATTTTATGCTAAGGTTTTGAAATTTAAGAATCGAAAATCATTAATGAAGAAGCGGTTTTTAATCTTTCATTCCCGAGTATGTTCAATAAAATAAGAGTATTAAGGCAGAAATCAATGTTAGTGATCAAAATCAAGATTTCAATGAGTTTTGAATTAGGTCAGAGCAATAATATATGGAATTTCCTAGAAAAATATTAAAAACTGTGCTTTTTCTATTTTTCACCGATAATATGATTTAAACTAAAGAACAAATTACATGACATTATATGATGATCGAAAGAGACTATGAAGAAGAAGAGTCGGTATGATTTCAGATACATTTTAATATGATTAGTATTTCAAAGCTCCTGTAACTCTATCTTAATCATTTCTATTAATTTGTGTCTAAAAACATTTAGTATATCAAGCATAATCGTGAACACAACTTTGAAAATTGATTCTCAATGATTAATTTTAATTTTTCGAATCCTCGGAGATTAATACGAAACGTAACTTATTGAAACGAAGAGCTCAAAAGTAGTAGTGTACTTAAAGGAATTGTCGATCTCAAAGAGCTCGAAAACAGCAAGAAGTCTCGGGGCTGCACTGCAGGGTCAACCAGTTTTTAATTTTTTTTTACTAAGACTATCAATAAGTTAATGAAAAGTTACAGTTACGCAACTTTTATAATTTTTTTTTAGATATTTCTTATGTTTGGTGTATTAAAATAATTATTTTAAAGTTGACATAAAAATTATTGATTTTTTCGTTTTTTAGCGTCGAGTCGTTATATCTACATGGAAAAAAATAATAGGTAGCAGCTACCGATTAATTTTCGGCAACAGCTACCGATTTTAATCGGTAACAGCTACCGGAATAATCGGTAGCTGTTACCAAAAGAATCGGTAGCTGTTACTGATTATTTCGGTAACTACAACCAATTATTTCGATAACAACAACCGATTATTTCGGTTCTACTGAAGAATTTCAGTGGACATAAAAAACTATTTCTGAGGGATGTTACACGGGATGTGTGTACGAGTGTGCATGCATGTGTGCGCGTGCGTGTGTGCACGCCTGTGTGTGCGTGCGCGTTTGCGAGTGTGTCCGCATGTTAGCGCGTCGAGTGTGCCCGTGCGTGTGCGAGTGCGTGCGTGTGTTCCCCTGAGTCCACGTGTATGCGTCTGTGTACACGTGTGTGAGTGTGTGTGTGCATAACTGATAGCAAAACAATCGGTAATAGCTACCGAAATAATCGGTATCGGATACCGAAAACTAATCGGTAACGGCTACCGATTATTTCGGTAGCCGTTGTCGATAGAAATCGGTGCCAGCTACCGAAAAAAAATCGGTAACTGTTACCGAAAATTAATCGGTATTCGTGTAATAACTGATTTAGACTTAATTAGATGATAAATAAAAAACTCTGACGTACTTTTATCATGAACCCAGAGAATAAAGCTCGTCCTTCGATTCCAAAAATTCGTTAAAACGTGTGTTATTTTCTATTGTATGTTATAAACCTATAATTTTGACTACCACTATTTTTATTGAATGGTGGAAAAATTTTGATCAAAATGAAATCTAAAAATTGTGTTTTTTTTAATTTCCATTTAGTTATGGTGAGGAATTTAAAATAGGTAACCACCGACACGTTTTTCACATTTTTTTCTTTAATTAAAAAAAAAAAATGTGGCTATTTTTAGAGGTCTTCGAGATTAATGTAACTTCAGATTAAAAAACACAACTTTCGGAAAATCGTGTTTAAAATTTACTCTGATAGCGACACAAGCATTACTCCGCTGTCATAAAATAATATTTTTCAACAAAAAATATTTAAACATATTAAATACATAGATGCTTTCATTCCGAATAAAATTTTTTACACGAATATTAAAAAAAATCAATTTTTTAATAATTTCAAAAGATAGCAGCCTTTTTAACTATTTTTCTAATCGTGTCATTTTTTCAACTTTTACTGTTTATTATTTCGTAAAATTGAAAAAATTTTCTATCAGCTGATGGATAAATTTAAAAAAAACTCCGGAAACTAGTTGACCCAGCGGGCCATCTTTAAAACTCTCCGTTATTTTCGAGTTCAAGGAGTTCGAAAAAATAACTATTAATTCATGTTTGAGCTGTTTGATCTCGTCAATACTTTTATGTTCATTGGTATTTTCGAGCTCTTCAAGCTAAGGGTTCAAGCCAATAAGTTACGTTTCGTATTATTCGCTGAGAGTTCGAGAAATTGAAAATAATCATCAAAAATCGATTTTCAAAGTTTTTCTCACGATTGTGCTTGATAAACTCAATGTTTTTAGACAGAAATTAATAGGAATGATTAAGATTGATAGTTACATGAGCTTTGAATTAAGCCAGAGCGTTAATATATAAGACATTCGGGAAAAATATCAGAAACAGTGATTTTTCCAAATTTTTATTAATGACACTATTTCAACTAATGAACCGATGGAAATGAATTATGTAGTGACCATCAAAAACTTTGAAGACAAAGGGCCGGTATAAGTTTTGGAACATATGATAAATTACATTATACGTTATCGGGAAAAAATGAAGAAAATTGTTATTTTTTTCTTTTGTTATCGCCAATATCTTTCGAACTATTCAACCGATTTTGATGTTCGATGCAGCCTCTAATGCTAAAACATTGTTGGAATCAAAAGGTTTTGCGATTTTTTCATGAACTTGAATTTTCTTGCTCACACTGTTGCGTATAAATGTTATATTTCCGCATATTACGGGTATTTTATAATTTTGTTTTACCGTTTTATGTTTTTATACATACATATAAAAAAATATTACTCCGTTATATATTGGAAAAAGAAGCACCTTTTTGAGATTATTTCGACAACAATATTTCTTAAACAATTAAGGTAAGGGGTCCAGTTTCTGACCTTTTTAGAGTGTAGGTTGAGGTTATACTATAACAATTCATGTAAGATTTAACAATGAGAAAAATAATAATTCTATCAAGTTTAGGATTTGTCAAATAAAGTCATGATTATTTGAATTGAATTAATAATTTAAATTGACGTTTTAAGAAATGAGATTCAGAGACTTAGTTTCTGACTCTCAGAGTTCTTCAGGTGCCAGGTTCAGTATCTGAGCCTCACAGTGGCCTAGTTTCTGACCCTCAAATTAAACCATGATTAAGTTATGAAGTACTCACTAAGTCTGAATAAGCTAAAATTATTATTTCGGTGTATAAATTAAATATTTGTTACAACAAACACATAGTTTTTCAATATTTAAAATATAAATTATTAAAGTCATGCTATGAAACACTGCAGAAATAAAAAAATTACAATCAATCGTTAAAATTACTCTGGTTTGATTGTTTTTTCCTAAAGAACTTTTCTTTGCTTATTTTTTTCAAGTTTTTCTTAAAATTTAATTTTGTCATAATAAAAATATTATTCAACTAAAAGAGTCATAATAATTTTAATACTATTGAAATTGACATTATTTTTACAATAATTTTATCACTTTAAGAATGTACTTTCAAGATCTAAACATGATCTTTTATTTATAAATGTGAATATTATATATTAATTTATCCCTGTATTATGAAAAATAACAAAAAGTAATCTAAGAAAACTATAAATTTTGCTATTTTTACATTTTATAGCTATGTAATTAAACAGATAACCTCGCTCGTAGTAGGTTGGAATTTAAGGGTCAACAACTCCATCATACCTATAAAATTGAGCCTAGTTATTGACCCTAAAATTTTAACAACAAAACTCGTTTTAATATGTTTTATAAGTGTATTTGAATAAATTTTAATTAAATATTGATCTATCCATATAGTTTTAATTAACTTTTTTTACTTACATGATAATCAGTGCACGGATTCAATCGTCGTACCTCCTAGCGTAAACTGTTTAGTCTAAAAAATATACCTAAAAAATGGCGTCCTCAGCCACTTATGGCTAAAATAGTTTTTTTTATTCAATTAATATTTTCTACGATTTTTTAATTGCCGTTAATTAGGCTTAGAATAAATGACTATAAATTAAGGTAGAATTGATTTTCTTATTAAAGTTATAGTTTTTTAAGTAAGTTAGAAAAAAGTTGAAAAGGTCAGAAACTGGGCCAGGATGAATAACTGGGTTTTTTACCTCAATCCGATTTTGATGATTTAGGTGGTAAATCGACGCAGTTTATAAAGCTTTAGAGCTGATTATTTTTTGAAATCAATACATAAAGTATACTACAGTTATCAAAAAAAAACTTTTTCCGAAAAATTTTATTTTTGGAATATCTCGAAACGTACTGTACTGATCAAGCTCAATTTCTATCAGCATCTAAGAGTATATAAGCCGCTTCAAATTCCACCTCAAAGATCCAAAGTAGTTCATCCGTTCAAAAGTTATGGAATATTTACATACGTACGTACGGACATGCGTGCTCAGACATCATCTTGAAATTAATTAGGATAGATTCCTAGGAGCTCAAAACGTCAAAATTTGTTTAACGGTTTTCGAAATTCAGACCAAAATAGCTTCATTTTTTAAAAAAAAATATCCAATTTTCGTAGTGAGAATTTAAAAAACGTATACTTTGAAAATACCTCAAAACTATAACTAACTACTAAGAAAATAATCTTTAATCTATTAATTTATTAGTAAAGTCAAATTCAAAGATTTATTGATTAAAATGCCAATTGTGTATAAGAAAATACTGCAGTAACGTATCAAAGACTAATTACGTACATGCCAACAGAATGTGTTTTTCCTTTTTGAGAATGGTGTGTACAAAAGGATTGCAGTAAATCCTGTCTGATTAGATACTCGATACTATAGATTTTTCTTATAAACTAAACATTAAAGCCATGAATGAGTATACTAAAAAATATTTCCTTATAGATGACATTGGTAGTTTTTTTCTTCATAATTATTTATATTGATTTCTCGTTATTGCGTGATTGACTGTCTGTTCTTACTATCAATTCGGATCCCCCCCCCCCCCCCCCCCAGTAGAATAAATTCTTGACAAGTTTGACTCGGGTTTGAATTCAAATAAATGCTAAAGTTTTACAATAGTTATTTTAATTATAAAAAAATTGAATTAATCAAATTTATTTCTATGTATTTACTTTACTATTAAAATTTTTTTTGTTCCATTAATATTAATTAAAGTATTTTTTTTTTTTTTGAATTTATCAACTTATCGTTAGATTTGAAATTTCCAATCGAATTGGTAAGTGAGATCCTGCACCATTAGACGGGTTGTCCGTGGAGATTTAAGGGAATGGAGTAACCCAAGGGAACACTCGTGTCGACCGAATCGAGAACAGGCTAGAGATTATCAGAGATATATACGGAAGTTGAGCCTTCCATTTACCCTTCCAATTCATTGCCAGGTTTTACTACTATAATCAAACTTTATCCTTGTTTCGATATCCACATTAAATCTTAATAGTCGCGTAAAATATTGTCTTAAAGTAATACAATATTTTTTACGAGTGATAAATATTGCAGAGTAAGCACTATTTTTTTTTGTCATAAATTATTAATGAATAACGAAAAGAATTTAATTCCTAGCTAACGTGATTATGAAGATCATATAATACATCAATCATTTTTTTTTCTGTACAGTTATTTGTCGATAATTTTTTATGAAAATTTAATTAACCAAGCGAAATAGAAAAAAAATATTTACTAAATGCACTTGAACCATAGTTTTCTCTTCCAATGTTATCTTTTTCATATCATAGCAAGAACCTATATGGATCTTTGGTTAGCGTTGACTGACAAATATTATCTTTCCGCAAAATAAATGACTCTCTACTCACAGGATGTCCAGAATCTTTATAGAATGAGTAAACAACTATAAAAAACATTTAAAAAAGTATATGAGAATTAGAAAAAAAAAAACAGGGATGATTTATTACTAGGATGACAGTGTCAATAAATAAATTTAATCTTCACTTCATGCACGTTAACATTTTTTATTGTTTTTTTTTTTTTTTGCTTATACAAGATTAACATTCATGCAAGCATTACTGTTTTATTTAGATATATGATATATCCATTTTTTAATTTTCTGATAATGAAAGTTCCCGACTAAAAATTTTTAAGTGCACCCACTTGGGACTCAATTGGGTTGTTCAATGGGGACCTTACATTGGGATATAACACAGAAACGTACTTGGGCCCCGATCGGGCAATCCCTATATGTTCCCAATTAGGTAAGACCTACGTATTCCTAAACGTACGATTCCTATTAAAAAAAATATTAAATCGCGAAAAAAAAAAAAAAATTTTAATTGGATCCGAAATGTAATTTATTGTATTAGAAGCGTTACTTAGAGGAATTATACACGATTTTGATTGATGAAAAAATCCCAATGACTGCTGGACTCGAACCTGCATCCTTCCGATTCAAAGTCGTTGACGCTATCCACTGCGCTGACCCACGTATGCGATCGCGTGAGTGTAAATAGTATATTTATTATGATACCAAAGAATGACTTAAAGAAATAAAAAATCCGTGATGCAATGATCAACGTACTCTTTGTATAAATATATTTTTGTTTTGTACTTTGTTTAATTTTTAGCCAGTAAACAAAATATTAAAAAGAATTAAAAAATTTTACGGTCAAATGGATTACCAAATAAAAACCTCAGGGTATTTCGAGTAAATCAAGAAAAAATTAATTTAATAAAAATTTCAGTCAATCAAAATTATACTAGAAAAAATAGAAAATAGAGGAGGGAGGGACGCAAAACTGAAAATCCTGTTCAGAAGAAGCGAGAAATAATTTGAACTGAAAATTAAATAAATTTGATAAAATGAAATTGTTTATAAACAATTTAGATAAAAAAAAAGTAATATTAACATAAATATTGTGTACGAGCGTAAAAAATAAATTTGTTTTATTATTAAATGTTTGAAAAAAAAGTGTTCAATTACAAATTTTGAGCATTTCAGATTGTATATGAATCATAAAAGTTATTAAAATAATAATAATTTCTGCCTTGGGCTATCCGAACAAGTTCCCGATTGGATCCCAATGTGGCAAAACCAATATGTCATTTATTTTTGCATTGGGCTATCCCAACAAGTTCCCAATTAGGACTTATTCAGGAAAAACTGATGTTGGGTAACTAGTTTTTGCATTGGGATATCTCAACAAGTTCCCGATTGTGTTCTGATGTGGCAAAACCAATAAAAGTTATTTATTTTTGCATTAGGCTATCCCAACGAGTTCTTAATTAGGTCCCACTTATGAAAAACTGATATTGGGTAGGTGATTTTTGCATTAGGATATCCAAACAAGTTCCCACTGGGTCCCGATGTGGCAAAACCAATAAAATTTAGTTATTTTTGCATTGGGCTATCCCAATGAGTTCCCAATTAGGTCCCCATAAAATTATATGAAATTGTATAAAATTTTACTGTAGTCATAATAAATTGCATAAAATTGAATGAAATTTTATAAAATTTCATATAATCTTATAAAGTTTTATAAAACTTCATAAATTATTATAAAATTTTACAAGGCCATTTTCAGTATAACATTTTATAAAAACATTTTTTCCCGGGATATAAAAAAGTAGTTTTCCTTAACTATGGAATTTTCCCAACAAAATTAAATTAATCAAAGAAAATACTGCTTTTAATTGTTAGCATTAAATTGACTAAAGAAAAATTATGCAACTAATTTTCTTGGTTAAAAACCTTAGTTTCATTTTTAGTATGCAGTTTTACAGTAATTTAAATTGTGCTGACGTATCTTAACTTGATTTTAATTGAGACATTTAGTGAAATGAATTTTCCCTTTTGCTGATAGAAACGAACTCGAACATTTTGTTTATTTCATTTTAGATACTATCAACCCCCCAATTAACTTATCTGATTTTTTTTTCCATTTTCATAAATCGTTGTTGCGGTCATTTTGTTTTCAATAAAATTTAAAGATTATGATAGTGTCGAAGTAGATTAAAAAAAAAAATAAGTTCAAGTAGAATATCGTAATGAGTTGATTGGAAAAACAAAGAGAATTCTCTTGTAGATAAAATATAAAAAAAAATCATTAACTACTAAAATGATTATTATTTTTTATTTCCTGTCATTATTTTTATTTTTGTGGCCTTTGATCTCATTTGCTTCGTTTCATTCTTTTATTTTCTTTAACTTTTATATCTTTATTTTCTACGAATACTTTTTTTTTCCTTGTTAACATTCTTCCTAGACTGGTTGGTAGTATTTTGCAAGTGATTTGGTAGAGGATGCTCGTGAGGGGTTAAAGTATTTTACGTTATGCAAGTGATTGTTTTCAGCCCTTTTCACCCTTCATACTTGTCTGTCTGTCATTTTCTTGGGTGCAAAATCCTCAAGATTATCATGAGCAATCTTTTCGATTGATCCCAAGGCGTTGTTAGTGTTTACTAGACATTCTTTTATTTACTTTTTATTTATCCATT
Organism: Microplitis deprimator; assembly: GCA_964016945.1. NCBI lineage: Eukaryota > Metazoa > Arthropoda > Insecta > Hymenoptera > Braconidae > Microplitis > Microplitis deprimator. The sequence goes on along the minus strand of OZ024708.1, from coordinate 11,794,409 downwards.
TCGACAAGCAAAATTTTTCCGTACATTCACCAAAGTCAACGTCTGCTACAATAATATTCCGGTTTGCCTCATTTTTATAAAGACATCCGCTTTTTTATGAATATTTCTGTACGAATATTTCTTTGACATATTGTGAATTCTTAAAAAGATATTTCTAAAGATTTATGGACATTGTATAATTCAAAATTTTATAACTATTGTTATAAAACATCTTATATTTTTTATATCAACATAAAAACATACTTTTAATAGAAGTTAATTTATAAAAAATTGTACAATAATTAATTGAAGTAAGACACTAAATTCGATCATTACCATTAGTCGCTCACTTTAACTGATTATTAATGCATTGTTATAATTTTTCTAGAAAAAAATTTCAAGTAAAAAAATTATTATTGATAAATAATCGTTTGTCAATCGAAATAGGGGTAGGGGGGAGAGCAAAATGGGTTCCCCAAAATTTTTGATCAGTTTAAATAATTTATGAACAAGGACCCTTGTAAAGTGATTGAGATCGTGGTTTGCTTTTAACACGTTTAAATAGAAAAATTTTCTAAACTTAAATTTGAAAATTAATTTTTTTTTCAAAGTTTAAAACATAATCTAGAAGTTGAACCGAGACTATGTCAACGACGCTCCGAGTATGCTCTTTCAGTTGAGCTATCCGAGCTTATGCCATAGTCCGTTTAATGTATTAATAAACAAAACATTAAAATAATTAAGCGCGAAAAATCAATGATTTAGAGAAATTTATTAACTAGCGTTTCTGCCATACCTGCACCGAAAGTAAAAATTCCTGTCCTCTTTAGAGGGAAGAAAATCGTTCTCTTTCCTTTTATGAGATAACAAATGATAAAAATTAGCACATGCGTCATTCTTCCCACAAACAGAGCCAAAAATTTAAACTTTCAGGTGCAGATGTGGTGAAAAATCGTATGCACACCACGGAGGAAAGTACACTGAGAGACAATTTTATTTAATAGTAATAAAATTTATTTGTATTTAATAAAACACGTATTATGGTCATGCACAAATAAAAAGTTTACTAAATACAAATAAAAATTTTATTAAAATCCCGTTTCAAATTTTATTAGTATTTAATATGTGTTTATTAGTATCGACTACGTGTTTATTCATATACTCAATAAGTAACTTTGTAAATAACTAATAAATAGATATGCCCAATCTAAAAAGTCATTGTATTCCATCGATAAATTGAAATTAAAAAATTTTGTTACAGAATTAATTTATTTATGAGTAGTAAATAATACCAAAATATTAAAAGTTATCCTTGCATTTGAAGTAAAAAGTGTTAAGTAGGTTAGAATCTTAAAATTTAGGCTTTGGGTGATTTTAAAAACGTAGATTTTTTTTTTTTTTATTTCACATAAATGATAAAAGAATTGAAATTTTTAATAACAATTTTATTTTTCATAAATTTACAGATTAATTCCAGTATAGTTGAAAACCCATTTTTAATTCTTGAAGATAGGTCAAATTCATGAAAAAATAATAAAAATACAAATCATATCGAAAAAAAATTGTTTTTATTGAAAATTTTCCTTTATTAAACGTCTCATGTATATATTTCACAAATTTTCTTTTTTTTAATTACCCAGAGAGGAAAGTACTACGGGCCCAGACTTGCCCCAACTTTGTAGAACCTTGGACCATGCTTGGCCAAGTTCTGGTAAAAGTCTGGAATGATAATCTTGGGACAAGCCTGGTTGCCAGACCTGGCCCATGCTTGGTTACCAAACCTGGGCCATGCTTGGTTGCCAGATCTGGGCCATGCTTGGTTGCCAGACCTGGCCCAGGCTTCGTTGCCAGGCTTCTGATTGCTGGGTCCGAACGGTAGCTACTAGACAAACCTACTAATGTTGAACTGATATATTTATATGATCTACACTCATGCCATAAATTAAAGGAACAGAAAAATTTTAGAAATTTTTTAGTGATTTTTGAAAGGCTGTAACTTTGTAAAAAATAATCGTATCGAAAACAATAAAAAAGCATTTTGTAGCTTGAAATCTCTAGTTTCAACTCATTTTCATCAATTTTTTTTAGACCTCCAGCCATTGCGCAAACATGAGAAATACCGCGAGAAAAAAATTTTCTAAATTTTTCCTTTTCTTTGAGAGAGTCCACGGGCTGCGAAAAAAAATCGTTCAGCTAAACCAATGCATAGGTCGGATAGCAAATTTAATCAGCTTTAATTTCCATTTTTTGGAGATTCGTACGATAACTTGTCGCTGAGATATCAGCCTTCAAACGGAAAATGATTCTTTTGAGTTTGATCGTCGATATTTCAGGTACTAATGAGCGAACAGTAAATTTGAGGGTGGCGTTGAAAACTTGAATAAATTCCCTACAAGACCCTTTCATCAATTTTTATGAAAAAAATTTTTTTTTATCCTTAACATCCCTATGAAGTTAGTACAAAAAAGTGACTTTTTTTGGCTAAACAGTAAATCAACCGCTACTTTGTAAATATTGTTAAAAAAATAATGTTGCCAGGGAATTTTTTAGCTTAATGTACCCCCAATAACCCTGTAAATTTTTAAATTGATCCATCGAGCCGTTTTTCGGGGTGGATTGATCAAAATTTTCCAAAACAATTAAAGGAACAAGTTTTGTTCCTTTAATTTTGTTATGACTATCGAAATGAAAACAATTATCGTTTTTTCATTGTTTTTGTCAATTTGATACTCATTAGCGGTTGAAATTAAGAAAAAAAAAAAAATTTTTTTTTGAATTTTTTTTTTTTGAATTTTTTTTTTTTTGAATTTTTTTTTTTGAATTTTTTTTTTTGAACTTTTTTTTTTTGAACTTTTTTTTTTGAATTTTTTTTTTTGAAATTTTTTTTCTTAATTTTTTTCAAATTTTCTTAAAATTTTTTTTTGAATTTTTTTTTTTTTTGTGTTTTGAAATGTTTAAAACATTTTAATGCTGTGAAATGCCCGTGTGTGTGTATTTGTGCGTGGGTGTGTCTATGTGTTCTAATATCGTGTGTTGCCTCCTCTACTTCTAATAACTGCACGCAACCGATTTCGCATACTAATGCAACGACGAATTGCCAATTGCGGAATCGTTTGCCAGATTCGCTGCAATGCACGTTCTAATGCAGCTAAATTCGGCAAATTCGGATATTCCCGGCGCAATCAACGCCCCATTATATCCCACACATGCTCAATAGGATTGAGATCGGGACTCATTGGTGGATGTCGTAGCAACGTTATGTCATGTCTCTCAAAAAATCGTCTAGTCACGTTGGCTGTGTGAGGGCGAGCATTATCTTGCATAAAGATGAATCTCCTCAAAGCTTGTCGTCGAGGCAAGACAACTGGCCTCAAAATTTGGTCAATGTAGCGTCTGGCGTTGAGGGATTGACGAACGATTACTAGAGGAGTTCGCCACGACCATGAAATCCCGGCCCAAACCATCACCGATCCTCCATTGAAGGCAGCAACAGGGCGAGTGAAGTTTTGTAAAAAAGGCTCACCTTGGCGACGCCAAGTTCGGGGCCTTCTGTCGTCACCGTACAGGCAAAACCGAGACTCATCAGAGAACAAAACATTGGTCCATTGCCTCCAGTTCCACCCAAAATGTTCGCGAGCGTACGCTAGACGAGCTTGGCGATGTCTGACCGTCAGCATTGGTACCCGAACCGGATTTCTGCCTCGCAACCCAATCTCACGAAGACGATTGGTCACTGTTTGGCGTGAAATGTTTCGAGGTTGTCGTCGTCGTCGCTGTTGTTGTCGTTGCTGTTGTCGCTGTCGTTGTTTTTGCTGTTGATGTCGACGGTTTGGAACATCCTGAGCAATGACTCTCGCATAAACAAAAGGTTCTTGCCGAGCACGTCGAACTATTGCTCGATCATCGCAAGGAGTCGTTTCACGTCGACGACCTTGTCCTGGCCGTCGCCCGTATCCAGCTGTCTCTTGATATCGCGTATCGGCACGAGACACGACCGATGCGCTAACGCCTAACATGTCACCGACATCCCGATACCTGTAACCCTCTTCAACGAGAGTAACTAGCCGAGCGACTTCTGGCTCAGATAAATGCCGCCTAGGCATGATCAAAAATTTAAAAAAAAATAGTTTGCAAAAATTTTTAACAACTTTTTTTTTTTAAATTTATCAAAATTAAAAAAACAACGATTAGTTTTGAAAAAAACTTTTTTTTTTTTTTTTTTTTTAGAGTAAAAATAAACTTCGCTGAGAGAATTAATAATTAATCGCATAAATTTTCGTAGGTTGAGTACATGAATACCGGTTAGGGGTATGAACTTTAATTTAATGCAATTAATTTGGGATAAGGAAAATTGTGTTACGCCTATGCCGAATCATGTCAAAATTCAGTGAGCATTATTTCCTGAGATGTTTGAAACATTTTAAAAAACAAAAAAAAAAAAAATTCAAAAAAAAAAAAATTCAAAAAAAAAAATTCAAAAAAAAATTTTTTTTTTTTTCTTAATTTCAACCGCTAATGAGTACCAAATTGACAAAAACAATGAAAAAACGATAATTGTTTTCATTTCGATAGTCATAACAAAATTAAAGGAACAAAACTTGTTCCTTTAATTGTTTTGGAAAATTTTGATCAATCCACCCCGAAAAACGGCTCGATGGATCAATTTAAAAATTTACAGGGTTATTGGGGGTACATTAAGCTAAAAAATTCCCTGGCAACATTATTTTTTTTAACAATATTTACAAAATAGCGGTTGATTTACTGTTTAGCCAAAAAAAGTCACTTTTTTGTACTCACTTCATAGGGATGTTAAGGATAAAAAAAAATTTTTTTCATAAAAATTGATGAAAGGGTCTTGTAGGGAATTTATTCAAGTTTTCAACGCCACCCTCAAATTTACTGTGCGCTCATTAGTACCTGAAATATCGACGATCAAACCCAAAAGAATCATTTTCCGTTTGAAGGCTGATATCTCAGCGACAAGTTATCGTACGAATCTCCAAAAAATGGAAATTAAAGCTGATTAAATTTGCTATCCGACCTATGCAATGGTTTAGCTGAACGATTTTTTTCGCAGCCCGTGGACTCTCTCAAAGAAAAGGAAAAATTTAGAAAATTTTTTTCTCGCGGTATTTCTCATGCTTGCGCAATGGCTGGAGGTCTAAAAAAAATTGATGAAAATGAGTTGAAACTAGAGATTTCAAGCTACAAAATGCTTTTTTATTGTTTTTCGATACGATTATTTTTCACAAAGTTACAGCCTTTCAAAAATCACTAAAAAATTTCTAAAATTTTTCTGTTCCTTTAATTTATGTCATGAGTGTACTTATTAAACCATAGGTATAGCCAAACTTGGGTAATCCTATCTTGGCCCAAGTCTGGATTGCCATTGGACGGCCAAGGAAGGGGCACCCAGTATTGGCTCAAGCTCGGGTAATCATTGTAACGGCCAAGACTAAGTTACCCAGTCTTGGCCCAAGCCCGGGTAATCATTGTAACGGCCAGGACTGAGTAACCAATCTTGAGCCAAGCATGGGCCAATATAGGTGTGCCAAAGCTAGGTTCCCCAGCGCTGGGCCAGGTAGGGACCCTTCGTTCAACTCTGGCAGCTCCTGCATGGGTAACGGCAGTCACATTTGACACTTTCAAACGAATTAAAGATGGCCGGCATAAAGTGGTGGTTGCGGTGATTTTGGTAAACGCACATTTGGACATAAATTATGTTTTTGTGGGTATTTGGCCCAAGCCGAAGCCTATAGACCGGGAACCCCAGAGATCTTTTATTAAGGAGGATAGGTTTAATTTTTAAATTAATAATACGATATTTAAATTTTAATTTCTACTATATTGTCAACTCATAAAACAGTTATTCATGATTAATAACAAAAGTATTAGGTGGCTAGCAGCCGACCCTAATTACACAATTGAAAAATTATATTTACTATTTGGATTTTACATTATATATGTTCGAATTTTAATTTTATAATTATATAATTCGGACATTACTAAATTGAACATTTTAAAATTTATTTTATTTTTTAATTGTAAATGACACGTAATTGAATTTTAATTTTATAATTCATGTAACTGAACACTTTTAAATTTTATGTAATATTTTGATTTTTAATATACACGTGTTTTAATTTTAATTTTATAATCCATGTAACTGAACACTTTTAAATTTTATGTAATATTTTGATTTTTAAATTACACGTGTTTTAATTTTAATTTTATAACTCGGACATTAATAAATTGGACATTATTTTAAATTTATTTCATTCTTTACTTATAAATGAGACGTGTTTGAATTTTAATTTTAATATTCATGTAACTGAACACTTTTACATTTTATGGAATATTTTGATTTTATTTTGTTATACCTGTTTTCCTGTGTAAATACTTGATGAGCTTCAAATTAATATACTAGTTTAATTTATACTACACTTTTCTTTTTCTTTTTCTTCATTGTAACAACTTGTTCGCACCTTGATGATTGCAGCCAGAAGAGAGCGATACCTTTTTTGTTTCTCAGGCCTAAAATTTTCTTATCTTGGTCGGCGCACGCATTATTCTCCCCACTAAGATTTTCCTTAATAGATATTTCGTTGCTCACGTGGTTCATTGTATATCATAAAATTTATGAATAAAAAAAAAAATTGTTTTGAAAATTATAAAAATTAATCAGACGTAACAATACTAATGAAATTTAATTTTGATAATAATCTCATTTATTTCTTTGCAATCGAATTTATTGTTATAAAATAAAATTCATACTTATGTATAATTAACATTTATTAATATGTAGTGTTGTTTTGGAAAAAATTCTAATACGCGTTTTTATTCCTGGTGAATAAATTTGTCTCTCAGTGTAGGAAATCCTAATCCGAATGTTTGCGACCCTTGCCTTTGACTTGGGTAGGTAATTTGACACTCGGTTTGGAATTTTCTACTTTCCTCCCTTGGTGTGTAACATACTATTAAGATGATATAAAATAATACTCGAATTATAGTAAATTTTTTAGAAGGCCCATTCGAATTCAAAGATTTTTAATTTTCAACAGACGCAACATATTGAGACCAAAAACATGGTAAGGGGCTAGAAAGAAGTAAAACAAGTGAGAACCACTGAGGATATGAACTCTTTTTTCTTAAAGGGCCCATTTTACCCCCTCTTCCCCTAAATTAGAATATAACGTATTAAAGGATTTTACAATTTATCATAAATTTAAATAAGTGACTACCCATGCAGGAACTGCCAGAGTTGAACAACGGGGCCCAGCACTGGGGAACCTAGCTTTGGCTCACCTCTATTGGCCCATGCTTGGCTCAAGATTGGGTACTCAGTCCTGGCCATCCAATGGCAAGCCAGACTTGGGCCAAGACTGGGTGACCTAGCCTTGGCCATTAGAATGATTACCCGGGCTTGGGCCAGGACTGGGTAACCCAGCCTTGGCCGTTACAATGATTACCCAGGCTTGGGCCAAGACTGGGTAACCTAGCCTTGACCATTCAATTGCAAGCCAGACTTGGGCCAAGACCGGGTAAACGAGCCTTGGCCATTCAATGGCAACCCATGCTTGGGCCAGGACTGAGTAACCTAGCCTTGGCCGTTACAATGATTACCCGGGCTTGCGCCAGGACTGGGTAACCCAGCCTTGGCCGTTACAATGATTACCCAGGCTTGGGCCAAGGTAGGATTACCCAAGCTTGGCTATACCTATGGTTTATATAAGTAGATCATATAAATGTATCAGTTCAACATTGGTAGGTTCGTCCAGTAGCTAACGTTCGGGCCTAGCAATCAGAAAGACGGCAGTTCGCGCCCAGAGCCCAGCAGAATTTTCACCGAGTTTTTTTCACATCATTTACCCCACTTAAATAGTTTAAACATTAATGATTATGAACTCTACGAGGTTAATAATAATAAAATTTTTTTAAATTAAATTTATTCGTTTCCTCGAAGCCTGGGCCAAGTCTGGCAACCAGACTTGGCCCGAGATTATCATCCCAGACTTTTACCAAAACTGGGCCAAGACTGGCTTACAAGCCTGGCCCAAGGTTCTACAAAGTTGGGCCAAGACTGGGCCCGTGGTACTTTCCTCTCTGGGTAATAGGTCTTCCATCTTACTTATGGAATTTTTATTTAAATAATTATTTATACAAAATATTGACAAAGAAAATTCAAGTTATTGAATATAATCTGATGAAAGATGAAAAAAAAAATTTATTAGCATAAATTATAAGAAATTAAGAAAGAGTAAAAGAATAATTAGATTTATACTTCCAGAACTCATTGAAACTTTTTTTTTAATGCTTTTGTCTTCTTAATTTGTTCTCGTTTTCTTGCCTTACTCTTCATTCGAACGATCTTTCTGAAACTGAAACGTCCTCGACGAAGCGCATTTCCTCCTAGGCACCTTAATTGACTATAAACGTTCAGTTTTATTTTACCGCGTAAAATCGAGTTGAGTAGAACGAATACTGACAAAGACATGCCGAGGACGTTTTGTTGAATACAAAAAAAATGTAAAAAGCAGTGAAAAATAAAAAAAAAAAAAAAAAATTGTAGAAAGAAGTGTGAAAAGACGCCGAGGGTTTCCCGGAGTATATCGAGAGCGCCGAAATTCCTTCGGTGGCTCCAACTAGTCATTTTTTGCAGGGTCAGCTTATTTCGCAATTCTCAGTTGCAAATATTTTCAGTTATTCTTTACTTTTTTTTTTAATTTATTTTATTTTCTGAAATAATTATTTATGATACAATTACTTGAATTAAAAAAAAACAAAAAAAGAAACACACACACACACACACACACACACACACATCTATCTATATATATATATATATATATATATATATATATATATATATATATATATCACAATTAAAATTTTTAAGAAATGAATATTTTGTAATCAACAACTGTCAGATACAGCTTTGAAATATTCATCAAAAACAGAAAAGAACTCACTTTATTTATTTATTTTTTTTTTCAGTGTAATGAATTTAAAACAATTCATACCCTGAAAGAAAAAATGTTCTTCTGAACCTGTAAGCAATATTTAAATAAGACATCCCCTATATAACAATCTTTTTCAATTCTTGAGTAAGTGCTCTCAAGATCGATAAGTGCTAGTGTATTTTCCTACGTTTGCGTCTTGCTGTAGATACTTGTGACCAGATTTAAATTGCAAGCCTAGTGCAAGCCTTACACAAGAAATTCTAGCTAGATTATAATTCAGTTCTAGAGGAATTCTGTTGTTGAAGGTAGTTGGACATAGCTTGCTCAAGATCTGCGCCGGTGCCAAGACTAAAATAACAGTGACATAATTACCGCGGACAAAATAACCGCACGACAAAATATCCGAGGAGAAAATATCCATGGACAAAATATCCTTAAGAAAAATTTATAACATACTGGTAATGGTCTAGAAATGGGGATCTACCTACTTTTGGCCATAAAAATACTTGTATTAGGAATTTTTTAATTTTTTTTTTTTCAATTTTTCTATTCCTCGGCGGAATAGTGACGAAAAAAAATAACTTTTAAAAAAAAACAATTTTTCTATTTGTTATAGGTGTTTGAAAATATAATAAATCAAAAAAATGATTTTTCGACATTAATCATGGTTTCAAAAATATTTTAAATGAAGTATTTCTATCTCTTTCAACTTGATGTACTGTAAAAAAAATAGTAGAAATAAAAATTTCGAACCTTTCTTAATTTTATGGCTTTTTCAATATTTTTGGCTGTTTGAAAAAATAAAAAATGATTAACTATTCTTCTGATTTAATTTGCTGAGAAAAAATTAAATTAACTATAGTTATCACTTGCAGGATTTTTCATGATTTTAGTGCAATTTTTCACACTTTTTTATGCATGAGGATTTTTTGTAATTACAAGCACAAGTTCGTAAAAAAAAGAGTGCACTTTTTCACAATTTTTTATGTAAGGGGGATATATATGTAATCACACACACAGATTCGTGAAAAAAGGGCACACTTTTAAATAAAAATGTTAAACAGAAGCCATTTTACAGCCAAGAGTATATGGAAACCCACTTTATATTATATTTTGCCGTACGGATGTGGTCATTAATGCCTGGTACATTAAAATATAGCAGTGCTACGTATAGTGTACCAGGCATTAATGACCATATTAGTACAGATATTTTGTCACGGCTGTTTTGTCAACTGATTCTTATTTTTCCGGTTATTTTGTCACGTGGATAATTTTTCCTTTCGGAAAAACGACGACAATATCAGTATAGTCAAATTGACCATTAAAAAAATATATGAACTATTCGATGATAATTAAACTAAAATAGTTACACTAAAAAAAAATTTCTCTTCGGACAATTAAATTGTTTTTGTTGAATTCTATTAAACTAAAATTTATTTGGGACAACTAAGTTTTATTACGTTAACATAATCTATTTTCTCATTTTTAACAAATGAGAAGATAGACTCTCTTTGGTTGACATTAATAATTCTCTCTCTAAGATAATAAAATCATTTGGTAAAGTTAAGAAAATATCTATTTAATAGACAACTAAATTATTTTATAGTGCCAACAAATCTAAATATTAAAGCAAAATATTATTATATTAACTCTAATAAATATTATTTAGACACAAATAAATATATTCATTTATAATAAAAATATATATATTTGTTCGCGGTAAATAAATATATATTTAAACCTAATGATTATTGATTTAAAAAGTTATGGTGCTAGGCAGCAGCAGCGAGAGTAGTTCGGTGCTCACCACTAGATCGCGCCCACCTCTTGTAGTGTCTCTGGTAAGAAACTTATTTCAGAATTATTATATTCCCAACTTAAAGCATTTATGGGACGGGTTACCCACTGAATGTTAGCAGAGAGACGATAACCCTTTTTTGATAGTAATATAGGGATGTCCTGTATTACACTATGACATTAATGTTTCCTCGAACAATTTTCGTCAAAGTACAAAAAATCCGTGTTAAGGAAATAAATTATTTGTCTAAATATGGACTCATTGAATTGTTAAATAGATATTCTGTTATTTTAATATAATATTGCATTATTATTAATAACTTGTTCTCTAAAGTTCACTCATATATTTCATCATGACTACTTTATAAGCTTTACAGACAGTCAATTTGATTTGCTACTTAACACGTAATTATCTTTACTTAATATTTTGTAGTTTCTAATAATTTGTTTTGTTGGTGGATTATAAAATATTTCGTTAAAACAACCAAATAAGGTAATAAGTGACCTCTCTATCGGCCAGTTAAGCGTATTTTTTTTTCGAATTGAGAATTAAAATATAAAAAACCAATTCATGTATAAAACAGTGATAGAACTTTAAAGCTTATACATTCAACTTCAAATTAAAAAAAAATATATGCAAAAATATTTATTAGAAATTAAATAATAAATGAAAATAACTTCAATTCTTGATGTCCCCTCTATCGGCCTGCCTGGACGCCCATTATCAGCCACCTTATAGATAAAATTTTAGCTGATCGGATGTATATAATTTATTTACATCTATTTTAAATATTTATATTTATTTTGAAATATAACTTGATCAATTTGTTTATTTATTTTGACATCAACAAATTAAATTGACTATTTTGCATACCTTCGCGGACCTGGAATCACTGTAAAATCACAGTGAAATCACAGTGAGATTATAGTAAAAACATTGTGAGACCATGATGAAATTACGGTGAATTCACCATGATTTTGTGCCATTCGGTCACTGTAGTTTTATGGTTATCTCACAGTGATTCAATAGTGGTTTCACAGCAAATTCACAGCAAATTCACAGTGAATTTACAGTGAACTTACAGTAAATTTACAGTGAATTTACAGTAAATTCACAGCGAATTCACAGTGAACTTACAGTAAATTCACAGTGAATTCACAGTGAATTTACAGTGAACTTACGGTAAATTCACAGTAAATTTACAGTGAACTTACAGTAAATTCACAGTGAAAATACACGGCAAAAAAATGTAGTAAATTTCACTAAAAAATATGAAAATAATTTTACTATATCCAGTTCAGTAAATTTTACTATATTAGAATGGAAACAAATCAAATTAAATTTTTAATAACTTTTAACTTTTTATCATTAGTGCTATCATTTTGATTATTATTGTTATTTATGTCATCTGTATTGGTGTTCGTATCGATTTTTATTTTTAAGAATCACTTGTTTTAACCGAGATTCGAACCCTGATCTCCCGCGTGCGAGTCCTTTCCTATGTCTAACGGCCTGATGTTTCCTTTGAACAAAATTTTCTGAACTTGTAATACATATTTTTATATGCTATCCTTACCAACTTTTAATTTTATCTACACATAGTAAAATTTCATTTACAGATTATATAATCGTGTTAGCAAAAAATACATTACGTATAATAATTTTTAATATCTTCTTATGTAATAATTGCCAACCAGTAAATTTTACTAAATGTTTTGCAATAATTAAAATACAGAATGTATTTACTGACATCTGTTATTAAATTTTACTACAATATTGTAATGTTGACTATATTTTTTTCTCCATGTACAGTAAATTGGCAGTGAATTTTTGGTAAATTCATAGTAAATATACAGTAAATTAGCAGTGAATTCACAGTGAATGTACAGTGGATATCCTGTAAATTTCTTACTATTTTACTCGTAAACTTTGGAACTGAAAATAATAATAATAATAATAATAATTACGAAGTATGAATTACTTTATTATAATTTAGAATTATTTTGACATCTTATAAATTTTTTTTTAAAAAGGAAAGCTCCATATATACAAACAGTCATTCAGACGTCACATGGGAAATGGTATGAACAAATGTTCGGGGCCTCCTAACCTCGCGTTCTAATGAAAACTCGATTTTCGAATATCGAGGTAAAAAAAAGAAATTGTCACTATACCACTTTAAAGCTACGATTAAACGACTGTGGTGTCAAATCATCATAAAACTATAGTCAAATCACCATTAATTTACCAAGGAATCATGGTGAAATCACCATTAATTTACTGTGAAATCATTATTAACTCACCATTAATTTACTCTAAACTCGCAGTGAAATCACAGTGAAATCACTACTAAATCACAATGACAAAATGGCACAAAATGACTGTGAATTCACGATGAAATCACCGTAAATACACCGTAAAATTACGGTGAAAGTGAATTCACTGTGATTTCATTGTAATTTTACAGTGATTCCAAGTCCGCGAGGGTATAAATGCTGATAACCTCAAAAAAAAAATAAAACTAAGGTGGCCTATAATGCATACAGAGGTAATTTTCTTGTATCTATATTCGGCCACCCTATTTTTAATATAAGTTAGGCAAAAATCATCAAATTTTTAACTCCTAAAATTACTATGAAACGAGCTAATAAGATTACAAAAAAAATCGGACTTTTATTGTTATTTTTAATTAGTAATAGGCTATTGAAAAAACAATAAATCTTAACCTACCTGATAAGAAATCATCAGAAATCGTATCTGACGCACTACTATTTTTGTTTTAATTATAAAATGAATTTTTACAATAATTAAAGTATATTTAATCTAAAGTAGATTAATTTTACTTTTTTTTTAAAAACTATTTACGCATGAATACGTACTTATGATGGAGATATGTCGATTTTTCGACTAAGTGGCCGATAAAGGGGACCTGGCCGATAGAGGGGTCACTTACCTTATATGATTGGCAATGGGCAATCAAATCATTTTGTTGTCAGCTAATATTTAGTGTACATATACTTTTTTTTACTGGTTGAGATGAATTACACAAGTGCTGTTATCATTGTTGTTGAAGCATAGGTTCTGGGAACTGGTGTTTAATAGTTAGCATAATGAAACAAAAAAACTGTTACATATATTAATGTATAGTTGATACTACTACTTTCAATTAGATTCTAAAACTTAGATATAGTACAAGTAACTATAAATGTTAGTTGAAAACTCTCAGTGTAAGAAAAATTTAATTTAGAGAAATAAATTTAAGACTAAAATTTAATAATTTTACTTCATAATCGTGATTTTCTGTGATAGAAAAAGTAAACAAAATAAAATGAGTACAAGTAGACAATTTATCAAAACTCTATCAGAAATGCAAGAGAATCAAATAAACGACACAGAATATATTGCAATCGAACTCAATCAGTAGTAAGTCTCAACATCAAATAAGAAAATTGTGTTAGAGAACGAATTGTATTGGCAGTAATGAGAAACGGCAGTGATATATTTATTTTTTTATCATACTTATACAGCAATCAACTCTTTTAACGATTTTACATAATGAAAGACAAATACAATTAAACACATTTTTATTAATAAAAATAAATACGTTCGTTGTTAAAACTCGGTTGCATTAAAACAAACAAACAAAGAAAAACAAAAAATAATAATCTTATTACGAACTTTCAAAAGATATCATTTTTATTAACCTTTAATATAGTTAGTCTTCTTTCCTATTCCACCTGCCAACTCATTTCAAATATATATACATCAATGTAAAAGAAATCATGGTCTTTCATTTTGTGTCTAGTACTTCACATTAATAATATAACAAAGAGCAGATTTGTTCCCTCTTATATTATTATTTGTTCTAACATACAAACAATAGTAAAAAAAAATAATAAAAAACAAAAGTAAGGTATTTATAAAAGCCCATCGTCAAACTTTGATATCAAGTCAAAAGTCTGAAACTCAAAGTCAAATCGACTTAAACCTTTCAACTGGTGTATACGACTATATACAGAAGTTATGTATACTGAGGTACTCAATCATCCTGTGGGGCTGTGAGACGTAACTTCCGGCTTCGAGAATTCTCGTACAGTATATATGTAGTAGGGTGTTTGACTGCCTGACTGCCTTTGTCTACTCTCTACTCGTCGTAACAAATATATCTATATATTAGTAAGAATACTACTTGATACTGGACCTAGATGGCTATTTCTCGAGCCCAGCTCAACGTTCAGTTGGATAGTTATTCAATATTGAATTTTATCAAGACGGTCGAGGGTCTTGTACAACCTATAAGCATCTTAACGGTTTCTTTAATTGAATTTTATTATTTTTTGTCTTCACAAATTTTTTTTTTTTTTTTTTTTTTTTGCTTAAAAAATATAATTGACAATATATTTGTTTTTTTATTCTCAAGAATAATCATTTTTATTAATAATAGATATGCTGTAAACTGCTGAATTTTTTAGATATTAGTAATTGCTTCAGAAAAAAAGTATAAACCATACTCTTTTGAACAACTTTTTAATAATTTATAACTTACAACTATCGAAAACTAATAAGAATAAAAAAAAAAAATTTATCCAAGCGGCACAAAAAAAAGTTGTTGAGTTTTTGTTAAATTTAAATTAACAATTGGTTAACTTAAATTCATGACAACTAATTGTCGTTTTAAATTTACCATTAAGTTAATAATTTTTTTTTTGTGCCGCTTGAATAGTAACTAAATTTAAAAAATTTTCTAATTTAAATTTATCTCAATGTTTTGATTAACCACATGGAACATATTTATTTAATTAATAGTTATATTGTGTGTTCACTCAAGATTATATTTTAATTTCCGTAATAATGTGAAAAATCGATATTCGGGTAAATGAATGAATTTAAATGACAAAATTATTCTTGAAAATAAAAAAAAAGTTCAACAGTGTATAGGATTGGAGATAAATGTAATAAAAATAATATGTGACTGTATTCAAAGTTAAGTTTGAATAAAGAACCGTTTATTTGAAAAGAATATACAAGAAACGGCTTCAGATGCAATTGCATCGTATAGAAGGTTTACATCAATCCTCTTGATTGAACTTAAGATACAGAGATTCAAGCCTGCAGATGCGCTGATGTATGAATGCGCACGTAGTTAGTCTGAACTACAAAGCGTGGCGTCACAGAGATGTCAGCCTAATTGGCTTTCTCAAGGTCCCTTCCTTCATGGTGTCTCGCTAGTCCATTTGCTAATTGACGTGGTAATACCTACGCTAAATAC
Organism: Microplitis deprimator; assembly: GCA_964016945.1. Lineage (NCBI taxonomy): Eukaryota > Metazoa > Arthropoda > Insecta > Hymenoptera > Braconidae > Microplitis > Microplitis deprimator. The sequence goes on along the minus strand of OZ024708.1, from coordinate 11,778,403 downwards.
TATTAAACCCACTAAATCATTCATCTCTGTCTTATTGCATGATTAAACTATCGTTTACATAAGCACTATAATTAAAAAAAAAAAAAAAAAAAAAAAAAAAAAACAATTAAAATAAAAGTCAATTTAATTAATTTTGAATCAACGATATAATCCCACCAGAAAAAAAAATTATTATCAGGCTTATCGACGTTAGTTGTGTGAACGTATCTGTAAGTGTGTTAACATCATAAATCGATGTTCATTCGCGAATGACACAATTTTCGATTTCCTTCTTTCATTTAATTCCCAATAGATAAGAGGTAATCTTGAGAGTATGGCGTTACCGTAAGACCGATATCATTGGAGCCGACTTAACTTGGAAGTACGGAAGAGATATAGTAGTACCAACTGAAGGGGTAAAAGAGGATAAAAAGAAAGAAGAGGGAAAAGAGATGAGAGTCATCTTGAGTATAAGAGGCGGCAAGGATAAAGACCAGAGAACTTTCAAGAGGTTTCATAATAAGTACGAGGATCCTAATTAGTTGAAATAATGACGTTTAAGACTTTTGTTATTATCAATTATACCATGATCGATACTATCGTGTATATTACAATACTGCAGAGCTTTTTTTTCACTCCTATAATCTTATTCACAATTAATAACATACATTTTTTTTTATAAATAAAATGTTTACCTACAACATATGCGTACACGCATGTCTATATATATAAATATGTAGTCATTTTTATTACCACCGTTATTGATAAATTTTTTTTTTATAAACGACTGGAACCAATTCTTTTGGTGGGTTCAAATAATAATAGTAAAAAAAAAAAAAAAAATTTCAAAAATAGAGAGAAAGAAAATACTGGTAGTATTATTGGAATAGTTGAATCTTTTAGTATATAACATGAAAAAATAGTGAATTTCAATAGTCATATACTGCGTATATATGTGTATGTATACAATCATACATCTGGGGATAATAGCATGACTGTTTTTTCTGACAAACATATATTCAAGTTTGTTCATTGATCGTGTGAGTGATCGGCGCAAAGTCTACAGGGAAAATCATGTGGCTATTAAATGCAAATACACCATGAGATCAATTGAAAAAAAAAAGAAAAAAAAAACAACTACGGACAAGTAAATTAAATTCATTTTAAATGAGAAAAAAAATTAATAAATGAAAATATTTTTCTTACAACAAAATTTTCATTTATATTATTTTATGATTGAACCATTGTTTGTTTGTTTTTTTTTTTTTTTAATTTATTTTTGATGGTAAAATAATAGATAATTTTATATATACATTACTTATAATTCGTGTTTGCAGTAGGAAAATAAATTTACATGTTTATACAGGAAAACTCACGATAATTTATCCGCTAGGGACGACAGAGAGATACAGTGGAAATTAATATCACAGCGGCGGACGGCGGTCAACCCCAAAAACCCTGTGAGTTCAAGATAAATAGGGATAACGGGGTGCAATTAAATCCAGGCGGTGACGTTAAATGTAAAAAAAAGGGAAAAAAAATATTAAAGTAAATCATAAAAAAAGGATTTATCATTTTTAGCTAAAGAGATAAGAGATAATTCTACCAGACATTACTTATCTCACCTTAAAAATATATTTAAAGTTAAAAAAAAAATTACAATGAGAAACTTTATTAAAAATATATCATCCGTGCAAAAAAGAAGTCACCGAAAATGTTCCGTATGAGGAACTTTAGAGTTTAAGACAATTGGAAACTGAGTTGAGCTTTTTTTGAACTATTAAAAATTCAAGACTAGGAATACTGATTCATTTACTACCTTTCGTAAAAATTTTCTGCACTATTTGAACACATTCGGAATAGGTTTATAAAAAATATTATTATTTTTGTTCCGGAATAAAGAATTATAAACAGTAAGAAATACATGGCGTTCAACACCATGCTGGTGTGGTCTCAAGACAGATACTAAAATAGTATGCGAAATATTCCAAGGCAATATTGTAACGAGTCCCAGAAGTATGACGTTATTTACTATACTGTATAGTACTGGAGCTATTTTATTGCTCACACGTATGCATAGCAGGCACGGCGAAACAGCATGGCCCTGAGACCCATACTACAAGGCCGAGGGCACAATGCTACTAGTTTTTCCCACCATAATTTTTGGTGTGTTAATCAATGTATACTATCGTATTGTCGCCAAAACTATATAGATGTAGTTAGACTAGGTTTATCTGCCAGAAGCATTGTGAATACGGCAACGCAGTATGGGCCTGACGGCCATACTGACATTGCGGCGTCCGCGACAATTATCGCCAATGTTACGATTCCCGCATTGGTCGAATCATCTATGCATACAATTTTATAACGTATAAAAATCTTTGATACCATACAATATGGTGTTCACGCCCATACTGACATAGTGATTTCGCAAAATAGTTCGTACCGTGTAGAAAATTAAATAAACAATAAATTTTAATTGCAAGTCTTATGTTTAGCCTTACACACGAATTTTGGTGAAGTTATTATTCAATTTTAGGGGAAAATCGGCGCCAGAAACATATTGAATCTACCTGCGTATGGCTTGCTTAAGATCTGCTCAAGTCAAAACTGGTGGGGGAAGGAATAGTACGGGGGATATCGCGCGTCTTGAGCAGATCTTGAGCAAGCCATGCGCAAGTATCTGATACAAGTTTCTAGGGCAAGAAATGTGTCAGAAACTTTTGGCTGCACCATGTTAAAAATATCTTTAATATTCTTGCTTACAATCCTATGAGCAAATCATGCACAATTTTTAAGTCAGTTCCTTATGACACAAGCTTGTGCAAGGCACATGCGTAGAAGGAGACACTCGTAACTATGGGACCTACCCTAGCAACACGTGTCTGAGCAAGATTCTGGATTAAATATCTTGAGCAAGATCCCTAGCTGCTAGTGTCTTTTCTACGTATGTGTCTTTCGCAAGATCGTGTATCAAGAAACCTGTCAAGATTTGTGTATGTTTTACTCATGGTAGCGTACGCAAGAATATTTAAGATACCTTGAACACGGTGCAATGAAAAATGTCTGACGCATTTCTTGCACCAGTCAATGTTGAGCCTTGAGCAGATCTTGAGCAAGCCATACGCAACTATTTTCAACTATAGTCTTCCTCCAGAATTAAGTTATAATCTGGCACGGTTTTCTTGTGTAAGGCTTGCCAGTTCAATCTAGTCACAAGTATCTGCAGCAAGACACAAACGTAGAAAAATACACTAGCACTTATCGATCTTGAGACTAGACTTGCTCAAGAATTGAAAAAAATTGTTATATGGGTACGAGCACTGGCTTAAGTACGTGTTACTTAAAGTTTGAAGGTTTCAAAAGAATTTAACTCAAAGTTCCAAACTGTTTCAAATTCCAAAGCTCCTCAGGTGGAATAATATTTTTAGAACACTTTCAGAAATTTTTTTTACATAAGCAGTATATGTAATAAGAATAATCTATACTTATAATTGTTTGAATTGAAAAAAAAAATCTGGGCGTCGGTTGGCCCTGCGGGCCAGCCCCAAAACTTCCCGCTGTTTTCGAGCTCCTCGAGCTCGAAAACGTTAGCGTGAATATATTTTCGAGCTCTTCGAGCTCGAAAATGCTATTGCGTGCGGTTGTTCTTTTATGACCTTTTTAAGCTCTAACAAGCTACGTTTTATGCTAAAATTTGGAAATTTAAGAATCGAAAATCATTAATGAAGAAGCGGTTTTAAAAATTTAATTCCCGTCTATGTTCGATAAAATAAGTGTATTGAGTCAGATCAAAATTAAGATTTAAATAAGTTTTGACTCATGTCAGAGCAATAATATATAAAATATCCGAAAGAAATATTAAAAACTGTAATTTTTCAATTTTTCTGTTGATAATATAATTTGAACTAAAGAACAAGTTAAATAACATCATATGACGATCGACAGAAACCATAAAGAGGAAGAGTTGGTATGATTTCAGACACATTTTAGTACATTATATTATGATTTATCCGGAAAAAATAACATAAAATGTTATTTTTTTCAGTTTTCAACGCCGATATTTTTTGAAATAATTAACCGATTTTGACGTTTGAGGTAGCGATCGGCGCGTTTCATTAAATTATAGAGCTGATTAGATTCTAAAGTCGATCGTTTAAGTCGTTTATGAGAAATCACTAAAAAACTAAAAGAAAAAAATTTTTTTTTTTTCGTAATTCGCCAATATTTTCGAGTCTACATAGTCAAATGATCTGAAATTTTCAGGAAAGTTGATGGCCAACAAGCTCTTTCGATTGCCACCTCAACCATCCAAATCGATTCATTAGTTAAAAAATTACAAAGAGTTTACACACACACACACACACACACACACACATACACACACTCGGACATCATTCTGAAAAGAGTCAGAATAGCTTCCTAGGACCTCAAAACGTCGACATCTGATGAAAACTCGATTTTCGAACAATAACTTCTCGAATTTTTGAAAATTTACAATTTCCATAGCGGGAAGTTAAAAATGAATAAATAAAATTATAATTGAGTAAGTTTTTAATTGTATTGACTTTAAGTTATATTTCGATCAAGATAAAAGTAAGAACGATGTCGTAAATATTTACCAATATCCAACTGAATAGTTGGTGAATAAATTTCTTACCTCAATTGCTCGACATGTTGGTCTTTGGGTAAAGATTCGAGAAGTATAAAGAGCGAATATTCTACAATGAACAGGAACGAGAGGGTGAATTTACTGTTAGATGAAAGGGCGTATAAGGTTTGAGAGCTACCACGCCTCTTTTGCGTCTTCTGTGCTTGAGAATTTGAGATCGGAAAGCAGTTCCTCGTAAACAAACTCAAAGTCACTAGTTCTCTTTAACACGTGTGCTCATATATATTTAACAACTGAGGCGTAAATCGCGTACATTTGCTTTGAATTCGTACTTCTTTGTACCTTCTCACCAGCTTAATACCAAATGTAAAAAAAAAAAATAAATAAATAATGAATTTATTATTATTATTTTATATAATTATATTATTTATTATTTATTTATTGTTAACATTAATGTAATCATAATAATATATAGATGACATTAAAGTGAATATGTAATTTACTATATCAAGCGTACTTGCATATTGAAGGATTACTGTTGTTTTGCTTAATTAAACTGTCAAGCTAGAGCAGGATAAGAAAGTATTATTATTATTATTATTATTATTATTATTATTATTATTATTATTAT
>OZ024708.1:11480993-11772981 GCA_964016945.1 Microplitis deprimator | reverse complement strand
CCATTAAATGAGCCTCTTCAATAATAAGCGCAATAACTACGATAATGATTGTAAATAATAAGTTCAAAATATCAATGATACTACCATGTACAGGTTTTTTTTTTAACTACAATCGACCAATTTTTAAGCTGCTTTAACAAAATTTAATTTTTATAGTTATCTTTATTTCTTTGTATTATACGTTCATATAGAGAAACTCGGGGTAAAATGAACCAAAATGGTTCATTTTGTTCAAAAATGCTTTGTTATGATTTATAGAAAAAAATAAGCAAGTTGTTAACGCAGCCAGTGCGCCAATTCAAAATTTTCAGTAAATTTATACTTCAGTTTTTTTTAAGTGTTCGCTATCTAGATTAGTTTACTGGAAACAAGAAAAAACCGACTCTGAAATAAAATGAGCCATGGCTGTAAAAAAATATTTTTTACAAAAAATGTAACAGACCACCTTAATTAATAATGTTTTTTTACAAACGGTAACTTAGTGATTTTGAAGAAAAAACAATTTTTTTATGCTGGAAAGTGGTATCTCATTTTAACCCGGATTGCTCAATATTTATAAGGGTATCCGTTATTTCCCGAATAAGATTTTTTTACTTGGCTATGACAGAAATCATTTAGTGAAGTAGTATGATCCGATTTTTAAAATTTCAATGTACTCTTAAAGCAGCTAGTGAAATTAATTTTTTAAAAGTTGAATTCTAAACTTAAATTTGAATTTATTAGTATTTTATTTAGATATTTATATTTAATTGCTCATAACTTTTGAGCCATTAATAGCAGGTTTATGTATACTATGCAACGGATTTGTTAAGTTCAAATAGCCCTACATAATTGTCGTTTGATTTTCTTTCATACAGTTATTAGTTTAGCCCTTGAATGCAATTAAAGATAAAATTTTATATAAATCCACCTTTAGGACTTATGACGTAATAAAAATATTTGTTGGACAATCTTGTCACAAAAGACTTTTTCTTAGAGATTATTTGCTCTGTAAGAATTAGTTACGGTTTAAGTCAAGAAAAAATTTCTTCACAGGTTGCGGTGAAGAAAAGTGTGAAAAAATATTTTTTGTATGTTATTTAAATGGAAAAATTAGCAAATGACCTGGTGACCTCTGAAACTAGTAGTTATAAGCACTCAAATTTTCTAATTTTTTTTTCTATATATTCTACAAAATTTTGAGTCAGCACCTTGAAAAAAAAAAATATTGCTCTGAAAAGAACCACCCTAATACATACATTTATGTATATATATATATATATATATATATATATATATATATATATATATATATATATATATATATATATTAGGGTAGCGCAAAAAAAACTGATTATTTTTTTTTTTTTCGATCTCGCATGAACATTTGTTGGTTTACGATGTTTTAAGAATCCTCTCCAAAAATCAGCTCGATAAAAAATTTTTAAGAGGTCGCTCACGAATTTTGAAAATATCAAAAATTATTGAAATTCGGATTTTTGATTTCAAAATTTTTTTTTTCTCGTGGCAGCAATAGTTTATATTTGTAAAATCATGACTACGCTGAAAATTTAAACCCAAAATTCAAATATTTAAACCTCGCTCAAGAATTTTGAATGTTTCCGAGTGTTGTCATTTGGGCGTTTTCGAGCGACCCTTGAATATTAATAATAAAGCTTCGCGATTTTTTCACCATCAATTTACATGACAATGAATAAAAATAAAACCCGAGAAATAGAAATAATAAGTTTTTTACATACTTATTTATTTTTTAATTCAATTTGTAGATTTTTTCGCTTATTCAAAACTTACCAAATTTTATTGTTAAAGACTGCCCTGTATATTTTCGGTTCTGCAAAAGTTATATTTTAGTGAAATGACAATAACTGAGTTATAAAAAAATACAAAAACTAATTCCAACTATTAGTTACATATTATCAGTTAATATTCAAAATTATTGAGCACCGTTTGAATATTTGAATTTTGGGCTGAAATTTTCAGCATAGTCATGATTTTACAAATATAAACTATTGCTGCCACGAGAAAAAAAAAATTTTGAAATCAAAAATCCGAATTTCATTCATTTTTGATATTTTCAAAATTCGTGAGCGACCTCTTAAAAATTTTTTATCGAGCTGATTTTTTGGAGAGGCTTCTTAAAACATCGTAAACAAACAAATTTTCATGCGAGATCGAAAAAAAAAAAAATAGTCGGTTTTTTTTTGCGCCACCCTAATATATATATATATAAAACGATAGATCTGCCATAGATCGGTGGTAGATCTATCCGAGATCCATAAGAAGTCTACCATCGATCTGTGATAGATCTATAAGAGGTCTATGATCAGCTTCTCTGAGGAGACAATTATATTTTTTTAATTTTTGATAAACTAAAAGGATGATAATAGTATAAATTAATTTGGATAGAATAATCCAGTAAATTTTGATAAAAAAAATAGGTTATTTAAAATCAAGATCCAATAATTAAACTGTTTTATGGAGACATAAATCAACTGCGAATCTGATACGACTTTCTGATGGATTAGTTGCAAAGGCATGAGAGCATATAAAATTTTTCTTTCTCGAATCAGCCAATTTACATCTAGAAAAATTAATATTTAAAAGTTTCGTCCTTTATTTGAAGTATTTTCGGAAGAAAAAAAAATTGAACAAAAAGTTTTCAGAAAAAAAAAGTTTTTTATATTTTTTATAAATCGGTAAATTTTTATTGGGACGTTTTTGCAAACATTTCATTTGGTTTTTTATTCTTGTAAATAAGTATAAATACAAATTATTTTCTTCCACCGGTCTTTAGTAGAGCCACCGTAAATCTATGATAGCTTCCCTATAGATCTGTGGTAGATTCTTCACCGATTTTCAGAAAATCTGCCATAGATCTATGATAGCTTTCTGATAGACCTGTGGTGGGATTTCACCGATCTTTCGCAAAACTGCCATAGATCTATGATAGCTTTCTGATAGACCTGTGATATATTCTTCACCGGTCATTTGTAGATCTATAATAGCTTTTCGATAGATCTGTGGTGGATTTTTTACAGATTGGTGGTAAACATAGCTCATATCTATCAAAAAGCTATCATAGATCTATGGTAAATTTGCTGAAGATCGGCGGAGAATCTATCACAGATCTATCAGATAGCTATCATAGATCTATGGCAGATTTTCTGAAAATCGGTGAAGAATCTACCAGAGATCTATAGGGAAGCTATCATAGATTTACGGTGGATCTACAAAAGACCAGTGGAAAATATACCACAGGTCTATCAGAAAGCTATCATAGATCTATGGAAGATTTGCTAAGAATCGGTGAAAAATCCACTACAGATCTATTGGAAAGCCATTATAGATCTCCGGTAGATCTACGAAAGAACAGTGGAGAATATACCACGGGCCTATCAGAAAGCTATCTTCCATCTATCGTGGACCTACTGAAAATCAGTGGAGAAAGTACCGCAGATCTATCAGACAGCTGTCCGAGATCTATGGCAGATGTACTGAAGACTGGTGAATGCAGCACAGATCTATCAGAAAACTATCATAAATCTACGGCAGACTTGCGAAAGATCGGTGAAAAATCCACCACAGGTCTATCAGAAAGCTATCATAGATCTATGGCAGATTTGCTAAAGATCGCTGAAAAATCTACCACAGATCTATCGATAAGCAATTACAGATCTACGGTAGATTTACGAAAGACCGGTGAAGAATATACCACAGGTCTATTAGAAAGCTGTCTTTGATCTATGGTAGATCTACTGAAAATCAGTGAAGAAAGAACCGCAGATTCATCAGAACGCTGTCATTCATCTACGGCCGATCTGGTAGAAATTAGTCATAAATATCATTCGTAGGTCTCTTTCCTTATAACAATTTTTCCCAATTCTTGAGCAAATCTGCTCCCAAGATCGATGGATGTTAGTGTCTTTTCTTATCTATGTGTCTTGCTGCAGATACTTGTGGCTAGATTTTAATAGCAAATCTAGTGCTTGCGCTTTACACAAGAAATTCGTGCCAGATTGTATAACTCAATTTTGGAGGAAGATAATAGTTGACAGTAGTTGTGCATAGCTTGCTGAAGATCTGCTCAAGGCTCAAAATTGACCTTGAGCATTGAGCATATTCCGAGCAAGCCATGAGTAAGTCGCTACTGTATGTTATACTGGTGCAAGAAAAGCGTTCGACACTTTTTTACTGCACCGATTTCGAGATATATTTAATATCCTTGCATATACAAATTTTAACATAGGTTTCTTGATTCATGATCTTGCGAAAGACACATACGTAGAAGACACTAGCAGCTAGGGGCCTTGCTCAAGATACCTACTCCAGAATCTTGCTCAAACACATGTTACTAGGGTTTAAGATTTACCTAAGACTTGTGGTTGATCTACTGAATATCAGTTGAAAGTATCGCGTTGCAGGTACTATTCAGGCATAATGATCGTCATATTCTTTCTAGGTACCCGAGAATCCTTAGCACGTAAAAAAAAAGTATTAGTTTTTGGTTAAACGATGGGTTTTTAATAAAAAATCTAGAAACATAGATCTCACTCTTGTTGTCACTGTTATGATTTCTGAGATAGGGTGTCTAAAAAAATTTTGCAACGGAGAAAATTTGTATTTATTCTTATTTCTAAAAATATGAAAACCAATGAAATGTTGGCAAGAACGTCCCAATAACAATCTATCGACTTAAATATAAAAAATTTTTTTTCTGAAAACTTTTTGTTCAATTTTTTTTACTTCCAAAAATACTTAAAATAAAAATAAAAATTCAATAGGGGAGGGTGGGGCAAAATGGGTCCCGTAAGCTAGAAATAGGATTATTTTTACTTTTTTTTTTACTCGTTACACTACTTTATAGGCCCTTGTTTGTTATTTAACATTGATAAGCTGTGTCCATTAAAATTGAAAAATCGAAAATATGGGGCAAAGTGGGCCCCCACCAAAAATTTTGTCATAAAATTGTTCTTCATTTGTTTTACTTTTTTTAAGTTTATTTAAATACTGTCGGCGGTACTGCTTGAACTTTCTGTGAAAAATTATACTCTGAATCTGTCGAATCATGGATTCAATGCGGCCAGTGTGAAAATTGGGCCCCCTGAGGCAGAGCAGCCCCCCTGAAATTTCTATACAAAAAAAATTTTTTTTTTTTCGTCTAATTACTATAATTACAAAAAATTTAATATACATACTTATTTTTCGGTTGATTTTCTATAGCTAGGGCAAATTTGGCCACTAAAAATATTCGAAAATAATAATATATTAGGAGTACAAATAAGTTTCCGCCGTTTTATTGTAGATGGCGCGGCACGGAGTTTCGGTTAGCTTTCGCAGATGATAACCGGCTTAAAAAATAGTTTGGATATTCAAGAACAACATAACCTATTAATATCATTGATTTTATATTGGTAAAATATAATTTTTATAAGTTGAAAATGTCAAAATTTGAGCCAAGTAAGCGTCATTTGCGGGAAATATTAGTTTACTTCTTTAATTTAAAGAAATCTGCTGCTGAGGCGCATCAATTGCTCGTAGAAGCATATGGTGAGGGTGCTTTGAGTGAGAGAACGTGTCGAGAGTGGTTTCAAAAGTTTAAAAACGGTGATTTCGACGTAGAAGACAAAGATCGCAGTTAAAGGCCAAAAATTTACGAGGATGCAGAATTGGAGAAATTATTGGAGGAAGATTCATCTCCAACACAAAAAGAACTTGCTCTAACATTAGAAGTCACTCAGCAAGCAGTCTCACATCGTTTAAAATCATTAGGAATGATTCATAAACAAGGAAATTGGGTTCCGTACGAATTAAAGCCGAGAGATATTGAACGCCGATTATGCTAAAGTGAAATGCTGCTAGCTAGACATAAAAAAAAAGGGTTTTTTACATCGTATCATAACTGGTGATGAGAAGTGGATACATTATGACAATCCAAAAAGAAGAAAATCATGGGGATTACCTGGCCACGCGTCAACATCAACAGCAAAACCGAATATTCACGGAAAAAAACTTATGCTGTGTATTTGGTGGGATCAGCTAGGTGTAGTGTATTATGAGTTGCTTAATCCGAGCGAAACAATTACTGGAGCCCTCTATCGAACACAATTGATGAGATTGAGCCGAGCTCTGAAGGAAAAACGCCCTCAATACTATTCTAGACACGAAAAAATTATTCTTCTGCATGACAATGCTCGTCCACATGTTGCGGCTCCCGTGAAAAAGTACTTGGAAACACTTGATTGGGAAGTGTTACCCCACCCGCCGTATTCACCAGACACATGCTCTGACGGCGCAGCGGTTCACATCTTATGAGGATACCAAAAATTGGGTTGATTCGTCGATAGCCTCAAAAGACAAGGAGTTCTTCAGACGTGGGATTCGAATGCTGCCTGAAAGATGGGAAAAAGTGGTTGCAAGTGATGGGCAATATTTTAAATAAATTTATATTACCGTTCTTCTATAATAAATATTTAATTTGTGTTAAAAAACGGCGGAAACTTATTTGTAACCCTAATATTAACAATTTTTGTAATTATAAAATTGAAAAAAAAATTATTTTGAATGAAAAATACCAAATATTTATTAATAAAAAAAATTTAAATTTATTCGTGTATGTCAAAACAGCTTGTAAGCGTTAATTTTCTAACCTATTCCGGTTAGAAAAGCAGTCTTTTAAAACGATGATTTTCAATTATTTTCTCCATCTAATCACATCAACTTTTTTTCTATAAAGAAATAAAATATGAAAAATTAACAATACGATATATTTACAGTAAATTTTATGATTTTTAATTTTAAAATAGTAAATGTCAATAATTAATACATATACGGAGAAAAAAAAATGGAAATTTTTCCAATTTTACTTGGGGAAAATTCCTTTGTTGGCTTTGTAAATTTTACTATGTCAACATGTGAATTTTAACTATGTCACATGGTAAATTTTGCTTTGTTACATCAGAATTATTCCTATATTGCCAGTGTAAATTTTCCTATGTTAACATTGGAAAAATAACTATGTAATATAGGAACAATTCCAATGTTAACAAAGTAGAAATTCCCATATGTGTGTAAAAATGAAATATTTGTGAATTGATGTTTTTTTTACGAAATTTATGAAGTCAATCAAAATTAATTAATTAAATTGATGATTATATACTGTCGGAAACATGATGTAATTGATTTTCACATACTCATTTATATTAATCGAATTGATAACATTTGTTCATCGGTAGGTGCTACAAAAAAAATTTAATTAAATTACACAAAATTTTTTCGTAAACTTTGAAATTCTATTTTCGTAAGTCTTAAAACTTTCACACATCTCTATTTTATCGATTTAAGGCCTAAATGATAAAAATGACCAAAATATTTGGTATTTTAGTGGTTTTAGCTTCTTGTGGACTTTTCTCATGCAACATAGCAATTTTTCCTATGTTGATATGGAAATTTTTACCATGCCAACATGGATATTTTTACTATGTCAACATAAGAATATTTACTATGTTAACAGAGGAATTTTTTCCTTGTCTACATGGGAAAAATTACCATGTCAATATAGAAGAAATTAATCGAGTAATATGGGATAAATGCCTACACTGGCATAGTAAAAATATTCATATCAATAAAGGAATTTCAGCAATGTTAATAGAAGAATTTATCCATGTCTACGTGGAAATTTTTCCAATGGCAATATGGAAGAAATTCCTATAATATATGAGTAAAATTCCTATAAAATATGGTTATATTCTCATTTTTCCCTAGTAAAATTTCCCATGTTGATAAAGCAAAACTTGCTATGTCAACAAGGGAATTTCCCCTAAGTAAAATTGGAAAAATTCCCATGTTTTTTTCTCCGTGTAATATTAAAATTGTATCTCATATCGACAGGTTAGTAGACAGCGCCGTAACGTCTTTTTTTTTTAAACATAAGTCTGTTGCAAACCTTAACGACAATTCCGGCGAACCCACGCTGTCATATATTTACTATTGAATTGTTATAAAAAAAGTAATTAATCGATTTTAATTTTCGTTTGATTAAAATTCTCAGGCACAGGTTAAAATTAAGATAGACCTTAAACTTGGAGGAAATTTTTTATTTATTTATTTCGAACCACATAAGCCTATAGGAGCATAAAAAATTGAAAATGTTCTAAATAAGGACCACCGTATTATATATATATCGATAAAATTTATCAATACATAAATTTTAAAATACGCAATCGTCTGCAGACACAGCCCTTATTTTTTACGAGTACAATGAAACGAGAATGAGTCACTCATGAATTGAGACATTTTGTCTGCATGATTGGTTTGTACTAACATAATAACAATAATAAAATCATATCATAGGTGCCATCATAGTATACAACCCAAATCATCCTACTATTAAATTACCGACATATCAAGTTTAATCCCTCGTTACAAACAGTTGAATATTTAATTATGATTAATGAGGAAAATTGCAAATTAATGATGTCGTCAATTATGTAGAGTGATTTCATGCCTTATTATTTTCATGTAATTAAATAATTGTCGGATATTTTTATCGATGTTCCAGTTTGTTCAATAATAATTTAATGTCAAATATATATTCAGATTAACACATAATGATTGATCTCTTATCGTGTAGATATTTGATATTTTATTAGATAAAAAGGTGATATGAAATGAACAGAAGGATGAGAGTAAGAATATAAAGTCGATGACGGTATACTTTTATGCCATCATTGGTACGTGAGGATACCAGTTTGCTCTTGTATTAGTTATATTCAATGTTCTCTATCCACACGTCAATCAATCGATGACTGTTCTGTTATGCCCTATTAAGTGAGTAAATAGCACCCATGTGAGTTTCTACTATGGTGGTAGACCATTGGTGGCAGTTGAGAGTTGAGAGGGTGTTATACGATCGATTTGTGTAACCACTCGCTCAGTTATATCTCCAACTAGCTGTCTGATTCATCCTATATATTATTTACCTTCCATCTTAATTGAATTTACGAAATCTGTATAATTATTAAATTCTTTAATTTATATACCATTAGCTTTGAAAATAAACGTTTTTATTTTTTATTTAGTTTAATAATTGATTATTCATCCGCCATTGAGACAGTTTTACATTTATATTCTAAAAGTATATATTTTTTTTCTATCATATTACAAAAAAAATTAATTAAATATGAATGCATTTACCAAACTACTTATTGAAATATATTCAGGAGAAAATTATTTTCATATCAAAATTATCTAAAGGATTTAGAATAATTTTTTTATATGAAATAAAAATATGTATTGTGATTAAAGTATCAAATTGAAAAAGTAATTTTATAAATTTTAAATATATATATAGATATTTTATAGTAGTGCAGAGATTCGATTCCATTAGGATGTTTCGCTGGCTTATATAACCATAGTAACGTGGCTTAAACGCAAGACGGTTTTTCACATAAATCCCTAGCACGTGTTCGCATCCTAAATGGATCTCTAGATATATTTAATGTCATGGAAATTAGAAATGGGTATCAACAGATAGTAGAAATCCTCAATTCAAATATGTCTATCAATTGTTATCAACGAATTAGATGACGTTGATGAAGATTGATGAATATATAATATTATAGTTGTATCATAAATTGATTTATATATAATTTGATCTCAAATTAATTTATAGTAAAAGTTATTTATTTTTATATAAATATACTTTATTTACTTAAAATTTGTTAAATATTCATTCATATTGTAAGCTAATGATCAGTAGTAAGTTTTGTATGTTTTGATAACAAAATATTGGATTACATGGGTGTATTAAATTGCCGTCTATGGTACTATTATTTCGCTTTTCTGCGCTAATGCAAACATCATTAAAGTTTACAATATAGCAACATTATCATGATATTTACCAACTCTATGTATATATTGATACAAAACTTGGAACTTGGTAAAATGATATTATTAGTAATATTTTAATGGATTTATTATTAAATAAAATAAATATATGTATATAAGAGAGTGTTGATCCTCTCAACGTTTCAAGTTTAATCCTTTTCTGTGCTTTCATTATTATATAAAAATACTTTGTTTGTGTTTTAAATCCGAGAAATTAAAAAAAAAAAAAAAAACCCACGGAATTATTTATTTTTAACTTAAACGAAAAAAGTAAATGAATAATAAAAATAAAAACAAACGAAAACGTGAGTAGAATCTACAGATAGCAGTATTCAATTATTTCCAATTTGTACGTATTTTATATTTGATTGCTTCTATTATTTCTTTCAATCCCCATCATAACAATACATTTCCAATTAGTAGTATATCAAAACTGCATTGATGAAAAGAGTTTCCATACTTGAAAATTTTGAAACAAAGTTTTAATTAATATGTTGTAAAATAACAATGATCCCATGTTTGGTCAGTTATTATTATTAATATATAGCATCTGGAGCACTCTAGCACGGTATTCGAGAGTGTTAATTACACCATCTTGGCAGGCAAAAATATACCCTTCAGTCTCGGACATCAGGTCAGCTGACTTAAGGAAGGAAAACGTCAGCTGCTCGGACAAGCCATGTTCACGCACGTGTTTAAAGAACACGCTGTGCATTGCCTTGTCCATGTGTGTACTGAGCAGTTTTTGCTGCTCAGCATTGCTGATGACCCTCTTGAATTCCTCCTTAGGAAGGTCAATAAGAGGGTTTACTCTTCCGAGACCAAAGGATTTTGCCGCATACTTTGCTGCCTTATATAAGAACGCTCCCTTATGCGCATTCTCATGCTGATAAACAATTTGCATAAGAAAGTCGTCTTCATCTGCTGTGAAATTGACAAATTCATATGTTAAACCCAAAACCAAACGATCGTGTAGACACTCCAAGCTCTGAAGACCTCTCCCTCCGATGTGCCGGGAAAGGTATAATCTGGTGACTGAAGACTTAGGGTGCATGCTCCGATTTATATTCATGACTTTGCGTGTCTTGATATCGAGGTCTTTAAGCTCTTTTCGGGCCTATTTAAGGACACCGAAATAGTAAAGAAGTACCGGGACAGTAAGCATGTTTGTTGCGGAGACTTTGTTCTTTTCGGAAAGTTCTAATGACCAGATTTTCCGGAGTCTCCGCACATACTCGCTGCAGAGAGTCGTTTTGATTTTAGGAAGGTCCTGCATAGGACTTCCCTCAATACCTAGATATTTGTACGACTCTCCGGCGTCAAGATGGTCAATGACGCTCCCACCTACCAACTCGATATTTTCACGCACATCGAAGCACGTACCCTTCACCAGATTAACGACCGCGCACTTGTCCAACCCAAATGCCATGCCGACATCCCGTGTATACTCCCCTACGATGTTCAAGGCTGTCTGAAGGTGTTTCTCATCAGGTGCATATACCTTCAGATCATCCATGTAGAGTAAGTGGGTGATCGAATAACTGCGATCAGTTGGTGGGCCCACTGAGTATCCACGAGTACGGCGAAGCGCAACAGATATTGGCATCAGTGATATGCAAAACAGCAGAGGGCTCAGAGAATCTCCCTGAAAGACTCCTCTTTTGTACTGTACAACTTCGGTTACACGTTTGTCGTTGCCACATGAAATGTGGAACCGTGTTCGCCAAAGTTGCATCGTACGCTGGATGCATCCCACTGTATCGCGATTGACCCCAAGGCATTTCAGCAAAAAGAGAATAAACTCATGAGATGTTGAGTCAAATGCCTTGCGGTAGTCAATCCAGGCCATTGACAGGTTGCGCTGATAGTAGATCGCGTCGTGACACAACGATCTACTAACAGATTCTCTTTGCAACCTGACAGGCCTCTTTTACTGCCACGTTGTTCGTATATCTGCTTCCATACAGGATCTATCACTTCTAGAATGCGATTGTTTAAGATTTTAGTAAAAATCTTTTAAACCGCATTCAAACAAGTGATAGGCCGGTAGTTCTTTGGGTCAGACAAGTCACCTTTCTTAGGGATGAGCACGGTTCGCCCTTCTACAAGCCAACATGGAATTGGTTCGTCGCCTCTGATAAACGCTGTAAAAATCCGGGCTAGATGGCTATGGGTAGAAGTTAGTTTCTTTCACCAAAATAAGTTAATGCCATCTGGACCCGGAGCAGCCCAGTTCTTACCATTATTCAGAGCTAAACGAACTTCTTCTACGCTGACTTCAGGAATCTCTTCATCAGCATTGTCGTTGCGGTGTTGTCGACAGAATGCTTCGAAGTCGTTGAGAGCTGGAGTGTCACGATTCCCGTTCGGTTGATCACCATACAACTCGGACCAGAAAGCTTCTACTCGCTCGATGGATGGGGGATCGCCAGAAACAGATGTCTTAGGTGTCAGAAAGCGTGAAGGACTTAACCGAAACAAAGAGTTGTCGGTAAGCCGCTTCAGCTTTTTCTCTAGTGACTTTTTAGCAGTCACTAGAGCCCGCAACCTGTTAAGGGAATCTTCTTTGATGTTAAGAAGATTCTCCTTATTCAGTGTATGATGCTGATATCGTAGTCCAGCCGCAATGCAGCGGACTTTAGATCTAAACGCTTTACGTGCATTTACATACTCAATCACACACTGAATGCGGGAGACATGTTTCCGGAGATCATCAATCTTCAGTGTTAGCTGCCCAATGCACCCTCTCATCTTAGCCTCAGGCGAAGAAGTATTCCTTCCTGCTGGAGGTAAGAGTGAGGAGGCACCATCATAGACAGCTCGATTGATGGTGAGCAAAGTAGAGTCCTCCTGAATCCGAGTGGATAGTTCGTGGTTTTCCGTGTCAAGTAGATGTTTTGGGTAGTGTATCTTCGAGATACATACTTGCCGTGTGTCAAATTTGGATGGTATCTGCCTCCCTTTGCTAGTATAGTGTCTGGCTGAAGCCCACAATACTGTTTTACACCGGCGCGTACTAGTAAGAAATGTAGTCTAAGGCAAGAGTGCAGCACGGAACTGAAAAGTTTCAAAGAAAAACGCAAGAATTTAAGCATTTTTACACCTTGGTATACACTTATACCTTATTGATGCTGAATAAACACCTAATAAAGCAAATGTAATTTCAATCCGCCGACAAATGCTTGCGGTTGAAATTGGATTCATAGCCATTGCTCTATTTTTGGCTTTTTGCTTCTAAAAAGCAGGTGGAGCCGTGATTCTAAACAGTTACCAACTATTTTACAAAATTTAGCGACATTTGATAAATAGTTTTTTTCCATTAACCTCCCAATAAAAAAGCACATAAACTGTTTTTAATGAACTGAAGTTTATTTATTCCATGATTGAGACAAGCCTCCGACTGTAACGCTGATATTTATATTATTTATTAGTTTAGAGAGTAATTATTATTTGGGCTGATGGTAACTATTATCATCACGTTATTAAGAATTATACGATGTTAACAATAGTTATAACTAGTTAAGATAATAAAAGTTTTAATTTCTGATTATTATAAATAATTTTAGGTTATACCATATAGTTGGTAGATACTACAAATCAGATTGTATATTTAGTAATTTAGATAATATTTACTACTATCGAATTCAGCTTAAAAATTGTACTATAACTCGATGATAACTTTTACCATCAAATTCTCTCCGTGTAGTATGATCTGTTAATATTTTTTACATTTGTCTATGGGCTTTCATGAAAAAAAAATTCATTATTTTGTTTCCTGTTAACACACTGCAACATTGGAAAAGAGAAAGTTCGCAGAAAAAATAAACTTTTGTTCAGTAAAATCGATTAATTAGATTTTATAACGGAAGAATTTCAGAAAAATTTAATATTATTATTATAATTATTTTTTTTTTCCTTCAAAGTTCGTAGATATCACTATCCAAATATCAATAAAAAATACTGTATCACAAAACAAACTCGTTATCAAATTTTCTTGTGCAAAGAAAAAAAAATAATCACCTAATTTCTTATCGTTTTAATCAAAAACATTCCCTGGATGTTATAATTAAATTTCAATAACATTCAATTAATCAAGTTTACAATTTTTTTTTTTTTTAATCTGGAATTATATTTTTATATAAGCCTGATTTATAACTATTTAATTAAATTAGCATAGCAGACAAAAGAACATGGAATTAGTTAATTAAATGAAGAACAATGATCAAATATTATTCACATGCGTACATGAAATGAATATAGTAACAATAATATAATCTACCTTTTTCATTCAAAGTAAAATGTTTTTCGAATAAATGCAACTACCGTAAAACAATAAAATAATAAATGTCTACTTTGAGTATTTATAATCCGTGTCTGGTATAGAATCGGTAGCTGTCTGAAAAGCTAAATTCATACAATGTGAATTATCAAAGATTTTACCAGAAAAGGTTTTAGTTCTAGTGTTTGTTTGAGTTGGTGGTAATGTTATATCTCCAGTGATTCAATAAATTTTGCTAAATACAGTCTGATGGTTCTACGTTGAGTGACATGGTCCGTTCGCCAACGCGACATAAATATTGTACAAGAGAGAAAAGCTTTCTAATTCGCTAGTCCGTTGAGACCTTTCTCGACATTTAGAAGTGGTGGTATTAGGATGGCATCAGCCGCTTTATTATGCACCCTTAACACAGTCTAACTCATTTGCAGAAACGTCGCTTGAATAAATTAATAAATCCTTACCCAACGTGAACATTTGATTCCAACAAAGATGTCGTCTCAACTCCTCCCTTAAAATCCCCTCAAAGTCGCAACTACGACGCGACCCTGTAATCATTTTCCGACCTCATTAATTAATCAAAATTCTTGTTAAGACTTTAAGAAGAATATTACCTCAAATAAGAAAATAAAAATAATAAAAAAAAACCGAAAAATGATTCGCCCTGCGGGCCAGCTCCGAAACTTTCCGCTGTTTGCGAGCTCATTGAGTTCGAAAACATTGTTGTTGTCAATACATGTTCAAGCTCTTTGAGCTCTACAATACCTCTAAATACATTGGTATTTTCAAGCCTTTTGAGCTCGAAAAAAGTCACATTTCGTATTAACCTCTGAGAATTCAAGAAATTGAAAATTATCAATCATGATCGTTTTTTCAAGTTTTGCTCACGATTACGTTTAAAAAATTGAATGTTGTTGAACAGAAATTCATAGATAATGATTTTTTAAAACTTTTAATGATGATATTATTTAAACTAACGACCATCAAACATCATGAAGCCTAAGGGCTGGTATGAGTTTTGGAACATATGGAAAATTGCAATATGCTTTATTCGAAAAAACTGAAGTTAATTGTTATTTTTTAAAGTTTTCATAGTGGATATCTTTTGAAAATAATTAACCGATTGTGATATTTGAGACCGATTTCGACGCAATTTTTCAGTTTTTTGCAATAAAACATTATTAGAGTCAAGCAGTTTTGTGATTTTTGAGTTTATTAGAAAAAAAAAAAACACTTTTTTGAAGTTCTATCGACAACGGTATTTCTTAAATAATTAATTTGATTTTGATGGTTGAGGCGGCATTCGACGCGACTTATAGTTTTAGAGCTGATTAGACTTTAAAATCAACCCATCAAGTACACTGAAAGTTATTCAAGAGAAACATTTTTCAAAAAATTTTATTTTTGGAATAACGTAAAACGTACTGTACCGATCAAACTGAATTTCTCACAGCACCCAGGAATTAATAAGCCGCTTTGAATGCCGCCTTAGAGATCTAAATCGGTTTATCCGTTCAAAAGTTATATAATATTTACATCCGTAAGTACGTACACTCGGACATCCTTTTGAAAATAGCTAGGATGGTTTCCTAGGACCTTAAAACGTCGGAATCTCTTTAAAACTAGTCAAAAGAAACTCAGATAAAAAAAGAGCATAAAAAAATTAATAGATGAGAAAGTGAAGATGGTGCTTGAGGTTATCATTACAAAAGTGCATAGACATTGCTTTCCTTTTCACGTTCATCTATCCGCTGCTCTTAATGGTTGCACTCACGTAATTCTTTCTCTCACCGCCAACGAGTTATCCCCGTACTGTTCTTTTATTCTTTCTAACCCTCTGATGTTCGGAGCTTCCTATTTTTTTCCTCTTGTGCTCGGCAACTTTTTAATCACCCTCGATGGAACAACGCTAGATGCTAGTACTCAGTAGATGTATATATAGATATAAATATCTGTTCAATAATGAAAAAGCGTAGAGCGCCCACTCTATGGTGACACACTAGTCTCTTATCATTCCTCACGGCTATTAAAACACAACTGCTATAAAATTTTCCATTATTTTTGACTCTATGACCTCCTTTACATTCATCCCTTTTCACACGAATTTTCATTAATTTTTTTGCCACCTTTTTTGTCCTTTATTATCATGAGAAGTTCCAATAAATAATAATTAATTATTTTTTTTTTAATATAATTTAGTGGACTATAAAATTGTTTTAATATTTTATAATTTTTTCGAAATTTCAATTATTAATAATAATAATATATATTTATAAATGCGATCCAATTTTTTGTTTTAGCACAGCGATCGATTTACACCTGTCCTTTTACTCGTCTCGCTAGCGGGAATAAAAGTATGCAGTCCAGATGGAAAAGTAAGTATTTACAGCCATAGTTAAAAAAAAAAAGCTTCAAAAAAATAAAAAGAATGAGAGTGCATAAGTTAAACTGAGCTTGACGTTACTCTTTAACGTACCTTGAAGAGCGTCAAATGAGGCGACAAATAGATCAAAAACATAAAAAAATAATAGTGTGAAAAGAGAAATAAAAGAAAAATAGAAAAAAATAGTATTAAAAAAAAAAAAAAAAAAGTACCAAGCTCGTTTTCTCGTGCTTTATTCACCAAAAAAGCGGTCGGACCACAAAGAAAAGTCGGTCAAGTATCTCTACGCCGGAGAAATTTTCTCGTCGATTTCGTTTTCTCAACTTTTTGGCTCCACTTAAAAATGTTTTATCTATTTCCATGAGTAATTTAAACCTCATTTCCCACATGTAAACATAAGAGTATGTGTATAAATATTTTTTTCATTAAACGAAACTAAAATACATTTCTTTATTTTTTTTTATTTTAGAAATTTCATTGTAATTAAAAATTTTTTATTAAAATTATCAACTTTAAAAGTATAATGTATAGTAAAAAATAACACGACACCTTTGGACAAGAGTGGGATTGATTGTTTTAGCCAAAGGCGAGGGCTGCCATGACTAAAAATCTAAATTGTGTTTCATTTCGTGCCACACACAATATTTTAATTAATGTGTGTCCTTTTATCTTTTGATTGTGAGAAAAATAAAAATAAAATAATGGATATAAAAAAGTATGACATTAATTAGCTATTTAGTAAACTAATGAGTACTGAATATGTATAGAAATATTAATCTGTCTCTTTTTTTTCGCCTTTCTTGATACCTCGTGGTTGGTAGAGTTATACAGTTAAACTCAGTGAATAGTTCCGTAGGGTAAATTATACAGAAAGTTAAAGCTAAGGGAAGAAAAGAGGAGAAGTAAGAGAGTGTAGGATAGAGAGAAAGCGAGAAAAGAGGGTGAGTCACTACCATAGGAGTTTGCAAGTTTTGCCAGTGATTGGCAGTGCGAATGAATTCGTGGTGCTGGGAAACTAATGCGACTCTCTTCCTCCTTTCTATATATCGTTGTCGTTCTGATTGATAACTTCGTCTTTCCGTTTCCTTTATAATCTGTAATATTCTATTTGAAAAAGATAAAAATCGATAAACGGTGTTAGTAATAAAATAAAAAAAAAAAAAAATGAAAAAAAAAAAGTTGAACCATACCTACCCCGCACGTGAATTTAAATTGTTCCATAGAATAGAAATAATTGAGGAAGCCATTGAATGAGATTCTGAGACATCAAAAAGGAGAATTTTAGGGTGGCAAACAATTGCACGTAGTACTATAGTGTGGTGATGGTGGTGCGCTTTCTATAATGGTCCAGCTGAAATTTATGATCCCTTTTCCATGTTAGAGTGGATAGTTGAGAATCTTCCATCTTCCATTCTCTTGTCTAGATATGCCTTCTAAGCCACTTTGAGTTACATGAAGAGGAAATCACTGTAAGTGATTACTCTGTCTATAATCCCTCTCAATATTAATATGTCTGTGAATCAATATAAATCAGAACACAAGTATATACTAAAAGTATACTTACGTCCACTCGTGCTTTCTTGATTAAATCCGGCTACTTATAGTTAATGTAAACATTATATTATACTTTATGACTAACAATCAAAAAATACAACAGTCAAATAATTTACTTTATAATAAAATAAATATTATTCATATTTTTGTACTCGAAGTTCGAATGTTTGTATCTAAATGATCCATAATAAAAAATATTAATCTTTCATTGGTATGTGTACTCAACATTTTGAAATCGTATATACTTACATTTTTTTATAGTTTTATAGTTCTAATAATAAAAGAAAATGTATATTTTTAATTAAAACAAAAATAAAAAAGAAATATTATTGTTATAAAAAAATAAAGACTGCAATGAATTTATGACTCAAAGCTTTTACTTTTGATGTTGAGAGAGATATTAAATATTATACGTCTGTATGGATGCATTGCTACTAGATGACCATCAATTTTTTTATTATAGCTCGTGAGATTTATTAAGTTTTCGCAGTGGGTTTACATGAAAAGTTTTATAGTACACATTAAAAACGGGAAAAAAAATAGATAAAATAACGAAATAGCCATTTCCTCAAATAATCGATTTATAACTATCTGTTTGAAAGCTTTGACATTTGTTTTATAACTTTCTGGATATTTTCTTAAAGTTTTTTTATATGAAAATAATTCAAGTAATGTCTTGAGTCTCAATATAATTTTTTTTTCTCGGTTTCTTTTTTTTTACAAATACAAATTTATTAAGAGTTTGTCATAATGCGCTTAGAATAAAATGACTGAAAATAAATTTTTTGAACTTATTCGATTATAAGCATAAGTTAAAATAACCATGCAGAAAAAAAATATTTTTATTATGCTAAAAATAATTATTAGTTATTATTATTAAATAAAATATTATATTCAGTTTATGAGTACTTTTGCAACTTATCAATTTATATCAAAATTGTGTAATTAATTTTTATTTAATTATACCTGCACGATTATTATTTTCACCAAAAATGAGACATTTTCAATACGTTTTATGGAGGATTCGAACCTAGCACCCACGCGCGAGAGTCTTACGCTTTACCGCACTACGCTACGCACCCAGTTTAAATATTATAGTTCTATTGTGCTTCTACTATTTTGTTCCTATATTCAATACTTATACACATTTTATTTTGTAAAAAAAAGAATTTCCTAGATACATGTGACAATAATCATATATCTAAATAACCGAATTGAACACAACATAAGTGATATTATTTTATTAAATATGGTATTAAAAATAGAATTTTTCAATTTTTGTTAATAATTCAAATGTTTATTAAATAAACAATATGTAATTAATTTTCAGTCATTTTAAATTTTTTCAATAAAAACCAGTATGAAAATCAATGGATTACTTCATACTCAAATACGACCAAAAGTAATGATTCTATAATTATCATTTTTTGTTTTTGTTATTGGAAAATGATCAAATTAAATAAAAATATCTATTAATACTTACACTTATGTGTTTAAATTGTTGACGATCGTTTATTAATTAGACGAATTATTTAATTATGGTTATATTAATCACCAGTTTTTGTTAATTACAGAAACGCAATTATGGTTCAATTTATACATATATTAGTAGGTGAGGAAACTATTTACGCATGGTAAAATACAACGACAACTATCATCAGTATACATAGTTGGATTAACCATTAAAATAGTTACATGAACTATTTGATGATAAATAAACTAAAATAGTTACTTATACTTCTCTTACTGATTGAAATGAATTAAACAAATATACTTATGATTATTGCAAGCATAAGTTATGGGAACTATAATGTTCAATACTTAGCATAACGAAATAAGAACTGTTAATGTATAGTTGATACTACTATTGTGAATTAGTTTCGAGAACTTAGGTGTATAGTACAAATAACAATAAACATTAGTTGAGATTATTATACTGTTATATTCTTCCCTTTATCGTTGCCACCACCATGCACTTTTCTCTCAATGTGTCAACTTTAAAAATTTTAAATTTTTAATTATTTTTAAATGTAAAAGCAGCTTGAAATAATTTTAATTATATAAAACATTTTTAATTACACGGAGAGAATTTTGTGGTAAAAGTTATCATCGAGTTATAGTACAATTTTTAAACTGAATTTTACAGTCGAAAATATTATTTAAATTACTAAATGAACAATCTGAATTGTGGTATCTACCAACTATATTGTAAAATTTACAATTATTTATGATAATCAAAAATTATAACTTTTATTATCTTAAATAATTTCTTCTATTATCAACATCGTAATTCTTAATAACCTGATAGTAATAGTTACTATCAGCCCAAATAATGATTACCATCTAAGCTAATAAAAAATTTAATACCAGCGTTACAGTCTGAAGCTTGTCTACGTGTAATTTGTTTCACTGTGTAAGTGATTAATTTCACATACACACACACACACACTCGCGCGCGTGGGCATCCACACATGCATATTATGAATATGCATACTATTTCTTGTTTAAGAATTTTTACAACTTTGAATGGTAACAGTTACCATCTTCGATTATAACGAATATAATCTTCAATAGTTAGAATTAGCATCTTCGATAGTAATCATCAACGCCATCATTTGTTACTGTTATCATTTTCAATGGTAAAACTAATTATTGTAACCACTGAAAAATTCTATTACTATTTTAGATAGTTAAAATTAAAAATTTTGTATTGTAGATATCATAATTAAGTTTTCTCCGTGTAGTACAATTTCTTTTAAGAGAGTAAACTTAATGAAAATTAATTACTTTGCCACAGAAATAATTTATCATCATATTTATAAGATATAATTATATATTTTTGTTTTTACGCAAGTAAATATACACGCACAAAGATTTCTGTTTTCTCGCAAACAAAAAGCTAAATCTAACACAACTCAAGTGATATCTCACAATAACACGACAATGCATTTGGTAGTATGAAAATACAAACTCACGAATACGAACTTCCTTCGGAAGTTACGTTTCACGACAAGGGTAAAAACTTTATGTTAAAGGTTGTTTGAAACCACGGGTGAAACTGTTGTAAGGGAGAGATGTTCTTTTAACTCTTCGGACCAGCTATGTTCAAACTTAGACACTAGTCTCGAGTTTTGAGTTACGTCCGTCTTTGCTTAAAAACAGACTTGCTGGGGGTGACTTGTTTTATCTTTCATATATCTGAATAGCTAAAACTTTTTGAAAAATTACCTTTTTAAATACTATTTCATTGTAAATTATCTACGTTATCATTAATCATATCTTTGTGATAGAACTAGATAAATATGGTATATTTGAGAAGATTTTGAGTCGAATCCCGACTAGAAAAAAAGTTGTAAGACCTATTGGTATCCAATTGGCTTCCCAATAGGGAACCCGACGGTGGGATGTAACGCATAGCACAAGATGATCTCAATCGGGTCATCCCTATTGGGTCCCAATTGGGTATACCCAACTGTTTCCCAATTAGGCATACCTTATAGGGTTTTAATTGGGTAGACCCTACAGAAATTTTAGGCCAACCCAATAAAATTCCACTAAAATCCCAACAGAAAAAAAAATTTACTTAAACAAATTTTTTATTTAAATTCTCTCGTTCAAGTACAATTTTTTATTCTATTTATTCAATTTTCGTTATTACTGTTAATTTATATTAGTGTTAGCTACCAAAAAAAAATTAATTATTTCAAAAATTTTCACTTTACACGAAACATAATTTTTATAACCTATATTCATTATACTAGCACTTTATTATTATTTTGATCAATTATATTGCACGGTATTGTAACTGTAAAGGATTAAAAAAATTACGCCTTGATGAGTTACTTAGAACGTTTTCCAATGCAAGAGTCACGTGTATATGAGTTTTGGTCCACTAGTTATTTGTTTTATGCGCGGACCTGTCTGAACTTGTCTACGCTCGTATTATAGTCACAAGATAATGTCACCATGTGCATCACTGGTGATAGCATACAAAACTATTCGATTTTTATCATTACATATAATAATATATAAGCATAAGTATGAAAGTAGTCGATATTTCATATGGATTATTTTTCCCTTAAAAATTGAGTTTTTTTTTTAAGTTTATAATTAAATTTATAATTTGCAAGAGATCAAAAATATGTTTTGCTATTGTTTAGTTTTATTTTTTTTTATTTTAAAGGTTTAATCATTCTTTTTTTTTTAACTTCCCGCTAAGCAAATCGATGATTTTCAAAAATTTCGGGAAGTTATTGTTTTCACCCCGATTTGCGAAAATCGAAATTCCAACAGATGTCGACGTTTTGAGGTGCTGAGAAGCTATTCTGACTAAATTCAAGATGATGTCCGAGTGTATGTATGTACGTACGTATGTAAATATTCTGTAACTTTTGAACGGGATAACCGATCTTGATTGTCAAGGTATCATTCGACGCGGCTTGTTAAATAATATAAGCACTGAAAATTTGAGCTTAATCGGTAGAGTACGTTCGGAGATATTTCAAAAATAAAATTTTTTCAAAAATGTTTATTTTGAATAACTTTTAATTCGCTCGATGGATTGATTCCAAAATCTAATCAGCTCTGAAACTTTATAAGCCACGTCAAATGCCACCTCAACCATCAAAATCGGTTCATTCGTTCAAGAGAAACTGTTAACGAAAGAATTAAAACAAATTTTATTTTTTATTTTTTTTTAAATTTCTCAAAAACGATGTAAGAAATCAATTTTAAAATTTGATTAGCTCTAGAATTCAATAAAACACGTCGATTGCCACCTCAACCGTTGCAATCGGTGAATTCGTCCGAGAGATATCGTTGGAGAAAAAATGGCAAAAAACGTTATTTTTCTAAAACAAAGGCATACAAAAGTATTTTCGAGCTCGAAAATGTATTCTCAACAATGTTTTCGAGCTCAAGGAGCTCGAAAACAGCGGGAAGTTTTGGGGCTGGCCCACAGGGTCAACTGACAGACCGATTTTTTTATATTGTTACGTTTTGGGAAATTCCCAATATTAATATAATTATTTAATAATTAGTTTTATTGTCTATTTTTATGAACAATGGTCGTTGATCCTGGTCACAGCACCACTGTTACGTTTTGGAAAATTACCCCAAATTAATTGAAAATAAAAATAATTTTTAATTATTTAATTTTATCCAGGGTTGGCCTCATTGGAGCATCGATGGACCCCCGGTGGGCCCTGGTCGTCGATTATTTTATTAATTATTAATTTTGTTTAATTTTCGCGATTTAAAAATGTTTTTGCGACCCAGTTTCCATGTTATTTAAGAAGTTGCGGGATTTGGATTATCCTGGATAGCCGGTGGCAGCGCCCAGGACTGGATAAATTATTGGGCAGCCGGTATCAGCGCCCAATATTTAATTGATGATTTTAAGACTATTGGGCTGCCAGTAGCAGCGCCCAAAATAACCATGGAGTCGTAGGGTATGGGGCTGACTAATGGCAGCCTAAAATAAGGCTGAAATATTTTAGGATTAATTGTAATTTATTAATTATGGCTGGAGAGCAGGGGTTCGAGCTCCATGAGCTCTCTCGTAAGACTGACTATTTTGTCACTATAAAAATATAATAAAGCCAACAGAGTTGACAAAATGTTGACGCTGCATCTCAGGTTCCCTGTGAGAGAATCGTCGTGGCCCGGGTCTTATGCATCGTCATCTGTTTTGACTACTAGCGAGCCACGGCGACTCTCTTATAGTAACTGAGTTCCGTTACATTACATAAAATTAATTTATCAAAAATAATTAATTTAATTTAATCAATAAAATATTACGGTAACGTAACAATATATAAAAATATATAATAAAATGTAAATATTTTGCATTTAAAAATTATTTTCAATTTTTAAAAGTAAAAATTTTTTTTTTTATAAATTTCATGTTTAGTTTTCCCAACGTGTTCCTAATTATTCCCCAATTGGGTAAGACTAACAGCTAGTTATTAATTTTGATGTTGGGTCATCCCAACAAGTTCCCAAAAATATCCCAATCGAGCAAGCCCATTGTTGAATCATTAATTTTAGCATTGGATTTTCCCAACAGGTTCCCAATTATTTCCCAATCGGGTGAACCCAATCGCAAATTATTAATTTTAGCGTTGGGTCACCCAACAAGTTCCCAAAAATATCCTATAGTAATCTATTTCGTTGGATTTGTGATTTATTTAAATTTATAACTACACTCTTTACAATACTTAACTAATGTTAATTGATTTTCACAATAAGTAATAAAGCCCGTAGAGTATAGTTATCAATAATGTGATACAATCTATTACATTTAGGTACAAGTATGAGTGTCAAAACAGTACTCCGCGATTATAATAATACGATAAAATAAAAGAGAAAACGGGGCCAGTGTCGCAAGCTGGTGGTGTGAGTCTTGCGAAGGCTGAGGAAAATCTGCCTCATGCCCTTTGACTCTCGAGGGTGTTAGCCTTTGCTAACATAGAGTTGTTTTTGGGATCCCGTGACGTCATGAGCCCCTTGAATGCCGGGGAAGGGATTTTACGACCCGAAGAGTACGGTGGTTGACGGAAAATTTTTCTGAGAGTGGAAAAATACTCCCACAATTGGCCTTTCCTGACCACCCAAACCGTCCTCGGCTTTGACCACCGAGATCTGAAAAATTCATACAAACAAATTCTCATTAATGACCCGATTAGGGTAATTAAACTATAAGAAGGTGACTATCGCCGCTCAATCCACACTCCTTAAGTCAGAGAGATCAGTTATTCCCAAGAGTATGAATTGACTCGCGATAGTGACCGGGTGGCGCCTGGGGACAGGGAAAAATGGGATTCTCAACCATTCGAGGGCCTTACCCCGTGAAACCCTCCGTTTTAACAAACGGTCTAGTTCACGGATGCCTGTTTAGGACGAGACCTCAGTTAGGTATACACATACTGAGTTGTCTGGGCCTCGCGCTAGAGTGTCCGTCCCTGGAGGCTATTGACTGAAGCCCAGCATGACATTCTCTAACTAACGGCCAACTGGTCCAACCTCAGGCCAGCGTCCTCCGAACCTGCCATGACCAGTGGCCAGAAACCAAGAGAACAACCGACTCGGTAAAACAGTCCACGCCTGACTGGCCTGGAACCTCCATAGTATCTCCCGTCAGTCACAAGCTGACGGGCTCTCAAAGGTCCCAAACTTGGCGAAATTTGTCGTGCCTGACTGGCCGAGAACTTCCATGGTTCCTCCCATCAGTGACAAGCTGATGGGCTCTAGAAGCTCCTGACTTGGCAGTAGGTGAGATCGAGCATCCACTGCCTTGTCTAATTGACCCAGTGGCTCGGAGTCCTCAGAAAGGCCAGCACGGCGACTGAACCCGGACGACACAACTCGTTGCTTATCCCTGGGGTCAGCTCACCGTCGAGCATCCTGGAGACCTGTCATGGATCCTCAGCGCCAGAGTGCTCGCTGTTGCTCCGGTCACCCTTCTTGGCCCATTACATGACCCAAAGGCACGTTTCTGAGACCTGCAAACTACAAACATTGATTAAAATCATAATCTCACCTTAATTTATTCCAGTGCGTTGAAGGATATCCATCTTTTCATCCTGTCAACCGCTACGAGAGTCTTTTGTCCCCTGAATTTCCGCAGCTCCCGCAGGTCTTGGACCTCATACCGGTCATTGGACAGCACTGCAGTAACCTTGAATGGACCCTTAGACTTGACAACTAATTTGTTGCTCTGTCCAGTCGCGACAGGATTGGTAGCAACCACAACGATGTCGCCGACAGTATACTGTGGTGGTTTGGACCGCTTGACGTCAAACCTGGCCTTCTGCTTTTCTTGTTCAACTCCCGTAGCTGCTTTCGCCTGTTCCCGCATCTCTCTGAGATCCAGGGCGTCCAACGAGCTTCGAATTGAACCTAAAAGAACAGAATCTGCTATGCTGCGGGGCCTGTAACCAAGTAAAAGTTGAGCTGGGGTTTTTTGTATAGTCCGATTAGTGGCACTATTAATACCGCTCTGGACTGTCTTTACAAATTTATCCCATTGGTCTTCGTCTGCCCCTGCACTGGAAGTTGCTAATTAATTTAGCAGTCTGCGATTCATACGCTCGCACTGTCCGTTCGCCCTTGGTGTTGCAACTGCATTGAGGACATGCTTGATGTTATATTCTCTACAGAAAGCAGCAAACAGTTGTGACGTAAAACTCGTGCCCCTGTAACTGATAATCCTAGTAGGAACTCCAAAAAGTGAAAACAATTGGGTCAGAGCTTGAATGACCCCCTTGGCTTTAACGTCCTTTACTGGCTCAAGAATACAAAATTTAGTAAACCCATCAACTATAGTTAGTATCTGGGTATTGCCTCGTTTACTT
The DNA here is from genome assembly GCA_964016945.1 of Microplitis deprimator. NCBI lineage: Eukaryota > Metazoa > Arthropoda > Insecta > Hymenoptera > Braconidae > Microplitis > Microplitis deprimator. The sequence continues at coordinate 11,746,529 of OZ024708.1, read as the reverse complement.
TTAACGAACGGACCCACATGATCTATGTGTATTGTGTGGAAGGAAAGGGCAACCTTCTCTATGGGGTGCAACATGCCAGGCTTGTGGCCTTTTTATCAATTCCGAGGTGTCCCTGATCGTCATGGCACATTTTCACAATGTGGAAACGAGAAGCTCATGGTACTAACCATCTATTTCCATCCTCGGTTTTTCGGAAAACTACTTCATTCCTAAGGTCATAAATTTCGAAATAATGTTTCGTACTTGCTTGATTATCTCCCGACTCCAGAATCTTCATGATTGTCACAATGTCGGGGTCTTGCAGTTGCGCAACTTTGATCTACTCGCTGGGAGTGACATCAACAGCTAAACATTCAATGGGATACCGACTTAAGTAATCAACATGCGCTCCTTGAGCGCCGGGTCGATACACAATGTCAAAATTGTAGTCTTGTAAATATACCCACCATCTGGCAACACGTGGTTGTATATCCTTTTTCACAGTACATTTACCCAAATTAAGCGTGAAGTTATAATTTCTAAGTGCTTTCAAAACAAGTCTTAGATTTTTAAAAGCCTCTTCTATGCTTGAACCTATAACTAGAATGTCGTTGACATACACAAGAGCTATTGTAAATCTCAATTTTCCAAGAGCAGTGTTTATGGCTCTTTGGAAAACAGCGGGAGCATTCTTTAAGCCAAACGGAATGCGTAGAAATTCATAATGACCGTCTGGAGTTACAAATGCAGTCACTTTGAGAGAGTTTTTGTCCATAGGAATTCGATAAAATCCAGATTTTAAATCGAGTGTTATATAATATGAAACTCCGCTTAATCGATTGATCTGGTCATCTATATGGGGCATAGGATGAGGATCGACAACGGTGACCGTGTTTACTCCTCGAAAATCGATACACATGCGGATATTTCCTCCGGACTTGTGGCGAACTACTATTGGACTTGCGTAAGGCGAATGACTTTCCCGAATAATTTCACCGTCCAATAATTCCTTGACTGAGTCTGTAACTTTATTGCGCTCGTCGTAAGATAACCGTCATGGTGCCGAATGAACGGGTACGTCGATTGTAAGTCGGATCTTCATGGTTGTTCCGCTGGCTTTGCCGATTTCTCTCATGTTAAGAGCGATGCAGTCCCGGAATTCGTTCAGGAGATCTACGAGTTTATTCCAAGTGTCTTCATCCACTCCCGGGCAGCAAACGTCAGCTACTTCTATCTTTCGTTTACCGGACTCAACCATATGTACCTCAACGGTGTCTCTGATGATCTGTATACCGGCGGCATCTACGATAGCTTTGACCCGGGATTTCCTGAGGATGTCGCGGCCAATAAGAATATCCCACGATAGCTGATCGTCTGGGACCACGTATGCTTTTAATCTAAAAGTAATGTCGTTGATCTTGAGCTTCAATTTTGCTCTCGCGATTGGGGCTACCACGGCTTGATTAAACTTGGACAGTGTTTCTTGGGTCGGTCTTAGTTTTAGTCCCAAAGAGCGAGCTTCGCGATCTCGTATGACTGAGCAATCGCTGCCCATATCAACCATACACTCCTTTCCTTGTTGATACACGACGCATGTTATTAACGGTTTACTAACTTCGACTGAGCATACATCTAGTCATGCAGTTTTCTTCTGCTTCCTGGCTTCGTCCCGTTGCTTGGTGTAGCAATCTTTCTCCGAATGATTCGGCTTTTTACAATAACCACACAGATCCTCATCCAATGTTTGATTGGTGGATGTTGGATTACTTGACTTAGTAGTAATATCTACTTCTGGACAGTTGTGACGTTGGCGACCAGGTTTACCACAACCGTAACAAACAGTCCTCGATTTTTTTTCCCGGGTTTTGACTTTACTGGAATCTCGCGCGTGTGACTTTTTCGCGTCTTTGCCTTTATCTTTTAATCTGTGGATGGTTTCGTAATTCGCGAGACGCTCATTCAACTCCGCAATAGTTTGAAATTTATGAGTCATTAAAGTCGTGCGGATCGCATCGTCTTGAATCCCCCCAACTACACATGAAACTAATTTGTTCTCTGGCATTTCGAGTTTTAATTTCTTTAATTTCCCTATTTTAAGGAAAGAGTACGAAACAAGATCATGACCAGCGGTGCATTCGAAGTTCGCGGCTTCTTTAAATAATTTACAATAATTCGACTCACCCGGAAACTGCTCGGCAATTAATGAAGAGAATGCCCCCACGTTAACTGCGAATCATGCAATTCTGTATACCAAAGTTTTGCATTACCTTTAAGCCTGCACGTCGCCATGTAAGGAGTTGTCCACTCGTCCCATCCATAAAGCCTAGCGTGTGCAGTGACCTTGGCGATCCACTCGGTAACAGATAGGTTGGTTTCCCTGGGATTGAACTCCGTAATCGCCTTTTCGTTGGTGAAACAGCTACCACTAGGTCTTGATGTACGTGCTGCTTGTGCAAAACTTGAGAGGACATCTGTGAGTTTCTCAATCATCAGGAACTCACTACTTCTGCTACTGCTGGCCTCGCTATCTGCTTGTCGACTGTTTGGTACAGGTGGATTCAATTGAGTTTTGGGAGCACCTCTCTCCCGACATGGTGATTCACAGTGTCGGTGCGGTGAACGAGATCTATGACGATCTTTCCGGTGACGATCACTCTCATGATCACGGTCCCGCCTTGATCTTCGGTCACGACTCATAATTGTGAATTTATTAAAATCACTCTTCACCACACTACTCACTGCACTATTCACTATGTGATTAATCAGTTAACATTAAAAAATTAAAAAATGCTGAGTCAAAAAATAAATTCAACCTGTGTGCAAAAAAACCCTAGTTTAGGCTTAAATATTGTAGTTACAGGCAAATTTACCGAATTGAGATTAGAACTGGTATTGAAATGTCTTAGTTTGAGCCTAAAAATCCTCTTATTAGACAGTGAAATGAAAAATTATACATTTCTACATAAAATTACTTAATCAAGTAGGGTAGAAGTACCATTTGTGGCCACTGCTCCATTTTTGGACATTTAATACTTTATTTTAATTAATGAAAAAGTATAAAATGAAATTCCCATTTTAATAGTGGGATAAAAGTATCTTCGAAAACATCTAAAAAATTAATTCTGTCATTGCATATTTTACAAATTATTTTATTTAAAATTTTTAAGTGGCCAAAACTGGCCCCAAAGTGGCCAAAAACGGTACTTCTACCCTATCTTACTTTTTTACTGTTATCGAGCAAATGATTTTGTAATTATAGCAAAAGTTATGTTTTAATTCATTAGATCCGGAGATGCGGTAGTGTCTTGAACTAAGTACACGTTTTAACCCATGTGTGTGTGCATGTACATAGATATAATTATAATTTAAATAACAAAAAAAGGACTCTTGTATTTAGATGAAGATGGTTATTTAAATTAAGGTTAATGATTTTTAAAATTATAACATATATTAAGAGAGATAATTTCTTGATATTGTGATTCATCAATGTCGTTGTTTTCATGTCATCGCTCATTTTGTAATATTAACTAAAAAATTAATAACGACTTCAATATTACTTTTTACACCAAAAACTTATATGTAAAAGCAGTGTAACCTCACAGAATAAAAAATATACATTCAAATATTAATTAAAATTGAAAAAATTTTTTTTTATTTATAATAATAATGTATATTATGCAAAAAAAAAATTCAATTTATTGTAAACATTAAATCTCATTTTTGCTACTTTTGAAGTTACGTGGTATTGCAGAATGACATTAAGCGGTATTGCACTATCACCGACGATTTGGAGTTTTATGCTTAATTCTCATAATTATAGAAACCATTATACAAAAAAAAAATCCCACCAAAATCAGATTCTCTGCAAAAAAAGAATTACTCCGAGTACACGTAAAACATTCATCATTTTTTGTCTACAACATTATTGTCTTGATTTTAAGTCATTCCTCGATTAAAATAAAGTAATTTATGGTACAAAATAATTGTTAGCATCTATAAAAAATTCACAACTGAGAAGCTCTATATACTATATTTTCTCTATGTCATAACGAAGCCGATTAACTGCACTCGTGCTCAAGAATGTCAATAGCCTACGTCTCGACGTGCGCATTGTTACAAATAGGATTAGCATCATAACTGCACTGGTTACAGTAGTTCACGAAAAATAAAAAAATCATTCTAAAAAAAAAAAAAAATCTTGAATAGTTTGAAAAAAAAAGAAATATATATATATATATATATATATATATATATATATATATATATATATTTTCTTTATTGTAGGTCGTGACCGACAAAACCAGTTTTACTGAGTGAGGAAACAATGAAGAAGATCTCTTGAATAAACTTAATTAGTAGTCAGAGATAATTAGAGACGCCCGAAGGTACTGTAGATTATTTTACCCCGGACACAACAGATTCTGAAGGAAAGAGATTTATAAATAAAACAAATTTTAAAATTTGTCTTGCTTCACTTTGTATATAAATATATATATATATATATATATATATATATATATATATGCTGACTAATTAAAGCTTTAGCTCTATTGAATGAAAGTTAACAAGTAACTTTTATATCCGGACATGTTTTAATTTCCTGCTCTGATAATTGTGATTTTTCCAGGAATGAAAGCTATTCCAATCGATTTTCATATCAAATATTTTTTTTTTCTTTTTTGGTAATTGTATAAAAACGGGGCTGCCTACACTTTTGATGAGCAAAAATCCAATTTTATATACATACACTGTAAAAAGAGCGGTGTTAAAAATGGACTCATTTTAACTCCGCCCGGTGTTAAAATGAAATCACACCGGTAGAAGGCGTCATTCGGCGGTGTTAAAATACCGGGGGAAGTCTACGGTTTCCGTGGCGCCGTCAAATGACCGCGAATTCTTGTAGAACTCGACGAAATAAGACTTTTTTTCAAATAGCTGTAACTTTTTCAAAAATGGACTAATTCAGACGTTTTTTTTTTTCAAAATTTTTATCTTTAAATGTAGTTTGCGAAAAAAAATACAAATAAATTAAGACATTAAAATCTATGAAATTTTTCACTTTTTTTTTTTAAATCAAATTTTTCCCAAAATCCATTTTTCTCGAAAAATAAGCAAGATATCGAAAAATTGTATTCTTTAAAAAAGTCTTCTTTTGTTGAGTTCTATATGATTTCGTGGTCATTTGGCGGCCCACGGAAACCGTAGAATCCCCAATACCGGTGTTAAACCAGTTTAAAAGCGGGGTAACCGGTGTTAAAGCGGGGTAAACTGCGTCCGCTTGGAGTATTAACTTTAAAGATTATAAAACACAAAAAATGTCAGTTCTTTATGAAAATTAATAAAAAATATCATTTATTAACAAGAATAGTGATCGAGTAAGTAAAAATAATCACAAAGGAAAATATTTTAACACCCGTAAAAAATATCTAGACCGGCGGCGGCGTTATTTTAACACCGGTCTAGAATATTTACACAAGTGGTGGCGTTATTTTTACACCGCTTTCGTTGTTGAAATTTAATACCGCCGATTTTAACACCTGCACCGCTTGGACATACCCCGGTGATTTTTTACAGTGTATTGCTTTAAACCAAGATTTTTTAGCAAGCATCTGTCGGCAGATTGACGATATTTTTGCTTAATTAAATCTTTCGTAAGCATCAATAATTTATAAATTTATGCATAAAGTATAAAATATGCTTAATATCAATATTATCTTTGCAATTTTTAAGTTCCGTGCAACCATCGACTATTTGACATAATTTCCTTAATTTTCTATGTATTGATTCTTAAATCAACTTAAGTAATATGTATGTGTGCCATAATAGAGAGTAAGTTTCGTCCCAAGTACGTCAACGGACTCGTCAGCAAGGCTATGCTAACGTACTCTTGTTTTGGACTACACCTCATACTAGTACGAACTGAGCTAAAACCCTATAGCGGACTTCGCTATGCACTATACTAGTAAAAGAAAGCGGATACCGTCCAAACTACTTATGTCTTTGTACTTGGTGAGCTGTTATACACCGCAAAATTAATGAAATAGCAGAAATATATCAATTTTTAATTACTCAAGGGTCCCAAATGATTGTAGCTCTTAGATCAACCTTTTAAACTATATCGTTCATCTTAAGGTTTATTATAAAAATTATCATTACATTTTCAAAAATTTGTGAGATTTTATGGTAGTTTCATAAATTATTTACCCTTAAGGTTCAAGGCTTGAATAGGTATCATGTTTCATAGACAAAATTAAAGCCAGAAAATTCAATACGCCGCCCCGAGAAAAAATGATCAGATCTGATCGGATATGAACAGGCATGAGTCTTCATGTCTGATCAGATGGGAAAAATGACCGGGTCTGACCAGACCTGATCAGGTATGTTCATGTCTGTTTATTCCCATCCCGGTAAAAAAATTATAGATAAAAAATGACCCTATATAATTATGTATAACTGTATACAATTATCTATAATTATTTCTAGAAAAAAAAAAAAATTCGGGCGTGTGCTGGATTTGAACCGTAAACCTCGCTCTCAAAAGTTTAACCCGCTACCCGTTGATCTAAGAGATTGATTTGAAAAGTAAGTTTTGTATGAACTTCAAGTCATGAAAATCTTATACGTGATAGATTCTTGGTCAGCAAAATTTTATATCTTATACATGATAGATTTTTAGTCAACAGAATTTTATATCTAATTTATTAATTATTGATTTATAGTTATATGAAATTATATGTAAGTTATATATAATTATAACTACGTTAGCTATATATAATTATAACTAAGTTAGTTATATTTAATTATAACGAAGATTTTAAATTTAATCCCATATATCAGGCTGGATCAGACATGAACAGGTATGATCAAGCCTGAGCGCATTTAACGCTTCAGACATGAAAAGATATGAACAGACATAAACAGACATGAACAGGTATGGTCAGAGCTGATTATACATGAACAGGCATGGTCAGGTCTGATCATTTTTTCCCGGGTTGTTACTAAACACGTGGAAAAAGTTTATTTATAGATATATTTTAAATTTAAGTACACGGAACTTTGGAAATTGTGTGCAGACCCACTTCTATATATAATTACTTTTTTCATCAGATTTCGACGTCAGAGTCTAAAAATTATTTTTTAATTTTTTTATTATTTGGACAATTTTATTCGATTAATGTTTTTCAATTTTAATAAAAATGGATAGTGGTCTTTTTTTTTTTTTTTTTTTTTTTTTTTTTTATAAAAAATCTTTTATTCTCCATCAGTTTTTAAATTTGCTGTAAAAAAATGATGGAATTATTTTACTCGACAGTTGCAGACACGTGATATCAAGGTTACGATGTCATGAAAGCTTTCCGGGCTTTTTAATGAGACTCGTCGGTAACATATGAGATTTATGAATAGATAATTTTACTACATTAAAAAAAAAACAGAAGAAAAGACCGTAAGAAAATACTTTCATTGTGGAAATAAATATCACCCTAATCATAACAGTGTAAAATAATATAAGTGCAAATATTTAAGCTATTTATTTTGACCTGGGTATTAAAAGAATAATTTTTAATTTTTTAAATTTATAGGTAAATTCATTACCTAAAAAAAAATATTATTACTAAAAAATAACAAAATTAATTATGCGGCATATGTGTAATAAATGGTCAGAGTGGATGAAAAACAGTGAACTAGATACAAGAATGATAAAGCTAGAGGGATTGAATTAAATCCTTAATGGATTATGCCTACCGGAGGTTTAAACTATCCGACATTTCTGAAATATGTTCCATGTACATATACCTAGGCATTAAAATAGATTACCTCTGAAGTAATTAAATACTCAAATTAATATACTAATAATGAATTTTAACAAAATACTCACCATAAGTTGATGGAACAATGTTTAATTTAAATTTAACTACTTGCTTTTAAATAATTAATTATTAATAATTAACAAAAAAAAAAATAGTAATAATAATAATACTTGTTATTGAATTAAAATTATTGCATGATAATGCAGTTTTGAAATAAATTTAAATATTTTCAAATTACTGTATACCTTAGTATTCAACAAGTTTATTATTTCGAGCTCATCTCATATTAAGAGACGTAAAGTTTATCATTAAATTTCGAGCAGACAATATTTGTGTTTGTGAAACCAAAGTAAACAAAAGTTAAGCTGCATAAGGAAGCCATCAATATAATATATAATTTACATAATACCCACGTGTTTTGATAACAGCTATATATTCAACAGCAACAAACTTGCTACGTATATGACATATACGACCAACAAGATTGTTACCGGATGTTATACTATCACTCTCAGTCTTTTCCTTATTATCCTGTTTTCTCCCCGTCAGTTGAAATCCAAAACTTGTTTGGTATTCAATCTACCCAAGAGACGTAAACAAATATGAGGGCAAAACTCATTTGTTTTACGTACTTGAGTGGCTGCATGGTGTCTCTGTATCATAATATATATTTAAGATTCAGTATTATTATGAATATGTACCATTCTCTAACCATTACAAAAATAAGAAAATTGAAATGATAAGACACGTTAAAAAAATCTGAAAAACGGTTGACCCTCTAGGCCAACTCCAAAACGCTCTGCTGTTTTCGAGCTCAAGGAGATCGAAAACGTTATTATTGGTAAACTCTTGAGCTTTCCGAGCTCAAATAACGGCTAGATCACAAATATATACATTTTGCTGAAGACAAAAAGCTTGGAAACGCTATTGACGATGGGTAATTTCTTAAATATTTCATCGCCGATATCTTTTGAACTAATAAATTGATTTTGACGTTTGAGGTAGCATTCGACGCAGTTTTTTCATTTTTTGACGCTAAAAATTTTTTGGAATAATCAGTACAGTATAGAGATATTCCAAAAATAAAATCCTTAAAAAAATGTTTGTTCCGCGTAACTTATAACATCCTACGTGGATTGATTTCAAAGTCTAAGCGGCTGAAAAATTCTATAAGCCACGTCGAAGAAAAGATATATTGAGCAATAAATTTTTTTTTGGTTTTTTCAAAATTTTTTGAAAAAGATTCGATCGATCAATTCCGAAATGTAAGCGCTAAAATAAAAATTTATCGTTTTTTGAATTTTCCTTGGATGTTTCATATTTCAGCGTTATGGTCTAATTTAAATTCATTGTACTCTTTATTTTAATTACATATATTTATTTCTGCCCAAACCTATTCGTTTTATTAACAGTAATCATAAATGAAAATTTAAGAGCTACTTGTCACAGAATAAACCGTTTTCCAGATTTGTTTTTTTATTTTTCTTTAAATTTCTCAAAAACGACTCAGTGAATCGCTTTCAAAATTTAACCAGCTCTAAAACTCAATGACATACGTCGATAGTCACATCAAACATGAAAATCGGTTGGTTTGTTCGAAAGATATCGTTGGAAAAAGAAATGGTTATAACAGAGATCCTAGTGGGTAGTTCTTCAACCCCAAATACCAGGGTCCAAAGTCAATTGGTTGAACTTAGCCGATTTTATAATAATAAAGATTTCTGATGTGGGCTCGCCTCGTTTCTTGGAATGGGTGTCGGCTGAAATTTTTTCTACGAAATATACGGAAAAAGGCCTGGTGGTTTTATTCAATAAAATGATATTCTGTTTTAATTGAATCAAAGGAAAAAAATTATTTTATTTAATCAAGCGAACCAATTATAAATAAACTTTCTCTTTTTAATTAAATAGAGAAAATAGTGTGAGATTTTACTTATTAGAAAATTTACTGAGGTAATTTGATTAAACCGTGACACAATAAATATTCGCGCAGGAGGAGACCAAGTAAAGTTTGTTATGAAGTATTCCTATTTACGGTATAGCGTATCTGACGTTCCATCATCGTAGGTGAGTATAGTGGACTCTTAATAAAACTCAATAAGCAGCAACAACGTAGAACAGAATTTCGGCGGTGGAAAACCTTAGGTGAAAAGAAGCAACAGTGGAATGATTCTTGATTGAACAACACCACAAGCGAACTTACACGCAACAAAACGTTTGCTGCTTATTTATCAAAAATTAATACTAAAATTTTGAGATCAGCAATCTTATTTTATACTTTGTAAATTATATTTTCAACAATCAAGTAAAAGCGCTTCAGATTATAAAAATTTGCTAATTTGCAGCTGCTAATTTCAGAAGGCGAAACTCAAATTTCTCGTTATGTTAGGCTAGCTCAAATCAATGCGCAGTGAGCTCTGGGTGTAAAGTAGAGACCTCGCCAAGAGTCCTTAGTCCTTCTCTACTGATCTACTCTGGGTGGTAACCAGAGTCTAAGTCTTCGAGCAACTCCTTGCTAACCCTTTTATAAGGTGAATTTTGGCGACTTGGAGCTACTCCACTGCTGTTTATAACTTAACTAAAATTTGATCGAACGGGCATCTTACAGGCCTCGGGTGACTGAAGAGTATAAAGGGTATGAATGAATATGAAGTCTATAAATGGCAAACAATTAGCATAATAGATGGCCGTAGGATAGTTCAAATTCTCGAATTTCGAATTCTCGTCAACTTTAGAACTCAATAAAACGCATCGATTGACACATTGAACATCGAAATCGGTTGATTAGTTCGAGAAATATTCATGCCAACAAATTTTGAAAAAAACAATTTTACTTTTATTTTCTTAGATACCTCATGATATAATGTACTAAATGTTTCAAAAATTATAGCAGATCCTCATGTCAACTGTCTCTTTCAATCGATTCATAATGAATTATAATCGATTCGTTAGTTTAGTATGTATCGTCAGAAGGGCATTTAAAAAATTACTGTTTTCTGAATTTTTTTACGGTTATTTTATACTCAGGAGTTATGATTCTAATTTTAATTTAAAACTCCTTTCACTTTTGATTACTTTTATTTAGTTCTGTTCAAATATATGCGTCTATCTTAAAATAATCGCGCGTACACGAAAATTTAAATTTACACGTTTTTTATTTATTTTTTATTTTTTGAATTTTCGTAGTTCAAGGCAGGACAAAACTTTTTCTGAGCTCGAAGAGCTCAAAAGAACAAATGCGCGCAGCAGTATTTCCAAACTCAAAAGTAACGGGAAGTTTTGAGGCTGGCCCGTAGGATTATAACCGTTTTTCAGATTTTGTTTTGGTGAATAATTCGTTGAATGAATATCTAAGTCATAGATTTGAAAATTATGTGTAGTAATATTATGATAAAATTATAGTCATAAAAGCGTAGGTAAGTTTCAATGAAAATTGGCGCATTTGGTTTCCACTGCAAATTGAAGGAGCTGAAAGTTCTTAGTTCCCTGCTTGAAACAACCACCTCTTGGTAATATTACAGGGAGACGAGAATGTACAAGACAGCTATTCATAGCGAGGTAAAAGGCAATATTCGCGAAAATACTCCCTATATTTTGAGCTTGTATACAACGAACAACGTTCGTTAATATACTTGTCTCAGCTATTTTTTTATAATAATTTTTTTTTTCCATTGTGTTTAAATACTAGGCTATAATCTTCTTTTATTATTTTCCATCAATCTTTATCCTGTCTTTATGGAAACGTAATTTTGAAAAATTTAAGTTCGCTATCTATTCAAGTAAAAACTCGGCATCATCTAAAGAATCTTGAAAACTAAATATAACAAGAAAATCAAGAGTATATTGTGTGACAAGAAATAAAACAAAACGATTTCAGACCAGGGCGAAGTTGGCTACCTAAGCGGTAGGCGAGGGTTGACATCACCCGCATTCTTAAATCGTGTTTCATTCTGTGTCACATATTATATTTATCATAACTCCTGTGTTTAAAGTTCAATATTCGAGCGTCGTGTGGTGCGAGTAAAATAAGTATTTCTCTCGATAATTGACGAAACTCGCTTCGTTCGTGCGGGGAAGACGTATGTACTCGTTCTCGTTGAGAATTCGTCATAATCCAAACTTGTGTCACCAATACAAGCATACCGCAAACCCTCGTTTTAATCCTATGTACCGAAAATAGCTATTTCATGATTATCTGCATTGGAACTTTAATTTTTTGAGTCAATAGCCATTAGCCAGAAACAGCTTAATTTAAGACCAGTGCTGTTATCAATTATGAGCGCAAGCGTAAATTGTGATTTTCAATTTATCAAAAGCAGAAACTATGAATACTATTTATTATTTCCTCTCATTTTTAAAAAATTCAATCACAAAGTCAGAACTATCATTTAGTTAAACAAAATCAATTAATGGCCTGAAATTACTATTAAACAAATGACAAGTATCAGAGTTGGAATTGCGAATGCCTTTAGTCAACGGGCAGAAAAATTATTTATTTCTTCACATGAGACGAAATACATATGTTTCTGCCCGCTGACTGAAGGCATTCGCGATTTACGCGTTTGCTAATATTTGTTCGCAGGATTGGTCTGAAATAAGCTTGTTTCAACTGGCTGTAGAGACAGTGAAACTTTAAGCTTCGATGCTGGTAAAAAAAAAAAAAAAAATTTTTATCAGAATATTTGATTAAAAACGTTTAAAAAAAAACTATTTTGTCGACGATAAAATAAATCTGGATACTAAATAAGTAGTTTTTGCAGTTTTATTTTCCGTTGATAAAAAGTAATTTAAAGATAATAAATTTAATAGAAGAAATTAAATTTTCGAGGAAAGTACTAGGGGAGTCATAAATTTATCATTAAAAATTAAACTACTGAGAAAAATAATTTCCTCACTTTGACGACTCTCTCGAACTCCTTACGTCTTTTACATTACTTTTATCTCTTGAATTTTCTTTTTTCTTTTTTTTTTTCATTTATTGGTACAGTATTATAGTATTTATTCGAAAAATCTCTGTAACTGTCTTTTGAACCGAAGTAAAGGGTTTTCATCAAAGAAAAATATATTCATACATTAATTTTTTATTGAACATAAAAATAAAAATAAACATGCGAAAATTGTAGTGCAAAAGAAAAATCGGAGAATACTCAGAAAAGATGAAATTTTACAGTTATAAACTTTCAAATATCATTTTTTTGCAAATAACTATTTATTTATAATTTCTTATCTGCGCGAGTTTTTTGTTCAACGAGCACCGGGTGCCCAAGCTCAAGCAGTTCTCACAGTCCGGCTCGACGAGATACGCGAGCGCAGACACGCCGTACCAGCATTGGATGGAGTCACGTCTTTTTATTCCCTACAAAAATATGTGTATAACTATATAAAGATATCATTATTTGCTAGATATGGTCAATTGTTTATAAATTTGCAATTTAGACTAAAAATAAATTTTTAGTAATAAATTAGTTAAAAAGTGTTGAATATTTTAATTTGAAAAGATTGTGGACGATCTGATCTGATAATCAGTTTTCATTTTAGAGCTGTTTGTTTATACCGTCACGGCGAAACAATTGTTTTTTGTTTTAAAAAATAAATCGAACAGGAGTTTTTTCCGATAACAATTTTTTTTGTCGTCAATTATATTGTTTCGAAAAACTCCACAAAAGTTCAAAACGCTTCAAATTTTTTCATCTCAACATGTAACTGAAATCCTTATTTGACTGTACTACTTTATGACAATATATTATTATGCGTCGTATATATCTTATACTTATTCTATAAATATTGTAACATTCTGTTAAAATTTTACCTCAGTAAAAACTAGTGTAGCGAAAAAGGTGAAAAATACAAAACGGATAATATGGCATTGGACATATACATCGAATGCCACATGTGTATAGAACCGAAGAAAACTTAAGTGTATAGAATATATGTGGATACGTAGTCATGACTTTACGACCCTTGTCGTATAGCAAGCTACTCTTGTGATACTACTCTCGTTGCAACCCCTTCCTCTTTTCAATCACCCTCTAATGCACACTCTCGAGGCCACACGATTCCCCTTCAATCCTAATGCATCTTGTTCTCCACGACTCTATGTTACTAAACGAAAGAAGAAATTTTTTTTTTTTCCACAATGTCGAGCTTTTCAGTTGTCCAAGTGTATAAAAACATTCTGTACTACATCAACTAAATGACCTTGTTTTTTTTTTTTCTTTCAATTACATATTTATCATACTTTTTCATTAACCGGAAAATAACTTTTTATCTTCTATGGTTTAAATAGAAGTACTTTTTAGGTCAATTACTTTGAAAACTTATCTATTGTTAGAATCTTGTTGTAAAACAAGAAACATAACTTCCTGATACGTATTAATAATTTAATATTTTGTAATATTTAATAACTTATAATTAATAAATAACTTATATTAAAATAATAATACACTTGAACTAGAAATAATATCACCATAATTTAAAGCAGTAAAACAAAAGGCCAAAAAAAATGTTAATTGAGATACAGATGATTGCTGTTTTAATGTCAATAATTGACTGAGTGACTCTAGTCGCGTTTCTATTCAATAAGAAGAGGGAATTTGTTTTCTAAATATTCAAATGCTTCACTGAGAGAAAAGTGCATGTTTGTATAGTAACTATAAAGGTATGAGTATATGAAAATATAGTAATCTCAACTACTATTTCTTAAATACTAAGAAATCTTTTTGAATGTTATGAAATCATTCTATCAGTGCAGCCTTTCAAAGATGACTAAAAAATTTCTAAATTTTTTCTGTTTCTTTAATTTTTTGCGATAGTGTATTTCTGAGAAATATATTAATAATTTCTTTTCACGGATATCCCGCCTACGGCTCGTAGCGACCACCACAATCGTCTTTATGTCAATGCATCATTACCGTTGCAGATTTGAATCACGGTGGAAACACCGTGGAAATGTAAACACCGTGGATCCATCGTGGTTACACGGTGGGTTTGTTCCATTTTACCACCGTGTATACACGGTGTTTTCAGTGTGATTACGCGGTGTATCTACCGTGATTCCACGGTGGCTTTGTGCCATTTCACCACCGTGGTTCCACGGTGTATCTACCGCGTAATCACAGTGGGAACACCGTGTATACACGGTGGCAAAGCCACCGTGGAATCATGGTGGATACACCGCGTAATCACAGTGGTAAAATGGAATAAACCCACCGTGATTCTAAACTGCCAGGGTAGCCTTACGCTCATGCCGCCATAACATGATTGTCAAATTATTTGCTCCTTAGTACACATGTAGCATAAACTACTATTATAAGGTACGTGTATAATAATGAAAAAAAAAAAGCTATAAGTATGATTTGCAAGGTAATTGACCTAAAAAAAGCTTTGAAAAACTGAATATCGATGACCGCCAATTCTAATAATTTTGAACTTTTAAAATTTGAGCATTGAAAAATTTTTCAAAGTTTAATTTTTTATGTTCAAATTAACGGAAATGAATATGATAAGATCATTAGATATGGAAACAATTTAAAGCACGATTTTAGTACCTCACTGTTCTCGGCTCTCGTCTATGTCATTTCAAACTTTTTATTCAAGATAATTGTAATTATATTCCAATAAATAGTTATTATAAATTACCTATTTAATTTATTTTTGAAAATTCTGTTATCTGTTAGAATCAAATAGAATATTTATCAAATAGAACACTGATGGTAGTTTATGCAACATGTGAAGAAAGAGGCGAATTATTTGACAATCGTGATTTTGCATCATGAACTTAAGAGTTATGTCTCATTCACATGAAGACAAGTGTGGTAAATGTCACCACGAGCCGTAGGCAAGTGAGCGACAACCACATCAGTCCTTATACACATATGAATTGAACGTAATATAACTCTTAAATACGAGTGTTGTGAAGTCACGATTGTCAGATTCACTCCTTTCTCCATTTGTGAGATACATTGTATTCGTGTAACCTGCTATGAAGGCTTAATTTGAGAGAAAAAAAAATAAGATCTAAAAACATCTATTTTAATTTTGAAATATCGAATTATACTGTGTAACTAATTACATATAACTGTCAGTTATCTAGCTCACAGAAGCCATGGATAATTTAGTATTGTAACGTAATGATTTTTCCTTAAAAAATGTTTTGGATTCGGATCTGTTGTAAATCTAATTGTACAGAGCAGAGTCAAGTCATTAATTGTGACATTTTAAAAATACTGTGAAATTATGAAGCACATGTACGGTATAGTAATGTAAAACATATAATTTAAGCTGAATGAATCGAGCCTTCTTAGCACAAAACACAGAGTTAAAAAATTGAACTTTCAAAGTATGCACTGAAAAAAGAATAATACTTTTATTAAGAAAACTTATTTTACACAAGAACATATATTCTTCGAAATTTTTAAGAATATATAATTTCATCTCAAGAATTCGTTGAATTGATGAAAATATTTTTTACTTAATTCAAGTAAAACTATTCTTTTATTTACTCATAATATAATAACAAAAATAAATATCGGTGCTTTTTTCTCCAAAAATTAATGATTGATAATAATAACATAAATATTTTTAAATTGATTTCTTGAACCAAGCAATTTTTGTTTGGACAATAGTATTTTTTTCGTTAGTGTGCGCTGCAACAAATCAGTTTAGTGCACGATATAGATAATATTGTTGTTATTGGTCTAATTTGATATAATATATATTTTATTAATTCTATATATATGTGTGTGTGGTTCGGCTCTACTCCGCCAGATGGCAATGTATACCTCGCACCTCTCACAGTGACTAGTCCCTATGCCGGTTTCAATATCCGACAATGCCAACATGAACCTTTCAACACGGCATCTTAGGTAGGGTAAACAACAGACACACCTAACTGAGGAGTCTCAGCTGTCGTATACTGAGACAAAACGCCTTTCACCCCACAAATTCATTTTTCCATTTTTTCCTCTTCGGCAATGATTTAATCTAATTCTTTAACCTCGTCGCTATATATATATTTTTTTTTTTCGTCAGAGGGGAAAATACTTTTTGCGTATCGTCAGGACTAGATGTTCTGCCTGTTTTGTGGGCTGGATGTTGTGCCTGGTATGTCGGAATCCCCATACCGACTAAAAATCACCTCTGCTTTCGTTCCCCGCACGTAGATGCAAGAAAGACTGGGTCGGAACCACGTTAGCAATACTTCAACCCAGTCCGTGTTGCGTCTTACGGCGTCCCTTCTTCTGTACTGGTCTCTTTTTTTTCTTGTAGAAGTCGCCGTAGGCTGCGACTTCCGTCCAGTTTTCTTATCGCTGTAGTATGTGCAACAGTAAGCTTGCAGGGCCAAGAGTTATTCTTATGAATGTTTCAGTGTTAGCTCTGCAATTTTTCCAACGTTCGTAGTCAAAGAATGTGTGCTCAGCGTCATCGATTTTGTCTGGGCAGTACTTACACATCGGGGTGTGGCATAGGTCCATTTTGAAGAGGTAACCGTTGAATGAGCCATGATCTCTCAACTACTAGGTCAAGAAAAAGTGTTCCATCGTGATTTTAGGTAAGCCGGGCTTTGATGTTCGGAATAAGGGGTGCTGTCCATCTGCCTTTGTCACACGTCTTTCATCTGTTTTCCCACTCTTCCAGCGGTTCCGCCTTCACTTTTGCTCTTGCTTCTTTCGTGTTGTATCCTCTGGCTTTTAGGTCGTGAAGTTTTGCCCTTTCTTATGCTAGCAGGTCAATGGGGGGAAGCTCCTGCTATGACTAGGACGCCTGCTTCAGAGACCGTTCAATACGCAGATGCAACCCGAAGGGCCCCTTATTGTTAGACTGCTGCCAATTTTCATCAGTAGCTCTTCTGCTTCAACGTGTGTACCCATACTTCAGCTCCGTAGAGTAGGATTGAATGAACTACTTCAAGGAGTGCTCGTCTCTTCCTGCATCGTGGTCCAATGGTGTTGGCCATGATCTTGGATATGCGCGATACCGTTTTATTGGCTTTGGTGTACGTACATTTGAGGTATTCTCGGAAGGAAAGCTTTGCGTCTATCCTTACTCCTAGATAATGTACCGACTTTGCCTATCTGAACGTTATGCCGTCGAAGGTCATGCTGAAGGGTTCAGGAAACCATTTCTGAAGTTTTCAGGAAAGTTGGCGGCTGACAAGCTTTTCCGATTGCTGCAAGGACCATTCCGATCTGTTGATTAGTTCAAAAGTTATAAAAGGTTTACACACACACATTTTCGAAAATCGAGGTGAAAACAATAATTTCCCCAATTTTTGACAATTTACAATTGTCTGAGCGGGAAGTTAAAAATTTTTAGTAGTTTTTATCGTAAAATAAAAGTCATGAACATTTTTCGGCTGACAATTTCGATTTTTTAAAAAGTTTAACTACCCGAGTCGAAATTTAAATCGCAAACACTTTTGACAATTTTAAACCTTATTACCTAACTAAGTTAACTACCTTTGACTACAACACACGCACACCCACAACTTGAGTCCCCTGGACTTTATTACACACACACGCGACTTTCCCTAACCTATTCCACGCGGTCACCTTGACCCTCGACGTGACATAAAACCGTATAATTGATTCCCGCACGGTCCCCTGGACCCTCTACGTGAGTACAACCTTAACAATTTAATTATCACTACCACTAATTTTTATCATTACACTTTTCCACTCACGCATTCTTTTAACAATATAAATTTCCTTTTCCTTATTAATTTCCAAATAACTTTTTACCACATTTTAAAATCACATCTATATAATTAATATTACCGTTTACATTTTCCTCATCAATCAATTGATACATTTGTTAAGCCGATTTTACGAACTAATATTTCAACGCCAACTCTAACACATTACTCAAAAATTGACTATCAATTTCCACGTTAACTTCCTGGCACATTTACTATGAATAAATTAATTGATTTTATTTCTTTTAATTATATTTAATTAATTTAATTATGATTAAAATTTGTCTAATATTAATGATTAGATTATTGACTAGATTGAGTATGATTTTTCGGCACGCAGTCTCTTGAATGGCTTGGAAAATTCTATGATGCAGTAAATCCGGCCATGTTGACTGGATTCTTCGAGAAGCTTAAAGAACACTAGATTCTTTAGCGTCTGGCTGACGAACTTATTTCCACGTTGATTAATTAATAATTAATAAATAATTTACCTAGTTTGGCCTAGACGCGACGATCACGTGATGGACACGCCGTACGATTTTGTATGACTATTAATTTATTAATTCTGGCCCAGGCCTAAAATTAAATTAATAAATATCTGACGATTTTATTTACAGCTACGACGTATCCTGCCCTCGCCTTGGTTCTGTCCCGTTGGTATATTTCTGGGTTGTCGATACTGGTCCAGGTCGTCTCGTTCTTTTCCCTTGTTTCGTCTCGGTATTCTCGCAAAATTTATACTCTTGATTTTATTACTCCAATACCTGCCTATTCATATGAATTAATACTGAGACATTAAAGAATGCCGGCCCCGTGCCTGGTATTCTGATAAATAAAAATCTGGAGTAATCGCTTGGTTCCACAATTAGAAGCCAAGTCCGACTTCGATAGTTACCTGATGTTCGGGTAGTCAGAAGTCCTGCGTCTAGCTGGTTCTTTGCTCTCCCGGCTCTGTCTATTCTAATACCTGATGATCGGGTGGTCGCAGTCCTCTACGTCTAGTTGGTTGCTCGCTCCTGCCGGCTCTGTGTCGTCTCCGCTGCTGTCTTACGTTTTTAATAATTTCACTCGGTTGTCTCCGGTTATTATCGGAAAACTACTTCCTTACTTAATTATGATTGGGCCTAGCTTGCGAGTATTTTCAATTAGCGCGCCCGGCGACAAGTCGAAAAACTCATTCAAATGCTCGTTTGGGGTTACGGGTAGGGTAAATGACCACCAGTGAATTATCACGATTTTGGTCGATAAAATAACTCATTTTACCCTGTTACATACGTACTAGAAGTTAAAGATGTAAATCCAACCTTTTAAGACGTAAATTTCGTAAATAAGACTTTCGTAATCATAGATACAACCTTTCAAAACTTGCAATACAAAAATTTAACTTTATCGGAAACACTTCGTTGCCAAAAAAAAAACACATCTAGCAGCCAGAAGACGAGAAATATAAATTTTCAGCAACTATTAGAAAATATTTTGGGCCTTGCAGGGGATAACTCTTTGAGACTCTACCCGAGTCAGAATTAAAACAGTAGTTTGAGCCTCCAAAGCCTCAGTTCTTTTGATGTTGGACTTGCCGCTGAATGTAATATGTTATTTAAGTCCTCGATGTCCTAAAAGTAGCGTATGGAGGAGTAAATCACCTTTTTAAAATGGTATTTTAACCCTCCATGGCCTACCATATATTTTAAAATGCTATCTCGATCTATAAATTTAGGCTCTGGAGGCTTATTTTACCTTTTTAAAAAGATGATTTGAACCTAAACTTGGTAAAAGCGGACAAAGTTACCACGTTTAAGTTCAAATCACCTTTTTAATGCATGGATCTTCCTATTCTAAAACTATGATTTGAACCTCCTCACCCTCATGTAGGATTTGGAGGCTCAAATCACCTTTTTAGTTTTGACTCGGGATATACTCTTTTGCTTAGCTTACGAGCCATCAATAGTTATCTCCTACAAAACTCAAAATCTTTTTCAAAAGCTGCTGAAAATTTTTATTTCTTGTCTTTTGGCTGCTAGATAGGTTTTTTTGGCAATTAAATGTTTCTGATATAGTTTAATTTTTTTATTGCAAGTTTTGAAAGGTTGTGTCTACGATTATGCAAGTCTTGTTTACGTTTTCGTACGTCAACTACGTCTAAAATAAGTTTTTACGGTTATTTACGTCTTGAAAGGTTAAATTTACGTTTTCAACGTCTAGTACGATCAATCTACGATTTAAATTTCGACTTGGGTGTGCCTACTTTAAATTGTTAATTTTTTACTTTTTCATCACTATTTATTATTAATTTCAAAGTAGAAGATTTAAGTTAGTTTTAATTCCAAAAAAGATATTTTCAAAAAAGCAATTATATATTGTTTGAAGTAATAATTAAAAAAATTATTAATAGTTATTTAAATATCAAAGTTATAAAAATTCTAAATATTTTCAAGTTGATTTTTAAAGTATACATCTGAAGTAGTTTGACACTTCTTTTATCGTAAATTGATGAGAAAAAAAGTCAAATTGATTTCATACTATTTTTTTTACAAAAACAAAATTTTTCGAAAACAGTAAAAAAAAAACATCAAAATAATAGTCAATTACATTTACAAAAATAATTTTGGAATGTTCAAAAAACAAAATTTTTAATAAAATTTTAGAGGCACCCCGTTTTTTCCCTTGCTCCCCTACAATATATATAACAAATGTTAATTAAAATAATTTAATCACTGTATACAGTATTTAAAGTATGTCTCAGAAAAGCAATCAGTGCAAGTTTTAATGTAACATTGAACTTAATTGAAATTTTTTTCTATGGGCATAATCACAGTGATTTTACTCTAAAGTTTAATATCTCGTGGAATTATTACCGGAATCTTTTACCCCACTATAACTCTAGAGAATGCATCGATCCTACGAATTAACGAATTTTATTGCAAAAGCCCCTTTTCTCTCTTTTCTATCTCACCCCCGTCTCCAAGTTCACAAGCTTTAATTTTTTACCTGACGAGATTCCTATGTCTCCCGGTCTCTTATCCTATATACCTCACTACACAGATTCACTGATCTTCACGAGTACTCTATAATTCCGAATCTGTTCTCACTGAGAAAGGGGATATATTCACAAGTGCGTAACGTAAAAAAGTTTATATCCTCAAGAAGTTAAAAGGCATTCAGTTCTTTTGAACTATTTTTATAAAGTTCAAATACTACATATATGTTTTATCGTATTGTCGGTTTTATTGCCTCGCTTTGACAAATTTTTTTGAGAATATATATATATATATATATATATATATATATATATATATACGTTTGTGAACTTACTTTGTTATAAATAATCCGTTTGAGAATTATGCGTGAGAATGTCAAACATTCAGTAAAACATTGTGGTGAAATTGAACATCGATGCTTCTATATTTTATTGTAATTTTTTTTTTTTACGCATACCATTGAGAAATCGATTTATTCAAAGGCTTGCATTGGGTTACAATCCCAATGGTAACATAGCAGTGGGATACTATAGTGACACTACTATGTACTATATCCTGTACATTACTATACACTCTCTCACCCTACTACATACCGGATTCATTGCATCTCCCTTACATATCCCGTGTGACGATCCACCCACTTTGGTACACCCGTATTCCACGCAATATAAATTCAAATGGCTCATCGACACCGTCAAACGACTATTCGCGATACAACGCCCATCTAATTTTCTTTATTTATTTATTTTTTTTTTATCCTATAACACAATATAATTAACAATATTGTCTCATTTTACAATTATACATAAAATATTTATTTTTTATTTCTTATTAATGTATATAAATTATTAAGAAATTTTCGAATTATCTAGTAGGTATATTAGGGTGCTCCATTTGAAATGAAAATTTTTTTTTTTTAGCGGACACAAGAAAATTTTGTTATTTATGTTGAGAAAAAAATTCCCTGAAAATTTCAGCTCTTAATTTTAATTTTAAGTACTTCCTCTCGAGCATCAAAGTTTTCCCATTTAAAAAGCATGTAAATCGAATAACTTTTCTTTTAAATTACTATAACTTAGCCTGGTTTTGAGCTATTGTTTTGAAACCAGTTTTTATTTGTAGAGTAATTGTTGCTTTTTAAAAGTGTATAAAACGGTTTTGGTCTAACTCGATCCATGTCGATTGTATCAGCTTCCAAAGTCAATTTTTCACTTTTTTCATTTAATTTGTTAATAGTGAAGAAACGGCTCATCTTACCACAAATATGCACAGGACCAATCTTATAGGAAATTTTGTCTTCTACAAAATTGCTTATGACACTTATATTGCTAAAGTGCACTGTGCGTGAGATACATGAATTTAACATTTTGCAGTAAAAAAAATTGTAAGCTCACTATAGTACTAATCTTTTTTACTGCAAAATGTTAAAATGCATGTATCTCACGCACAGTGCACTTTAGCAATATAAGTGTCATAAGCAATTTTGTAGAAGACAAAATTTCCTATAAGATTGGTCCTGTGCATATTTGTGGTAAGATGAGCCGTTTCTTCACTATTAACAAAAATAAATGAAAAAAGTGAAAAATTGACTTTGGAAGCTGATACAATCGACATGGATCGAGTTAGACCAAAACCGTTTTATACACTTTTAAAAAGCAACAATTACTCTACAAATAAAAACTGGTTTCAAAACAATAGCTCAAAACCAGGCTAAGTTATAGTAATTTAAAAGAAAAGTTATTCGATTTACATGCTTTTTAAATGGGAAAACTTTGATGCTCGAGAGGAAGTACTTAAAATTAAAATTAAGAGCTGAAATTTTCAGGGAATTTTTTTCTCAACATAAATAACAACATTTTCTTATTTCCGCTAGAAAAAAAAAATGTTCGTTTCAAATGGAGAACTCTAAGGTATATGCATTGTAAAAAACGGGAGCGAATTTGGAGTGAATATGGGTTTATTTCAATCCGAATTAACTCTGTTACTGGGAGTTCCGGAGTTTAAAAAAAAATCACTCCGCGTACGAAGTAAACAGTGATTTTTTTTTTTTAGCTGAGTGATTTCGGAGTGATGTCTTTTTTATTTCAGTCCACATCCACTCCTATTCATAGTTACATCATGAAAAAGTTTTAAAATAATCAGTTTCCTGTAAAGTTCATCTAAAGTTTAAGTTTCGCTTTATTTTGAATTTTAACATGGTTTTCTGAAATTAATTATCAAAAAGAATAAAACATCCATGTTTTAAAATTATAAATCAATATTCATAAAAATAATGTTTTGAAAATGTAAAACAAGCACAAATGAATTTTTGAGTATACCAAAATCTTTCAATTGAAATAATTTTAATTTATCGTTTCTATCGACAGATTACATCTTTATATACTCGATTGCAATAAAAAGTTGTGAAAAAATATCATCCTTGAATTAAATTATATTATTTAAATGTAAATGTATTTACTTTATCATGCAACATAAAATATATATATACTTAAGTTCTATTTTCATGAAATATATAATTCAAAATCCATATTGATAGTTAATTGATAAGTGAATGAATAATTTATTGAAGCCAAAAAATTATTAGCTGAAATTCATTTATGCTTCGTAAATCAAAACAATGACACTCACGGGATTTTAGATTCAATCTATATTGAACGGAGAATTGCTATTGATATCACCGCATTTATATAAAATATTATGATATTGTATATAGATACGTACGTAAACTTTGGCACGAACGACAACCTCGTATGACGACTCTCGTAATATTGATATGCGTAGCTCGTATTTCATGACACATAAATGCTCCTCTGTCATCGTTATTCTTATGCAGGGCTTCAGAACACTTATAAATTCGTGAATTATTATAATATCTAATAACAAATAATTGTTTTGATTTTCTCCATTTTGAGTTCATTTCATATTCATTAAAAACTAAAATAAACATTTCAAAAATCAAAATAAGTTATACGATTTCGAATAAAATTGGATTAAAACTTGTTAATTGATATTGATTATTCATTAACAAGCTCTCAAAAAGTATTGTTAAATTATATGTTTTCAATTTTATTATTTTTAGATTATATTCATAACTTGGTAAATGTTAGATTTTTCAATCTCGTATATGACCCATGAGAAGAATGTATATGTCTTTATTGTTAAAACGCGATTTTTGTAGGTCAATATAATTTTTAGTATCAATAATTTGATTTACGTTAAGTTTTACAAAATAATACTGGAAAGAATCGTGAAGAATAATTATTCAACTTAAAAATTATATTTCTACAACCATTTGTTATATTATTGTGCACAGAAGAAAAAGTATTGTGATTGGAACGATCTAATGGATCACGGGGCGAGAATTGTAAATCCAGCGATCCGTGATCGAACCGGCTCGATCTGGATAGCTACAGTTGCGATACAATCAAGATAGATCTGAGAAGGATAATTCAAAAAATTTGCCTATTTTTTTAATAAATATCCGACTTTTTTATCTTTGGGTTAAAGTATCATAAATTTATTACGATTGATATATTCCACTAATAGAAATGAGTTTCATTATTCAGAACAGATACTTTCAACTCGAAAATTATTGTTAGCTAATTTTTAAGTAATTAATTACAGGAGAAGGGGGGAAGGCAAGATGAGCCCCTAAAATTTTGGATGCCTCGAAATATTTGCGGGCGAAATGGGCCCTCAAAAATTTTTGTTCAGTTTAAATGACTAATGAATAAGGAATCCTTGCAAAGTGTTTGAGATTGTAGTTTGCTTTTAACACCCCAGGTCGAAAAATTTGATCTGTTTTACATCAACTAAAAATTTTAAGTTATTTTTATTCAATTTTATTTTATTTTTTTTTTTTTGTATTTAATTAATATGTAAAATTTAATCTAGTTTTGCCCTTACTATTTCTTATTCAGACTATTTTCAGACTTATTTTCAATAATTTTTGGTCTGTTTTTGTTCTAATCTAGATCAAAATCAAACTTTTTCTGTCAATTATTTTTAGTCTGTTTTTGTTTTAATCTAGATCAAAATCAGACTTTTTCTGTTTATTATTTTTAGTCCGATTTTGATTTCTACCAGATCAAAAACAGATTAGAAGTTTTTTTTATATTTATTATAATAAATAATGAAAACAAAAAGTTAATGAAAGTTTGATTTTATTTGACATATTAATATCAAGTAATGTTTATTTTATTAAATAAATTGGCTCAATAGACATTTAGACATTATTCGAAAGGAGTTCATCATCACCTTCTTCCTTTTCTCCTGATAGTACTGTCCTAGTATCTGAGATTTTCTTTGAACATGCATTTTGAAAAATATCAACTATTTTCCCTCTTGATTCTTCTACCTCCAACTCATTCAGTTCCTCATCATCTGTTAGATATTTTTATAAATAAAGAAATTTACTATTATAAGTTTATATTCAATATGAAAGAGAATTTTAATTTAAAGAATAATTGGTAAAAAAAATTGGCACTGAAAAATAACTTATCCTAAGCAACTCAAATATTCTGCGAAAATGAGTAATTCTATAATTTAAAAAAAAAAAAAAGAAAATATAGTTACGCGAAAAAATGTTTTTTAAATTCTTTGCTGTATTGAAAGCGTTATATATAAGCTACAAATTTGAATTCACAAAATAATTAAAAAAAAAATTCATACTTCTATTTAAGGAAAAAATTAAACACTATTCTATTAATCGCAGCATAATTTACTGAAAATAATAAAAATGAATAGAGTTCAATAAAACTTACAGCTCATGAAAAGTGATTCGGGGGCATCAAAATGTTTAGGTTTATTGAAATTTTCTTGATATTTGTAACGTGCTGTTGCTATTTCGGAATGTAATGTCACAGAGGAATGTGTTGATGATTTTTAATACCAGAATATTTTTCGACTCTGTCCAGTGAATTAAAGGAAACTTTCTTGAGATTGTAATAGCAATTTTATTACTTCAATTAAATATTATAAATATTCTATCAAGACAACTAAAAAATACAGCTGTCAAATTATTATTAACTGCCGAAATTTTTAAACAAAAGACACTAGCTAAATAGTAAACAGAATATAATCAATTCTGGAACTTAGAATATTTTTTATGAGTTTTTTCTATACATAAATAAAATTATTACAAGTCCACGATTTAATCTAGTTTTGTCCTTGCAAAATTTCAGAATCAAAATTTTTTTAAGTTCCAGAATTAATCTAGTTTTGTCCTTTTGTATCGCAATTCTTTTTTAAAACAGCAGATCAAAAACAGCTTAAAATTTTTATAAAAGATCAAAAACAGATAAATTAGTTCAAATACAGACCAATTAGTCCAAATGCAGTCCAGTTAGACTAAAATCAGATCAAATTTTTCGACCCGGGACGTCTAAATAGAAAAATTTTCTGAACTTAAATTTGAAAATTAGTTTTTTTTTTCAAAGCTTAATTAAACATAATCTACAAGTTGAACCGAAACCATGTCAACGGCATGCCGAGTGCTCTTTCAGTTGAGCTATCCGAGGTTATGCCATAGTCCGTTAAATGTATCAGTATACAAAAAATTAAAATAATTAAGCACGAAAAATCAATATTTTAGAGAAATTTATTAATTAGCGTTTTTACCATATACCTGCACCGAAAGTTCAAATTCCTGCCCTGTTTAGAGGGAAGAAAGTCGTTCTCTTTTCTGTTATGAGAAAAGAAATGATAAAAATTAGCACATTCTTCCCACAAACAGAGCCAAAAATTAAAACTTTCAGGAGCAGATGTGGTGAAAAATCATATACACACCACGGAGGAAAGTAGGAAATTCCAATTCGAGTGTTTGCGACCCTTGCCTTTGACTCGGGTATAGGTTTATACACTCGGTTTGGAATGTCCTGCTTTCCTCCCTTGATGTGTAACATACTATTAAGATGAAATAAAATAACACTCGAATTTTATTAAATTTTTTGAGGGCCCATTTTGCCCCAAATTAAAATTTTTTATTTTTGGAGCATATTGATTACGAATACATGGCAAAAAACTCGAAAATGCGTAAGCGGTAAAAAAAATCATTCACGGAGAGAATTTTATGGTAAAAGTTATCATCGAGTTGTGGTACAATTTTTAAGCTGAATTCGATAGTAGTAAAGATCATTTAAATTACTAAATATATAATCTGAATTGTAGTATCTACCAACTATATGGTAAAATCTACAATTATTTATGATAATCAGAAATTATAACTTTTATTATCTTAACCGATTATGACTATTATCAACATCGTAATTATGAATAACATGATGGTAATAGTTACCATCAGCCTGAATAATAATTACTCTCTAAACTAATAAATAATTTAAGGATCGACGTTACAGTCGGAAGATTGTCTACATGTAATTTTCACTTTGTGATAAATTTCTCACACACATTCCCACTTACGCACGGACACACACACGCACACACACGAGCGCACACACATATTTACGCACACACACATGAACTCACACAATTTATCCTATTTCTTGTTTTATAATTTTTACAACCTTGAATGGTAACAGTTACCATCTTCAATTGTAACTGTTATCATTTTCAATGGTAAAACTAATTATCATTACCACTAAAAAATTTTATTACTATTTCAGATAGTTAAAATTAAAAATTTTGTATCGTAGATAATATATAATCTTGAGCAAGCCACGCGCAACTTTTTTCAACCATAATCTTCCAGAATTGAGTTATAATCTGGCACTATTTTCTTGTGTAAGGCTTGCAGAAGGCTTGCAAATTAAATCTGGTGACAAGTATCTGCAGCAAGACACATACGTAGAAAAAGACATTAGCACTTATTGATCTTAAGAGCAGACTTGCTGAAGAATTGAAAAAATTCTTATATGGGATTATATTCCCGTGAATAAATTTTTTAAGGTTAGAATTTCATACCTACTAATTTTGATTTTAAATGAAAATTTTATTTTGTTATAGAAAAACATAATCATAATAACGCAATATCAATATGTAAAGACCTCTTATCAGAATATATAAAAATATAAATCATTTATAAATTTTCTAGTTACATTAATCATAAAATAAACTGTAGGAAAATAAATCGCGCCGTTTAATAAAACCGTGTCTCCAAAAAAGTTATTATTTTAAGCATATGTAAATTTTTTTACGCTTTTTTAATATAGAGGCCATCAATTTATTACATTTTATAATTCTACTTTATCTTTGGCATACTTTATACCATACGAATAATTTTTTATATTATAAAATTTAATCAATATTAAATTCATTAAACTGACAGACCAAAGTTTACTAGAATTTTTTACTTTTAAAATTAAAATATAATTTGAGTAATTAATTTAACCATTCTTTTTAATGAGTTTGTTGCAATATTTTGCGATGAAAACAATACAGAAATTAAACAAACCGTCATAATAACTTACGCATCAACAAATATGAGCTATAAAAGTCTTCTACTAATTAATAGAAGACTTTTATAGCTTATAGTGATGTTTAGTGAACCATCATAAATTTTTCTATTCATACATCTATCAATTTTAAATGCAGTATCATTAATAACATTCTTTTTTATTTAATTAAAAATCTTTAAAAACTTATAAAAAGTTTTTTTTTTTTTTGCCGATAATTTAACGAATAAATTATGTAGTCTATATAATTTTATGTGCCCGAAAAACCTTTTTTTCACAGTATGTAACTTCTGTCAACCCTTATTTAAAATCGAAAGGACTTCAATGTATACATTTCGTTGATGAAATTTATAACACAATGTAATTTAACATGCGCAAATTGACTAACCCTTCGGACAAGCTTTAAAACTTTTCGTTTATGTTTTCGAGCTCAAAACCACTGTTGCAAGATAAATGTATTTCCAAACTCACAAACAGGTCGATAGATTTAAACTTTTTTTTACTAATATAGTTTACAGGTAAATATTTATTTCATTTAACTCTTCATATAAATTTAATAATTATGTGTTAT
Organism: Microplitis deprimator; assembly: GCA_964016945.1. Lineage (NCBI taxonomy): Eukaryota > Metazoa > Arthropoda > Insecta > Hymenoptera > Braconidae > Microplitis > Microplitis deprimator. Next base: position 11,717,088 of record OZ024708.1, on the reverse strand, counting down.
TGACATTTTTTTTTTATACCTATATATAAGAGTTTAAACAACGCGGTAATTTTTTTGAAAAAGAATATGGTAATGATTGTAATCGGAACTACTGTTCCATATTTTGTCAATTGTTCCTGTACCAAGTATCGAAAAAGTTTTTATTTTTACTGGCTTGATGATAACCATTACCTCATGAATCTCTGAATTTATAAAATATAAAAAAAATAAATATGTCAAAAGAGAAAAATTTTATATAAAATTTTAAATTATTTTTCAAAGGATATATGTTAATGAAAATTTTTTAAATATTCCAGTGGTATTATATTTTTTAAATGGAGAAAAAACTAATGGCTCCAATGTCTAGATTATTTACAGTAAATATCACTGGTCCGGAGTATTCTCATGTTCGTTCTCGCTAAAAAAAAAAAAAAAAAAAAAAAGGAAAAAAAAAAAATAATAATAATAAATGAATGAATGAATAAAACGAGAAGAATCCCGAGGGATTCGAAAACGAGTAGAGAGGGTTGAGAAAGATACGACGTGACACCGAGAGTGGTCTTTCGTGTATGCAAGAGCAAATCCGGAGGTGAAACAGGGCAAACAAAACTCCAACGATGCATCTCTTCCGACTTTATATATTTTTATCTCTTCCCATCGTTCTCTTATTCTCGTCCTGCAAACTCACTCATTCAATCTCTTTCTCTCCTTGTACTGTATCCTTCACAAGGCATAACGTCCAGATATGTACATGCCTGCGTTTATTCTGACTACTAACCCTTTCCACTATTTGGCTCTCTCGCGAGACTCAAAAGCCTTTCGTCAATGTATGTTTGCTTCCCGAGTTTTTCCTCAAACTGAAGCCGCTCGACGGCGCGCGCCAGAGCGAAAACAAGTTCCGAGAATCCCAATTTCCATCAACCCTTTGATCCTTTTTTTTTTAATTTTCGTTTTAAAAAAAATTTTTTTTTTTAACTCATCGAAAAACATTGTGTCTCGGTGAAAGTCAACAGAAAAAAAAATTAAAGGTACAAGTCTATTCATATATATATATATATATATATACAATTGATTCGTCGGAGGATCATTGCGACACTGATTCGATTGTTGCAGCCGAAAAAAAATATATTGGATTGTCTTACAAAAGAAAATTCGGTTTTTTCGTATAAGAAAGTCATACGACGTATATATTTTATTTTTATTTTTCAACTAAATTATCAGAAGTCAATAATATATTGGTCGAAATCTATTGCAGTCATATCAAACGATAAAGACAATCCCATTCATCTGTCTGATACACGCATCAAACTTAATAGAGCTGCGTTAAACAAACGTGATTTTTAACGTATCTTTTTTTTTTTTTTTTTTTTTTTTTCAATAATTCATATCATGTTTGTCGGACACGTGAATAAAATACAAATTTTTTTAACGTCAGCCTCAAGCTAATTACCAACGAAATTCATTCGCTCACGTACTAAAACAAATAACCTTTGCATGGAAATACGTATTTTACTTTATACATATGTATATACATTTGGTCTGGCTTTATTTAATTTTTTAATATAAATATTTTTTGTTCGTACTATTGGTATGAACTCACTCTCATACACTGTAACTCCAAAAATAACGAAATATTTAAATAAAGATATTTATATAAATAAACTATTATTCATTAATTTTTTTTCATGTCACGTAACAGCGATGCCACAATAGCGTAATTTAGTAGTAGATACCGTTGATCAATGCATCAAGTCTTTTACTAATTGCTTTTTTTTTTTTTTTTGCTAATATATTTAGTTATTACTTGCAAGTATAAAATTTTACATACAAAATTTTTTTTATTTTTTTTCCCGCCCTTATGGCTCCCTGAATAGGTATTAAGACTCATAAGAGCGTATATGATTTGTTTATTTTGCCCAGTTGATTTTCTTTTCATCTAAAAGTATCACGGAAAGAAAAGGATAGTAATGATTATCATCCCACATAATAACCGGAATCATTTTTTGTAAAACGATAAATAATGCTATGTATTATTATTATTATTATTTTTATTTAATTGGCCATGAAGTCGAAGCTTCTTGCGGCCATCCCATAATACAATATAACATAATAATAGCATAGTATACAAAAGAGTAAAAATAATTACATTATTAATTAATATAACATTATAATATCACTGTCAATCATCAACCAATTATATAATTCAAAAGTAATCATTCCATCATCCATTTAACATCAGTTTAAGCTTAGGAAATATTCATTACAAGATGTCCGAAATTCCGCAAAAGTAGGTTTTGTAGTACAATAATCAGGCAATTGATTCCAAATTCTTATTGCAGATATAATAAATGACTTATCATACTTAGCACTATGACATCCTGGCAGAACAAGGGAATCCGGACGGACTTCATCTCTACGCAGACGAGGCTCTAGAATACACAATTCTTTCCTTATCAGGGGCTTTTGATTTAAATATAGCGCTTTATAAACAATACAAGATAAGAAAAACTCCCGTCTAGACTTTAGAGTGAGCCATCGAAGCTCATTATAATAATAGGTGACATGTTCAAACCTCGAAATTTTAAAAATGTACCGTACACATGCATTAAGTTTTCTTTGTAATCTCATTTGTTGTTGACTAGTAATGTCAGTATAGACTGCTGCACAGTAGTCAAAGATAGGAAAGATCAGAGTGGTTATTAAACGCCGCCTAATAGGCAGCTTGAAGACATCACCATTCATTTTCAATTGGGCAAGCACTCATACTGCTCTTACAAACTTCAGTTACTTGCAAAGACCAGGTTAGTGTATCCTGCAAGATAACACCTAAATATTTTACTGACACAGTAGCTAATCACAACGTCATTTACAATGATATTAGGAATAGTTAGTTGTTGAAGATCAGTTAATTTTTGCGGAGTGCCAAAAATGATTGATTTTGTCTATCCCGGTTTAATTTTAAGTCATTTTTTCCACACCATTCTGAGATTATATAAATTTCTTTATTAAGAGTACTAACACAATGATCAATATCCTGTGACTTACATCTTAAATAAATAACTAGATCATCGGCGTAAATGAATGTAAACATCGTTTAAGTAGAGTCCCAAGATCAGTTACATAGATGGAATATAGCAGTGGACCCAGGACACTTCCCTGTGGAACACCACTCAAAATATCTTTCCATGTCGACATACCGCCATTAGTACCGTTAATTCTCACTGATTGTTGCCTACCTCTTAAATATGATATGACCCAATTAATAACTGTAATCTCGAAGCCTATAGCTTTTAACTTATAAATCAAAATATCAAAGACAACCGAGTCAAATGCTTTGCTAAAATCAAAGAAAACAGCAATAGTTATCATTGAGTCATTCATACCCGATCGAATATTGTCACATAATTTCAGAACAGTATCTTGTGTATTTAGCCCTTCTCTAAAAGCGGTCTGAAATTGATCAACTATCCCGCTAATAATTAAGCAATCAATAATTTGATCATCAACGCATCTTTCTAAAGATTTCGATAACGTACATGTTAACGAAATTGGTCTATAATCTGAATAATTATTTGGACTGCGAACCTTTGGTAATGGCACAACGTAAGACCGCTTCCAGGACGATGGAAAACATCCTGATGAGAGAGAAAAGTTGAATAGATCAGTGATATATCGCAATAAGTGAGGTAACAGTATTTTATACATCTTGATATCAAAACCATCAGGACCCATCGAGCTAGAGGTTATTCTCATGATTGCCTCTTTGACTACATTACAGTTAAGAGACTTAAATGCAAAGGAACTATGATATCTTGGGACTACTCTATCAAAATATTCATAATCAATTAAATCCAAAGGATCTCCAGCCGCATTAACGAAATAGTTATTTAATTCTTCTAGATCTATACTTGGATTAACAGTTGAATCGGAACTCTTAACTAAACCTAATTTACGCAAATCATTCCAAAACGATTTCGCATTCTTACGGTCCTGAAAACATTGATCGAAGTAATTTCGCTCAGCTTCCATAATTCTAATTTTGATCACTTTACGCAAATTGACGTACTCTTTGAACGCAAATCCCGATCTTTTAAAGATTCTATAAAGCCTCGATCTGCGACGTTGAAGTATCTTGATATCACTGTTAATCCATGGTGCAGGTTTATCTCGAATATTAATTTCTTTCAGCGGTGCAACTGCTTCAACAACATCTCTAATATTTCATGTAAACAATTATTCAACAGTATCAACAGAATTACTATCAATAAGATATTCAAGATCTAAACTTGAACATAATTGCTGTAGATAGTTACCATCAATTCTAGACCAGTTTCTACACCAAAATTTCTTTCCATTAGAAATCAGCACTTTGTAATCGTATTGTAGTGAAATGAGGTCATGGTCTGCGAGAAATGGTTCAGACGATTGTCTCGATGATAAAACTAAGTCCAAGTTACTAACTAAACAATGATCTATTCATGAATGACTGTTAGCGTTATAATAAGTATCCTTATAGTTAAATAAATCCATTCCTAGACATTCACAGAATTCCATAAATACATCTGATTTTGAGCTGACAACATTCATGTTAATATTGAAATCACCAAGGAGTATGACATGATTGTAATGTGGCATAACATCATCCAGATCAGTCTCTAATAGATTTAGTGAATGAGATAACGGAGGGTTGTAAACGATACCAACCAGAAGTTTTTGCCTTGAAGATTGCCATACCTCCATGAGAAGATATTCTGGATTGTTTGGAATATACGTAGAGCAAAGAACAACTTTTGACAAAAGTGAACTCCGAATGTACAGCGTCACTCCTCCTCCACTCCTGTTAGCACGATCATTTCTGAATAAAGTAAATGATGGAAGCCTAAACTGGGCATCAGACATATTAAAGTTTAATCAGGTTTCACTAACAGCTATGATATCAAAAATATGTGTTCTAAAAAATTCCTTGAATAAATTAAAGTTGCTGTTGAGTGAGCGAATATTAACATGGCAGACATTGAGTGGATGATAATCTTGTGAAGTTAAAGTTAGATTATTTAAAATATTAGACGTTGATAATGATTGAGCAGATCCTAGTTATTGTATGTTAGCCTTCAAAACATCAAATCTAAATGATGGCAAAAGCCTCAGCGGAGGCTTTTCAGAGGAGAATCTTACAAAGACTACTCCTCCAGATATCCAGACATTTTTGGCTAACAGCTTAGGGTAAGATTTCATAATTTGCTGTCTAAATTTATAGAGTACTGACGGATGCCGACGATGGAGACGAATAGGATCCGATGACAGACCACTTTCAACAATTAACTTATTACCTGGAATCTCCATGCTTTTAGTTTACATAATGATAGAATCCACAGTTTCCTTTTTATCAAACTTAACTAGAACATCTCTATGCTTTTGCTTGGCCGCACGTGTCCCAGCAGGTATAGGCCTACCAATTCTTCTTGCTAATTTCAGCTTAAACAATTCCAGTGGAGGGTTCAACATAGTTAGGAGATTGCCGACAGCTTTTTTGAAATCTTCACCTTCCTTTTCTTGTAGCCCTGAAATAGATAATTAATCAGCAAGAGCATAGGTTTCAACTTGTAGAGCTCTCTGTTCACCAACTCTTTGCTGTAAATCATCAAGTTTCCCAACTAGTTCATCCTATCTGGCTTTCAAGGAATCAAACTTATCATGCAGTTGATTTGTTGACTGTTGCAAAGCACCCAATTTATCCAGCTCATCAAGTTTATCAAGCTTAGCTATGTAGAATAGAATTCATTACCATTTTTCTGGTAATGATTACTATGTTACATTGAAACAAGTGAAATGGTAAGAATTGCTATCTAGCATGGGAATCAGGGCTGCTATGTAGAATGGTACTCAGTCTCATGTTTGAATAGCTGTTATTACAATATAATAAATATATGAGACCACGAAGTAAACAAACGTAGTATATAAATTGTTTATTACTAAATATTCTAATTTTTTAAATAATTCTTTATCTTTTATCAATAAATGATATTTCATTATGAGCAATATTTTAATTATTTAAATAGATTAATTTAATTTCTACATATATTTACAGTAACTTGAGTTATATATTATGTCATAATCTTATTTACTAAATATAAAATAAATAAAATATCGTAAATGTTGCTCGGTAACATTGGAGTCATGTCCATTCACATAGTTCTCTCGTCAATGTAGAATGGTAATCATTCCTATGCTCACATAGCCAACGGTGCCATGCAAAATAGGGAGGGGGGATTACTCCGCCCGTGACTCTCGACGCTCGACTATCATCCACCGATTGTTCTAATTTGCTGTTTCCTTTCCTCTCTCCTTTGATTGTTGTCTTCTTCGTCGTTTTAATATCAAGTCCGAAATTTTTTTGAGGGCCCACTTTGCCCCTAATTTTCGATTTTTCGATTTTAATGGACGCAGCATAATGAAGTGAAAATAAGTATCAATGGTCTAAACAGAAGTGAACGCGTAAAAAAAATTAATGATATTACAATCATTTTCCTTAAGGGGGCCACTTTGCCCCTCCCTCTTACTTAAAAATGAAAATATAAAAGCAAATAGAAATATTTAATAAATTAAAAAAATTGTAAGTTTGACCGGGGCGACCCAACGTGTCGGGTCACCCCGGTCATTTGGCGGGTCATCCCGGTCACTATTAATTTTAAATTAAAAATTAATAATCCAGTCGGATTGCTTAAATTTCATGAAATTAAAATTTTATTTTGTCAACAAACTTAAGAAGTAAGAAAAAAAAATTTTTAGTTAATAATTAACAACATTTAACTAGGCATCTACACGGAAAAAACAGAATATTAAAAATTAATAATTAATAGTAAAAAGTGGAATCTGTTATCAATAATTAGTACTATTATGTACTTAATGCAAAGTAGTTTACTAATTTTTGTAGATTCCTAAAAACTACTATCAATTATTTCAAAAAGTAAGTAAATATTATTACTTTGAGGTATAATACGTGACTTATTAGTGAAAGTTAATTAATTTATGGCATAATCTATTAAAAAGTAATGATTAGTCAAATTAAGAATTGCTATCTTAGATACTGATTTTTCCAGCCGAAAATTTCGAGTACTCGTCTGTCATTTGACAGAGCGACAAGTACCTTTTTGAATTGTACTATAGTATATCCTATAATACATAATGACTTTAATATTTAATATTAATGTTTACTTGAGTAATTGTTGATGAATAAATAAACTGACTCAATTTCATAGATTTTTCGGGAATAGATTGCTGAGGATTTCCCGCGTAAATACTCATAAAAATATTCTTGAGTATACATAATAAAAACTTTTTGAATTCATGCTAAAAAATTTAATAATTTAGCATATAAACCTTAATCAATACTAAAGAAACTGTAACTTAATTAATTTCATAAATTTTTTCGTTACTATATGGAAAATTACTGTACTCACATTGATTAATCAGTATCAAATCTTATATGATTACTTCAGAAATCGTCTCATACAATCTTATTCATTTTCAAAATCTACGCAATTGTAAATTTTACATTTTTCGAAAACTTATAAATACTTATAATCACAAAATTACAGCTTCTGTTTCTTATAGATTCTGATCATTTAAATGAGAATTTAAAAAAAAAATTTTTTTTGATGCACCATCTATGAGAAAATAATTGTATAAGAATTTTTGAGATTTTTCGCGGACAAATACTGATCGTTTTTTCATAGCCAATTATTTTTATGAGATTTTATAAGACCTTTTCCACAGGGATTGGTTAATACTTTTACGAAACCAACACACGAATTGTCAGTAAAAAAAAACAAGTGAACTAATTGACCGTTGACCCTATAACTTTGACCGGTACAACCTCAACTAATTTTTGAGAAAATAAACCGAATTAAAAAAAAGTGGATTGGTAATTATACTTTTATAAAAATTGAAATTGATTAAGAAATGTCTGTAGATTATATTATATATACATATCAATTATAAACTCTTTTCTCCTTGTAAAATATATAAAAATCCTTATGATAATGTCCTTGATTTTTAGTTCAAATATCGATCAATTTTTTATTCATTAATTATTTTTAATAACTAATTCATTTTTAACGTTAGGGTTCATTACTTACTTTTAATTGAATGAAAGTATAAAATAAAATTAAATTCAAAATCAATTGCATGATAGACTTTTCCAAATTTCGTTGACCGGGACGACCCCATGCTCCCCTAATGGTTATCATTCTGCACGGGAATTAGAACTATTCTTTTCTCTCCGTGTGTAAAATTGAAGATATACTTATTTCGATTTTTTTCTTTTATACGCCTTTTTTTTTTTTTTTTTTTTTTTATACGCCCTTTTAATTTCCGAATTCCATGAGGGCATAGAACTATCGATACATTTATGGGACCTGTAACGTGGTACTATATATTATAAATTTTTTTAACACTTCTTCTCATGCAGGTTCCAACTATTCAAATATCTATACTAATATATGGAAGTTTGAGCGAATCCAATGCAAAAAGAATTTTCCAACTTTAAGATTTGAAACTTAGTATATATAATATAAATGAGTGCTTTATCGATGTATTCTCAAAATTTGAAAACGATCCATCACCTAGTTAAAAAAAATGTTTTAAAAACGACATTTTCAAAGTTCTTAAACACATTTATGGCCGACAAACTTCCATCATGACTTGTTCTATTTTTTTCATTATCAACCTCTCAAGTTTAAGAAATAAAAAACCAGATATCACAAACTCCCTCGCGGACTTGGAATCACTGTAAAATCAAAGTGAAATCACAGTGAATTCACTTTCACCGTGAGTTCACGGTGTGTTTACGGTGATTTCATCGTGAATTCACAGTGATTTTGTGCCATTTTGTCATTGTGATTTGGTGATTTCACCATGTTTTCACAGTAAATTAATGGTGATTTCACCATGATTCCACGGTAAATTAATGGTGATTTGACTATAGTTTTATGATAATTTGACACCGCAGTCGTCAAATCGTAGCTTTACAGTGGTATAGTGACAATTTCTTTTTTTTTACCTCGATATTCGAAAATAAAGTTTTCATTACTTTTTTTCAATACTTTCGTTACTTTATATTACTAAAAAAATCCTCACTAAATTACAGCCAGATATCTTTAAGATTGAGCTATCACAAACGGGGGTCCCCTTTCCCATTTAAAATACACGCGAAAATTTTTCATATTAGTTTTTCGCTATTAAAACTATGAAAAAAAATTTTTTTTTAATTCCGCCTGGTACACGTAGAGAAATTAATTATTCTATTTAAAATACAAAATTTGTTAATTTAACGATCTAAAATGGGAATAAATTTTTTTACCGATAAAATCATTAGTTTTACCATTGAAAATGATAACAATTACAATTGATGATGGTAACGGTTACTATCGAAGATGCTAATTGTATTTATAAAAAATTATAATTGTTACAATCGAAGATGGTAACTTTTACCATTCAAAGTTGTAAAAATTTTTAACTAAGAATGTGTGAGTGCATGGGTATGCTCGCGTGAGTGTGTGCATGTGTGAGCGGGTGCGCGTGTGCATAAGTGCACTCGTGTGCATGCATATGTGTGCGTTCATGTGTGCATGAGTGCATGCGTGTCCGCGCCCATGTGCATGTGAGTGTGCGCGGGTGTGTGTGCATGTGTACGGGCGAGTGTGCACACGTGCACGTGCGTGGATATATGTCTGCGTGTGTACATTACCATCAGGTTATTAAAAATCACGATATTTATAATAGTAGTAATTATTTAAAATAACAAAAGTTATAATTTCTAATTATCATAAATAATTGTAAATTTAATCATATAGTTGGTAGATAGTACCATTCAGATTGTTTATTTAATAATTTAAATGATATTTTCTATTATAAAATTCAGTTTAAAAATTTTACTATAACTTGATGATAACTTTTATCATAAAATTCTCTCCGTATATAATTTCATAGGAAATTAAATTCTCTACAAAAAAGTACTGATGCATTATGTACGTCAAACAAACTGGGAAAAAGTTACAGGGCTTCAAGGACAAAAAGTTAGTTTCCTCAGTGTTAAATTATTTTTTGTTATTTTTCATTTTTATTCTATCAAAAAAATTTTTTTTTCTCAAATTTTCACAAGCACGTTCTTGTACAAAATTTAATTTCCTACAAAAAGTATTTGATATCATACATACGTCAAATGAACGCAAAAAAAGTAACAGAGCTTTAAATGTCAACGAAAAGTGAACTTGATTTTTCCTTGACATTTAAAGCCCTGTAACTTTTTTCTCATTCATTTGACGTATATATGATTTCAAATACTTTTTGTAGGAAATTAAATTTTGTACAAAAACGTGCTTGTGAAAATTTGAAAAAAAAAATTTTTTTGATAGAATAAAAATGAAAAATAACAAAAAATAATTTAACACCGAGAAAACTAACCCGACTGGCATGAATGTCAGAAAGATGTCTTTTTGATATCAGAAAGTTAACATAATTTATTAAGATAACTTTATGATATCAAAAAGACATCTTTCTGACATTCATTCCGGTCGGGTAAATTTATGTCGATCTTCGAAGCCCCGTAACTTTTTCCCAGTTTATTTGACGTACATAATGCATTATCACTTTCTTGTAGAGAATTCAATTTCCTACAAAATTATACCAGGCGGAATTGAAAAAAAAATTCTTTTCATAGTCTTAATAATGAAAAACTAAAATAAAAAATTTTCGCGTTTATTTTAGATTGAAAAGGGGACCCCCATTTGTGATAGCTCAATTTTTAAGATATCTGGCTGAAATTTAGTGAAAATTTTTTTTAAAATACAAAGTAACTTTAGACCCATAAGAGATTAAAAAAAATATTTGTTTTTTTTGGGACACCCTAATATATATGTATGTAGGAAAGGGAAGTCACCAGTGCTATAAGCAGCAGCGAAAGTAGTTCGGTGCTCGCCACGAGATCGCGGCCACGACTTGTAGTGTCCCTGGTAAGAAACTTATTTCAGAACTGTTAAATTCTAAACTTGAGACTATTCTGGCCCGGATACTCTTCCGTTATTTGACAGAGTTATAAGTACCTTTTTTGATGGTAATATAGTACATCCTATATTACATAATGACAAAAATATTTATGATCAATATTTCCATGTATAATTTTTCTTAGAAATCAAACTTCGAATTTAAAAAAAAAAATTAGTTAAATAAAAAGTATAGAGTCTCTACTGTACAAAAATTCACAATTTATTAAATTGATTGCATACACGGAGAAGAATGCCGCTGAAAATTAAATAGTAATTACAACCATGACTAAAAATTTGCTATCTCAAATGAAAAATTACAATCCATAAAAAAAATTACGATGATTTATAGAAAATTAATTTTTGATTTCAATTATTACTATCTAGATCGTAATTTTCATTTATCATAATAATTACAATCCTTCGTAAAGATAATTACTTAAAAAATTGAAAAATCTCTCACGACTTTGATAATTTTTATTTTATAATTGTAATTTTTATTTAATTTGAATCTACAAATGATTTTGTCCCGCTCAATAAAAAGTACAATTATGTAAACAAAAATATGATTTTTAAATTTGTATTAATTATCATTAGATATTGAAAATTTTTATCTAAAATTAAAAATTACAATTATACACAAAAAATTACTATCATTTGTAGAAAATCCGAATTAATTGTAAAAATTACATTAAAGCTTTGTTAAATTTTCACTTGGAAAAAAACAATATTTACTTATTCGAATAAAAATAGTTCAATCTTACAAGAAGTAGAAATGATTATTAGATTTATTAAAGATTAGAACATTAGTCAGAAGTTTCGTTCCGTAGTTGATAAATATTAAAGCATTGTATTGAAATTATTGTGAAGTTAAAATATTAAAATTTTCTACAGTAATACTGAATATTAAACTACACTTTAAAAAAATTATTATCAAGCCCAAACAAATTATTTTATTCATAATAAAATTTATTAGATACACTAAATATTTTAACTGACACGATAATAAATGTTAGTCTAATGCGTTTCACAATGAAAACTTAAAATCTTATAAAAATAGTTATTTCCAATGTAATTTTATGTAAGTAGTGTACATTTTAGAATGTCGGTAAGACAAATTGCTACTCTGGGAGATAAAATTACTACTTGAGATTGTAATTTTTAGTTCAGGGTATATAATCCCGTTGATGTTGTATCCTACCCATATACTTGCTATAAACTCCGAATTTCTAATCGTCATTGTAGCTGAGCTGTCAACGTACTTGGTCAGGGTGTGAAGAAACAGTGAGGACCGGGTTCGATCCTAACGTCAGGCAAATAATTTTATTTTCAAGCTTTCATTACAAATTATTCTGCGTTTGTGTATACGTATGTGTTTGAGTGTTGTGTGTTCGTGCGTCTCGTAAAAGTGAATCCCCATTCAACCTATGCATGTGTGTGTGTGTGTCCCGTTCGTTAGTAGGTAGTAGTACCTGAGTACGCGTCTCCCGACGCGCTTGATTATTATTTTAGAATGTCGGTAAAACAAATTGCTATTCCGGGAGATAAAATTACTATTTGAGATTGTAAAAATTACTCGTAAGAATGCATCTTTCACAAAGCGCGTTAAATGATATTTACTAAGTACAATAGTAAAAATTATTGGTACATTATTAGTTTTCATTTCGTCGTTAGTAAAATTTATCTTGAATGCAGTAATTTTTATAATCAACAGATATTATTATTCTAAATAATATATAGTAATTTTACTTTGAGTTATGATTTTTTTTAACATTTTGAGATTACTTTTTCGGATCGTAATTTTTTTTTAAAATTTAGTAAAAATTCATTAATTTTTTTCTCCGTGTAGGAATTTAATTGTATATAGTTCTATACAATTATATATAGTTCTATATAATTATATATAGTTATTAGGGTGTGCCAAAAAACGACGATATTTTTTTTTTCTGCTCTCACCCCAAAATATCTCAGAAAATGTCCCAACAAAGCTCCTGTTAAAAGCGGAGCTCAAAATTCCAATTCTAAGAGGTCCTCCATCGAATGTTAAGTTTTCCCGTTTAAATAACATGGTAAACGTGGTTTTTTATTACTTTTTTGTCCTGCAAACTGTGAAAAATTTATTTTTCGAAAAAACGAATGAATGGACCTTTTTTATTAATAAATTTGCTACAAACAATTTCATTGAGTCGAATTTCTATCTTCAATATTTGATTGGTTGTATAGCTTTGAAATTCAAATTTCTGGTTTTTTGCATTTTTTAGCTGAACTGTTAGTTAGACAAAAATTTTGAATGGCAAATTTGTAGTGCGTTCAAAATTCTATAAAATAGTTTCAGTCAATTTTTTCATATCATCAATAACAACAAAGTTACAGGCTCATTAATATTTATTTTTTCAAATTTTTGCTTTTACGAACTGAAATATCGATAATGAAACAAAAAATTAATGAGCCTGTAACTTTGTTGTTATTGATGATATGAAAAAATTGACTGAAACTATTTTATCGAATTTTGAACGCACTACAAATTTGCCATTCAAAATTTTTGTCTAACTCTAACAGTTCAGCTAAAAAATGCAAAAAACCGGAAATTTTAATTTCAAAGCTATACAACCAATCAAATATTGGAGATAGAAATTCGACTCAAGAAATTTTTTGTAGCAAATTTATCAATAAAAAAGGTCCATTTATTCGTTTTTTCGAAAAATAAATTTTTCACAGTTTGCAGGACAAAAAAGTAATAAAAAACCACGTTTCCCATGTTATTTAAACGGGAAAACTTAACATTCGATGGAGGACCTCTTAGAATTGAAATGTTGAGCTCCGCTTTTAACAGGAGCTTTGTTGGGACATTTTCTGAGATATTTTGGGGTGAGAGCAAAAAAAAAAAAATATCGTCGTTTTTTGGCACACCCTAATAGTTATATACCATTATACAGGGCCATTTTTCATTTTAAATTATACATAATTATATATAATTTTATTTACCCGGGATAGTAAAATTATTTTCATATTTTTTAGTAAAATTTACTACATTTTTTTCTCCTTGTATATTCACTGTGAATTTACTGTAAGTTCACTGTAAATTCACTGTGAATTAGCTGTGAAACCACTATCGAATCACTGTGAGATAACCATAAAATTACAGTGACCGAATGGCACAAAATCATGGTGATTTCACCGTAATTTCATCATGGTCTCACAATGTTTTTACTATAATCTCACTGTGATTTCACTGTGATTTTACAGTGATTCCAGGTCCGCGAGGGCTTGAATTTTGTAAAATATGATTACATTTTAACAATATATTATTATTTGTGTAATTAATTAAATAATTGAAGTTAAACTTTATTTTTTAATCTCGTTCATAGACAGTGATACATAGTATTGAGGGTTTTACAACGTCGTGGAAGTAGCTTAGAGAAAAGAAAAAGATAGAAACACATTAAAAAGACAGACGAGGTTAGAAATAAATTTTTTCAGCTTTAATTTAAATATCGATGCTTGAGAACCCAAGTACCACACTTGCCTTTGTGACATCTAGGGTAGAAGTACAATTTGTGGCCACTGCTCCCTTTTTGGACACATAAAACTTTATTTTAATTAATGAAAAAGTATAAAATTAAATTTCTATTGCAACAGTGTGATAAAAGTATCTTTGTACACATTTGAGGAATTAATTATGTCATTGCATCTTTTACCAATTATTTTATTTCAGTTCTATTTCAGGACTGTCCGGCTTGACCTGTCGGAGATTACCGACCTTATCTTTCGCACATACTCATCCAAAGCTGCTCCCTTTTGGCCTCCTTAAGTCCTGATAGGTGAGGGTTATTACCCTTTCCATCCTCGATCAGCTGGTGCCAGGTAGCACGCGTTGCTAAGATTCGTGAATCCTCAGTACGCTATTACTTTTCAAGTAGTGCATATGAGTCTAAACGTTGTTGTAACGTTCGAGTGTAGAGTGTATTTCAACCCATACTTGTGAACGATAATGAGAGGTAAGTCTGGTTAGTAGTATTATTTGTTACAAATAAACTCAGGGGAGACGCAGCCGCAGGCGTAAAGGCTCGAGTTAAAGCAATCAAGCAGCCGTAGCGGCTCGATGAAGTAGCTGAGGGAGCCATGGTGACTCGAGGCAGCCGGCCAGAGGGGACAATATTCTGATATAGCAGCCGCAACGGCTCGAGGAGTGTCCCTGCAGCCTCATCGGCTCGAAAATGTCTCTGCGGCCTCTGGGCTCTAAGACAAAATGTTACCGGCTAAAACGATAGATGATGATTTTAAACCTAGTTGCAGAATCATCCGATCTAAAATAGATCACTTGCTTGCAGATACACTATCTTAAGCTAAAATGCACCTTCTAAAATATATGCATTTAGATTTTCCAGATGAATAGTCCCCCAGAGACTTTTGTTACGATGGAGGAGCTAATGGAGGAGTTAGCAGCAATGGAGGAGCTCGAAAAAATACTGGACAGACTGCAGCTTATGGCGGAGGAATGGCTACCAAAAAGATGGAGGAACTGGAAAGTTGTGAGTCTATCAAAAGAGGAAATCTTTGGAGACGAGATAGACCCACAGGTCCTTAATAAAGTTCGGTTTGCTCTCTCCACGGTGGGAATTGCGAGAGCATTTAATCCAGTCATATAGGAATTACCGGAGAAACTCTATCGAGATTTTCAGGTCGAAATGTTAAACTGGGCATTCTGTCGGACTTTGATCATGAGCCCACCAGCAGTAGTTAACAAAATTAAGGGCTCAGCTGCCCAGGCGGAATTATTTCTCCATGCTCTGAAACCTTTGAAAGAGCACTTCATCTCTTGTAAGCTGGCAGCGGAACTGCTAAGAGAGGATGAGGAAGTCTCAGAAGAGGATAAAAACGGAGTTCCGGGAAACAAGAAAAAAGAGCCAACACCAGAGGAACGCGCGCTAAAGCGATCAAAGTTTTCAATTTTGGAGTTGAGAATGGAGAATATGTTCCAGGTTCTGTTGAATAAAATTGAGAGCAAAAATATACAGGAGGATTCCAGTAAGTCGGAATCAGAGGAATCGGTAAGCCAGGAGGAGGTAGATGAGAGCATGGTTAATGAATCTTCAGCATGGGAACCACCGGTTCTATTGCCCTCTGTTGAGAAACAACAACTGGATTTAGAGACTTTAGCGTTGGTCCTAGTAGTCAAAGAGAGTGCTCCGTCAAGGTGTGACGCGTTTTGGGCCCAAAACAAATCATCCACGACAATTCATCCCGGACAATTTATCCCCGCGACAATTCATTCCCTGAGAACTCATTCCCGACAATTAATCCCCGCGTTAACTCATACCTGCGGCAGTTCATCTTTTGACAACTCATCCCCGACAATTCATTTCTTAATTTCAATACTTCTTATAAAATTTCAGAAAATTTTTAATAAAATTCAATCAAAAAAAAAAAAAAAAAAAAAAAAATTCAATTAAAAAACAAGAAAAAAGGTCCTGGGGCCTAGTGCAATTTTTCACATTTTTTATGTGTGGGTATATTTTTTTAATTGCACATAAACAAAATTCGTGAAAAAAGGTCGCTATGGTTTACACCTTCTTATTTATAATATAACTAATTGATTATCATTTGATTATAATTGTTGATTTGTATAACTTTAAAGTGTTGATTTAATTTGAATTTCAATTATATTTTATTTTTTTGAGTTATTCGTTTTTTCATTAGTCAAATATCACATAATTTAGAAATAATTGATGTTAAAAGATCTCTAACTTTGTGATAATAGTCATGTTTATTTATTGATTAATGATAATTAATCGATATGAATTAATTATTGTAGATAAAAATATATTTTTTTATGTCAAAAAAACTCAAATAGTTAGTAATAAATAATTTCAGATTATTATTTTATTTCTCTTGGTTTCTCTTGATTATTAATTTTTTTTTTTAATAATTAATTCAACTTTTGAAAGTCGTGCTCCGTTATTCTAGATTATTTACAATTATGAAATTTTACAACCAGGTTGTAAAGTCGCGGGGTTTTAATGTCGTACATTAATTGACATTAGATGAATTGTCACTGAGATGAATTGTCGAGGATGAATTGTCGCGAATGATTTGTTTTGGGCCCAAAACGCAGTCAACCCTCCGTCAATACCACTGCCAACGCCAGAGATCAAAGCGCAAGGAATAGCGTGCCAAAAATTAGGTTCGGAAAATAGGAACAAGATTCGCTAGAAGAAGGTTCAAAAGGAACTCCAAACTTCGTCGGTGTTTGATGCTCTGAAGGTGAATAGCCAGCTGGAAGGCTTAGCTCCAAAATCGTTTGTTACTTCGATGCTGGAAAAAGCAGAGGAGATCGCTGGAATGATCACCCACGACCTGCTGAACCAAAGACAGAAGTTAACGGAGGCTATGCAAAAAATAGCGCAAAATTATCCAGACGTTTACAACGAAATCAGGGATAACTTCTTGGGAGAATCGGTGTTTGAGGAGATACCGGACAACTTGCTCCATTTCACTTGCGCCAGGCGTGCAGAAGTGACCGAGTTCAGAAGAGAAGTGTTTAAACTAAAAGACCAACACTTGGCTGCTAGGTTAGCAGAGATTCCGCCCTCTGAGTCTCATTTATATGATGAGGAGGCTATTTCAAAGTTCTTTGATCAGCGATATGGTGTTCAGAAAGTTGCCTCCCTTAGTCAGAAAAACCCCAGGGAGGGGGAATATCAGCCAATGAGGCTTAAATCTAGTCGCCCATCAGTAAGTCCGGGATACTCTCGTGACCAGAGGAGTAAATCATTGTTCAAGCCACCATTAGCGCCATCATCGTCCTTTCGAAAATCTAATCCCAAAAACGCAAGAAAATCCACGAAAAGAATTAGTTTCAGCAAAAAAAATCGGTCTGTCAGTTGACCCTGCGGACCAGCCTCAAAACTTCCCGCCGTTTTCGAGCTCCTTGAGCTCGAAAATTTGTTGTGGATACATTTTCGAGCTCGAAAATACTTTTGTATGCCTTTGTTTTCGAAAAAAAACGTTTTTTACCATTTTTTCTCAAACGATATCTCTTGAACCAATAAAGCGATTGAGATGATTAAGGTGGCAATCGACGCATTTTGTTGAGTTCTACAACTGATCAGACTTTGAAATTTATTTATCGAATCGTTTTTGAGAAATTTCAAAAATACTAAAAAAAATTTTTTTTTAATTCTTTCGACAACAGTATCTCTTGAAAGAATTAACCGATTTTGATGGTTGAGGTAGCATTCGACGCGGTTTATGAAGCTTCAGAGCCCAGTTGATTTTAGAATCAATCCATCAAGCCCGTAAAAAGATCCGAAAAAAAAGTTTTTGAAAAAAGTTCATTTTTGGAATATCTCCGAACGAGCCCTACCGATCAAGCTCAATTTTTTTCAGCTTCGAGATATTGACAAACCGCGTCGAATGACACCTTGACGATCAAATCGGTTCATCCGTTCAAAAGTTATAGATATTTACATAAATACGTACATACATACATACATACATACACTCGGACATCATCTTGAATTTAGTCAGAATAGCTTCCTAGAACCTCAAAACGTCGACATTTATTGGAATTTCGATTTTCACAAATCGGGGTGAAACCAATAACTTCCCGAATTTTTGAAAATTTTCAATTTTCTTAGCGGGAAGTTGAAAATTGTTTTAGGAAATTATGACTGTCCGCTCCAGAGGGTTCAGTTAAAGAAATTCGTCGGTTGGTGGCATCAGGTGGGAGCTCCGAAGTACATTTTGGACATGTTGGAAGGCTACAGCATACCACTTGTATTTGGGTCAGTGGACGCAGGAGCAAATCCATTGCCATGTGAATAGGAAAGAACTCTACACAGTCCTGATTGCCATCAGGGAATTCGAGACAACCCTTCGAGGCAGGGCAGTCATGCTGCAATCGGACAACAAGACCGTTGTGGCGTACATCAAGAAACAAGGTAGAACTCGGTCCAAAGGATTGCAACAGATGGTGAAGGAACTACTGATTCTGTGTCATCAGTCACAGATCCAGTTAATCCCATTCTACCTTCCAGGAATTTACAATTGTTGGGCGGACAGACTGTCACAGGGTTTGCCATTAACCGATTCGCATCTGAAAGAGAAGCTGACACAGCTAGTGTTCAAAAAGTGAGGAACCCCGCAAATAGATCTGTTTGTCACGAACCGGTCGAAGGTTGTCCCAAGGTATGTGACGCTAGAAGCGAACGATCATAGAGTGGAGCTTATCAACGCTTTCAGCAGGGACTGAAAGGTGGATTTGGCGTAGGTTTCTCCTCTACATCCGTTAATCCCGGAAGTTTTGAGCCACTTGAGCAGAGCACACGGGATATTTCTCATCATAGCATCTCGTTGGGAAAAAAACCTTCTGCAGGAGTGAACTGGAGAGTCGGAGCACGGCAGCGTCATTCAAGTTACGGAACCTGGAGGACTTGATAGTAGATCTAGCAACGGGGAAACCACCTCAAGGTGCAAAAGAAATGTGTTTAGAGGTCTGGCAAATACGGGGTGGTCAGGTCTAGTGTCTGGACTATGTAACGCTGATGTGAACCTTGTATCGTCTGCGTGGAGGAGCTCGACCTGAAAACCATATAGCTCAGCGTGGAAGCAGTGGACACAGTGGTGTGCGGAGAATCAGGTTATACCAAACTAACCAGAAGAACAGCACCTAGCGTCTTATCTGGGATTTCTAGCTAATGAGAAGAAGCTGAGCTATAGAACAATTCTAATGGAAAAATCAGTAATTAGTTCTTGAGCTGGCCCAAACGGAAAATTACAACTGAGCGCACACCCACCGATGGAATCGATGATGAATGTGATCGGAATAAGAGAAGCGTCAAAAGCTACGCCACAATCAAGTATGTGGAACTGATTGAGTGGTTAAAAAACCACCCACCAGATCAGGATAGTATTTTCCAGGTCTCCAGACAAACTGCCATCCTGCTGCTGTTGGCGTCGGGGAGACAGGTCCACGATTTGACCCTTCTGTCTATTGATACGAAAGGATATGAATCGAATCGTAACTCAATTACCTTCTGGCCGAAATTCGGCTCACAGACGGACAGCGTTCGATATGGGCAATCGGGATGGAATTCGTTGGGAGTAATACAAAACAGGTGTTCAACGTAGTATTCTGAGTAAAGCGCTTGATAAAAATTTCAGCTGAAAGACGCAAAGCAAGACCAGGCTTCAATCAATTATTTATTACAACTATAGCAAGATTCAAGGAAGCGTCGAGAGCTCTTATAGATGGGTGGATAAAGACGGTCTTTAACGAATTAAAAATTGACGTGAGTCCTGGATCGATAAAGTTGATGGTAGCCTCACACAGATTTGAACATGGAATGGAGCTAGATCAGATCCTAGAACGGGGAAACTGGCAGGGAGAAGTGAATTTCTTTAAATTTTATTGTAAAGAAGTTCAGAGGCCTAAGTCAGAGCGGAGTGAAGCATCAGAGTTAAGTGCTTTTAATCCGGTATAATTGTTGAAAGTATTGTTTAAATTAAAAGTATTACTAGGATATAGATAATAATTAAAGTTCAAACTAGAACACTGACAGATTGTTCATTTGCATGTTAGTACTGGTTAAAGCAATATTCTTATCAGAGCATATTTCTAGAATTACTTGTTTCATATATGTTTAATATGTTTGAATAAGCTATAATCATTTGTCTGAGTGTTTTTTAAGGAAGAATAAATAAATAAAAGTCGTCTAGGTCATACAATTTCTTGTTTACAAGTAATTAGGGTAGATTAAGTGATTTTTCATGTCACAATACGCTAGTGATGCCGACAGAAGCCAAACATCTCTCCGACAGGTCAAACCGAAAACACAGAACTGAAATATAACCCGTTTTCTACCCCAAAGAGAGGAAAACGATTATTTCAGGTCTTGTTAAAGGCTTAACCTGAGCAAGTCCTCGCCGGCTTAGTCGGAGTAGGTACTGAGGATTCACGAGTCTTAGCGACGCGTGCTCCCCGGCACCAGCTGATCGAGGGTGGAAAAGGTAATGACCCCCACCTATCAGGCCTTAAGGAGGCCAACAGGGAGCAACTTTGGATGAATATGAGCGAAAAATAATGTAGGTAATCTCCGACAGGTCAAGCCTTTGGCAAGACCTGAAATAATCGTTTTCCTCTCTTCGGGGTACAAAACGGTTTATGTTTAAATTTTTCAAACGTCCAAAACTGGCCCTAAGGTGGCCGAAAACGGTACTTCTATCCTATAAAATAGAAGTTTTGAGGCTTTTTTTGACTTATTGATAAGGCACTAAAATGTTGATGAAGCGATCAGAAATTTATATTACCGAAAAAATACCTGCTTAAAGGCTTGACACAAGTGACGAAAAAGTAAATTACAAAATAAAATAATTTGTCTATCGGTTGACCCTGCGGGCCAGCCCTAAAACTTCCCGCTGTTTTCGAGCTCAAAGAGCTCGAAAACGTTGTTGTGAATAGATTTTCGAGCTCTTCAAGCTCGAAAATACTATTGTATGCCATTGTTTTCGGAAAAAACCGTTTTTTAGCATTTCTTTCTCCCACGATATCTTAGGAACGAGTTAACCGATTGAGATGTCTGAGGCGGCAATCGACGCGTTTTATTGAGTTCTAGAGCTGACCAAATTTTGGAATTGATCGGATGAGCCGCTTCGAAAATAATAGATGAAAACCGTTTTTCACCATTTCTTTCTCGATCGATTTCTCTCGAACGAATAAACCAATTGAGATAGTTGAGGCGGAAATCGACGCGTTTTATTGAATTCTTGTGCTGATTAGATTTTGGAATTGATCGATCAAGCCATTTCTAAAATATTTGAAAAAAACTGAAAAAAAAATTTTATTTTTTTTTGTTTTTCTTCCATATCTTAAAGTCTATTTGATCGATCGATTTGAAATTTTTAGAAAAGTTGACGGCCAACAAACTCTTTTGATTACCACCTCAAACATTTTAATCGGTCAGTTCATCAAAAAGATATTAAGAGTTTAAATCCATACACACACACACACACACACACACACACATACATACATACATACAGACACTCGGACAACCTTCCGAAAATAGTCAGAATAGCTTCCTAGGACCTCGAAACGTCGACATCTGATGAAAACTCGATTTTCGAAAATCTGGGTGAAACCAATAACTTCCCGAATTTTTGAAAATTAATAATTTTCTTAGCGGGAAGTTAAAAATGACACAAAAAAGGACACAAATTTCCGATGACTCCTAAGACCAACATCTATACGTCTTATTTGTATGAAAAAAAAACTTGGCTTTGAGACGAAAACAAATTTGTCTCATCCTTTTAAAAAACATCTTTATGACATCTTAAAGTTGTCTGTGCGACTTGGGAAGTTAGAAAAATTTTAGTGCTTGAAGAAATAAATAACATATTTTAGAACTTATGTATTGTAATAAAAATTTTAATCATTTATGTTTTAATTTGTATCTAAATGTCTCATATATACATATACCTTTACATAGAAACACAACAATGCGCTGTTGCCACTACATTTTTTTACAAAATCATATGAGCCAAAAGTAACGAAGTCATTTCATTACTTTCTTTTATTGAGTAAGTAATAATTATCGATTTATGAATTTGTTATGTTACTATAAATTGAAATAATTAATTTTTATAACTATTAGGAGTATTGAGGAAATAAAAAAATTCAAATATTACTTTGACTCACTAGTTTCGCTCGAACCTTAATTATAAAAGTATCACAATGGACGGAAAAATATATAAAAAAAAAAAAAAGGATTTCTTGGCGCAAAGAGTTTTCACTCATCCCAGGAAAATTTTTGCAATATGAATTAAAAACAAAAATTTTTTTGGGCAAGAAAAAGTTTTTTGGGATGAAAAAAAATTTTTCGGGCCAGGAAATTGTTTTTAGTTCTAAAAAAAAAAATTTCTTCATTCCACAATATAATACAAAATGTTTCCTACGCCAGGAAATTTTTTTTTTTCTATGTAATTATAAAATTTAAAATATAGACTAAAATTATTCAAAAGGCTTTGTAATATTTGTTTTAAAATATGTTGCTATATTTGTAAGATAAATTTCATGTTATTAGTCTGGAAAAACATGATGAAAAAAAAAAAAAAAAAAAAAAAAAAAAGTTGTAGTAATGTAAAGAGTTGAACGTAAAAAGCTCTCGCATTACTCTCAAGTGCAATACTTCAGAGGCGGTTCTCGAGTTGTTTATCTTGCAATTTGTCACCAATGAGGTCTCGAGATCTAAACCAAGTCTTCGAGATTTTTCATTTAATTTTTTTTTCGTCCAGCAGACGCCAAATGCAGCTCTACTTCTAAATTCAAACTCATTCATTTAGCGATAAGAGAAAAATAATGTCACTGTAATTCATTCATTTATTTACATTTTATTAAGGAAAAATCCTTTTTATCAATCTTAGTCTTAAATTCACTTAATAACTATTTAGTTTTTTTTTTTTTTTTAATCGCGTCAGACAATCTTTTAAGTAAGTAATATAAATAAATATAATTTAATAAAAAATTAAAATGAATAACTTTATTTCCAAATAATTTTTTCTTATACTTATTTTAAAATTACAAGTAATAGTAATTATATTTATAATATAATTGCTTTTGTCAAGTTATATAGACAATACTTTACATATCAGTTAAGTATACAGAAAGAACAATCGTTTACTAAAGTACAGTTTTAATCTATTCATATAATTAGTCCAGTGTGACTCGTTTGCAATAACCTGCATTATAAACTTTCTCTCATTTTCCAAGTATGTCACGCGAATCTCAAGGGAGATGCATGCGATAAACTCGTCGACGATACAATTTATAAAGCCTTCTTGAGAAATATTAATCATAAGCTTTGAGATACAAACTTGTATTCACGGGCTAAAAACGAAATGCCCTTTAGTCAAAATTAAAAGATTAAAAATAATCTATTTTTTTAATTTAGATTTTTATTATGTAAATTTATGTTTTAACAACTCATTAATAAGGTCGAATTAATTAATATGTAAATTTAGTTTGGCTATTAATAATAATATCGTTTAAGGATAATAAAGTAGCTCGTAAATTTCGATTTTAAGATTCCTGATGTGTTAGTAGGGAGAGGGGGGGGGGGCCTTAAAATTTTCTATACATCACTAAATTTGGACGGATAATAAGCTTATCGAAATTTCTTATGTACCCTTCTAGGAAAAAAAATATTGACAACGGGGCCGGTCTTGGCACAATACTGGGCTACCCAGGCTCGACCTCCAAAGGTTGGTCCGACATCCGACCAACGCTTAAGTGACAAGCCTTGATTTGCCAGTCTTGGGACAAGGTTCAGCCAATACTCAACTGACAAGCCTTGGTTTATCAGTCTAAATAACAAATGGTACCTAAAAACCTCTGGCTTCTATGTACAGCGTAACAGCCTAGTGGATAACACTTGCCTAGCAGCCATGAAGGACCAGGTTCGAGACTCAGCAAATGCCAAAAAAATTAGTTGCATCGATCTACCCAATTTCTCTATGTACAAATTTATTTCAATATGTTACCATCACGCACATGTCTAATAATTTTTTTTTTTTTTATTTATTTTTAATAAGCGTAGGTAAATATTTAGCTACAGTCTCGGTACAATACTGGCTCTCGATATTGGGCCAATACTAAGATGCAGTCTTGGCACAATACTGTCACTAAAGCTTGGCTCGGTGTTATCATTTCGATGCTCAGACAGACTTGGACCAAGCTTGGATTTCAAACTTTCCCCAGAGTTAATAAATCTTTCGCCAAGCCTCGGCCAAGCTTGGGCCTATCGTTTTTTCCTATAAGGGTAGTAAGGGCTAAAATAGACCACCAAAACTGTTCATTAAATATAATTTATTAAGAAAGTTAAAAATAATAAAATTACGTTTTAAAATTATATCATAGCAGACTATTAAAATGATTTTTTATATTATTAGAATACAATTGTTTTGTAGTTATTTGGAATCATCACACGTGCAGCTTCGCACAGCTTTGTTGTGAACACCGGCACGTGAATCATGGGTCCAACTTTTTACATTGGCCACATTGAATCCATGGCTCTAAAGATTCTGGATATGATTTGCCACAAAAAATACAAGCCGTATCATCTACCAATTGTTTTGATTTCCTTTTCCTTTTCCCTCTTCTTTAATTGTTGTCTTCTCCATCGTTTTAATCGTCGTTTTAATATTAAATCCGAAAAGTTTTGGAGGGCCCACTTTGCCCCTAATTTTCGATTTCCCAATTTTAATGGACGCAGCATAATGAAGTGAAAATAAGTATCAAGGGTCTCAAAAGAAGTAAACGCGTTAAAAAAAATTAATTATATTACACAGAAAAAAAGAATTTCTTGGCGCAAGAAATATTTTGTATTATGAATTGAAGACAAAAATTTTTCTTGGCTCAAGAATTTTTTTCTCGCCTAAAAAATTTTTTTCTTGTTCCAAGAAAATTTTTTCTCACCTCAAGAAAATTTTTGTTTTCACTTTATAATACAAAAACTTTCTTGGGTCAAGTAAAAATTTTCTTAGAACAAGAAAAAATTTTTTGCGCCAAGAAATCCTTTTTTTCTGTGTATAATTAATTTCCTTAAGGGGCCCACTTTGCCCCCTCCCCTTCCCTATAAGACAACAACTTAGGGTTGAGTTTTTACGATTAAAATCACTTTAAACTATTGCTTATATTACTTGCACATAATTTTTTGAAAAATTTATTTGTTAAATTAAATTTTTAAAAAATTATTTCATTTCTAAACCTTAAAATACTGTATTTAAAAATGATTATTTTTTTTTTTCCAAATCATAAATTTTAATGGAATTACTATTTTCAAAAATATTTACGTAGAGAAATGACATGCATTGAAAAATAAATGAATAAAAAATATCATGTAATAGGTGTAAACTTTACACTCAATCTATGGTAAGCTCAAAACTTCTTATCATATTTTACTCGATCGCACACTGGATTGCCATTAAAAGTTCAAGTTAAATTCAAGTAGAATTAGATTGTAAATGAGAAAAAGTTTTATAAAATATTTACTTTTCATGGCTCTTTTTTACTTCTCATTAAAATTGTTCTTACTTTTTTTTTTTACTTGTTTTCGATACTCACAAATTATTTTTTTGTTATAAATATATGAAAAGAATAATTAATTAAATCTTAAAGAGTAAAAGTTTAAATTAATAACATTTATTATCTTCATTTATGTTTAGGTGAATGTCACAAATTTCGAATTGTAATGTTTGTTTTTCGTATGTATACATAAAAATATTTCCATTCAATTATACAGTGGGTTTAATTCTCAAAACTTCTTTTAATACTTCTACATCAGCACTTGTGTATATTTTAAGAGTTATCCTACACTCGTGAGGAGTTAGGACTCGCTAAAGATTTATCGCGTTTACTGAGCCCATATCTAGTCTTCATGGGTTAAACTTTTTTATTTTTATTACTAAACTAATATGTGTACGCAATCTACAACGAAATAAAAAATAATAAATAACGTATGCCTGAAAAAACAATTAAGACATACCTACATAATTTATTACTTATCATCAGCTCATCAATTAAAAAAAATAATCAGTTTTAAAAGGTAATCCTCTTGCAAATGATTATACAAATACCAAAAAAAAATAAATATACGTTTGAATAATAAATTTTATTACATTTGTAAATATAAACAATTTATATTTTATTGCTTCATCAAAAACATGTGGGGGCTGGTCGGGCCTCCAATATGCTTAAAAACATAAAAAATTTATTTATAAAAAGTTCTTTTGTTATCTAGAATTTACCAGGGATTTAGGAATAAAATAGAGTATTCGAAGTAAAATGACGTACCTAAAAATCTAAAAATGTAAAATTATTTTCATAGAACAAAATTTTTTTTTAATTCGTATACGAGTTAATACTCCTATAGGAGTGAGCCACGATTCGGAAAAAAAGTTTTTAATTAAAATTATTTTAGTAATTCCCGCATATTAAGTTATTAATAATAAAGTAATTAGTGATAAATATGATTTCACATTATAATTTCATAATTATAATTTGTAATTCTTTCTAATTAAATTTCAATGTCGAAATATTTTAAATATAAACTCTTGGGTGTTTATTATTACTTTAAACATTAATTTGTAAGTTTATTTTTTTCCGTATATTTATAAAGCAATTAGAAGTATAAAGTCACTATATTTATATGTTGCAATAATTTTTTTATATTGTTTTTGTTACAGCGGGTGCAAATGGCCCACTCGTTGAGGCGCATTTCATATGCGACCTGTGAATTACAACACGCGCAGTTTAGTTTTCTAGCGCGAGAACCACGAGCTCACTTTACTATACAATACTGTCATTCTTTTATCACTGAATCACCCGAACAGGTAAAAACTTTATAATATTTTAGCAATTTTATTGATAATGAGTAATTCATAATTTAACAAAAAAAAAATAAGTATAACTAATCGTTCATTTCTGTGTAAAAAGATAACGCTCTCTACCTCTTTGTTTCACAAACAAAATTCAATATTCCAAAATAATTTTTCTGTCTAACAAATCAAAACTTTGAGAAAAACTGTATCTTTAGCCTTCTTAAACGACAAATTTTAATCAAAAACTCGATTCTCGTAATTTTTTTTATCAATGTGAGAAAATAAAGTAATTATATGTAGAATTTTTTAACCCCGTCGATAAAAGGATTTACATACTTCCCAAATATTTTACATTTTTAAATAACTAATGATGAATAGAAAATAAAATAATTCAAATACAACCTAATAAAATATTGTAAAAAAACTTATAAATGAATAATTGAAAATTAAAATCTTAGAAATTGCGCAGGATTATAGTTGATTAATATACAACAATCGATAAATCTATAGATGATTAACTACAGTCGGATATCTTAATTTCTTCTTTACCCGTAGCTCAATCGCTCAAAAAATATCTACTTTAATCTAAAATATCCACAATAAAATATTTTCCAATAATTAACAAGTTTCATTTTTCAAAAATTCGAATTACGAAACATATAAGATCTATTTAGATCTATAGTCTTTAAACTTTTTTTACTCTGACTTGCATAATTTTTAAATTTTAATTTCAATTGATATTTCTAAGTATAGTCACTCAAAAAAAAATTATCTAGAATTTAGAGACTTAAATTTCGCATTCTATCACGATATACGTCGATGTAAATTTTTTTCATCATTTGTCTATGTAGTCTTGCGTAATAGATGTACATAGATCAAAGCTATAAATGCCAAATTATTAATTTTTTAAATTCAAATAAATAAAAATAATATATACAGTTTAATGTGAGGAAATCACGTGACCTTGACAAGTCTGTTATGAAGCTCAACCTCTCCGCTTCGCGTTCAAGGTGTGCAATTAACAATTTTTAAATTTCAAATTCATAGAGATTTATATCAGTTGATCGAAATAATGTTATTGAGATCACCGTAGATCTAAAATTTACAAAAATTCAATCTACGTAAATTTAATCAACTCTCATTAGATATAAATAATTTTGCACACCTCGAACGCAAAGCGGAGAGGTGGTGCTTTACTATCACCAAATTTTAAAACTGAGTTTTAGTCAAGTTCAATCATCACCATTTTATATAGCACTGAATTAAAAAAAAAAAAATCATTTATAACATAAAGAAACTCCAATGAATAATTCTGACATAGTAATGTTTTTTTATTCAGAATGTTATTAAAAAAAAGTTAATTGAAAAAAAATTTTACTTGGACGTCAGTTGATCTGCACGTATCTGAGCACACGATACCTCTTGAAGGAGTTGATGAATCACTTAGACGTTTTTTTTTTTTATTAGCTTCGAATTTTAATTCTTAGGTACCCTTTCGTATATTTCTATGGTAAATTGTCCCGTTCATTAATAATTAAATAAAAACCCAAAATTGATAGTTTTAACTGATAACATATTCGCCATTTTTTCTCCTAATAGATACACAGAGTTTATACACGGAAAGAAATTTTTCGCGGGTACCACTATGATGTATGGTTGATTCGACCATACTGCATGGGAGCAAGGATTTTTTCATTCTTTTAAAAATTGTATGTATAGATGATTTAACCATACGGGAATGGCGTATGAGTCTATGTCAGTATGGGCGTCAGGCCCATACTGCTTGGTGGTATCTACAATGCTTCTGGCGAATAACTCTATTCAATATTGTAAAATTACGTATGCTTATATTGCAGTAGTACCAAAGTTTATTGAAGTCAAAACATAGGTTATGTTTCGTTATAGTTTTAAATATATTATCCATAAATATTATAAGATTAAACCCAATATTTATAAGTAGAGAAATATATAAGAACATAATATTAATGATAAATCTATGTTATTATTAATATTAATTATTTTCAGCATAAATTATATGATTTTTTTTATTCCCAATTGAAATTAATTCATACCAATTAAAAATTCTTGATTGCGTGGTTCAGTTATTAATAAAAGTAAATTGACTACTCAAAATATTACATGAGCGTTTGAGATGTGCACTTTTGGATTTTCGAAATACTTTTTTTCATTTAAAAACCCGTGGAAAATGAATCACACATGGCCATGCATGGCCGTATATGGCTCATATATGGCCATACATGGAGCATATATGGCCATGTATGATTCATTTTTCACGAGTATATATATATATATAAATTTGAGCTGACTATTGCAACTACTTATAAACAAAATGTTGTAGTGTAAAAAAAATTTGAAATGTTTTTGATATCACTAACAGCATATTGATGATTATATTTTGCTTTTTCGAATGTGATTATATTCTTTGAACCTTATGTAGCACAACTAAACTTCGTTGTAACTGTCGGTCGCATAGCCTAGTCGTCAAAGCGTTGGTCTCTCGTACGGAAGGTCCCGGGTTCAAATCCTACTAAAGCGGGTGCGGTCATTAGTAAGTTTAGCGTTTTTTCTCTAAATTAAAAATTTCCAATTCGATTAGGAATTCAATTATTCGCATATCTGATAATCTTTGCGTCGCCAAAATAAAAAAAAAATAAATAAATAAAAAAAAATTTTTTTTTAAATCTAGTTAAAATTTCTATGCATAGTCATATCAAGTCATATATGGCCGTATCAAGCTATGTATAGCCATACATGGCCATGTATGATCATACATGGCCATACATGGTCATATATGGCCATGTCTGGCCAATTTTCATACATGGCCATGCATGGAGAATTCATACATGGCCATGTATGATTCATTTTTCACGGGAAGAAATAATTTTTAGTATTAATCCATTTTATTGGGTTTATCGTTTTTTATATTTAAACGCAAATCGAATTTATTCAAATTCAGAACGTTTTTTTAGACAATTATTTTTACTAAAACAACATCATTAATCTCATTTAATTTGGGTATGCATTTAAATAAAATTATGTATACATCTAATAAAGTCACACTATAATCTACACATATTGTATATTTATCATTAAAAATAATTATATGAATAATACTTAAGTTCAAACATATGTACTAAGGTTAATATTAATTGCTGAGAGAGTGGCATATGACGGAATGTCTGTTTTACTATGTTAAACATCTCGTAACACATGCATAAATAGTAATTATGTAAACTAGTGCAAGTCACACATGTAGCACTCTAGCCGATTAAACTATTACTCAAATTCACTGTTCATAAACGTAATATTATCATAGAATTTATTTCTAAGAAAACTTTCAAACAATTTATTACTTTACATAAATCAATTGATCGATTAATAAAACATCTGATGAAAAAAAATGTAATATCCTTAAAGTAGTTTTAATGAATCGTTCAATTATTAAAAAAGTCATAAAATAATATATTTAAAAATTTTTAGAGACTTAAAATTTTAAGTAATTAATAAAGGTGAGAAATTTTTTTGTTTTTTTTTTATTTATTTTTAAACCCTTTTTCGTTCTCTCACACGACCGGTTTTAATTAATATCCGGTAATGTATAGAATGGCTAATGGCGTGATATTATTGCACCTCATTAGCATTGTTATTGCTCGCACCTGCAGCAATAGACGAAACACTTGAATTAATTCGTCATTTTATATAAACACTATTGTAATTGGAAATTTCTAATTATATATATACATAGAGGAAGGGGCAAAACGGGGTAGGAGGCACAATGGGGTACCCCCAATTTTCTATAAAAAAAAAGTATGTTTTTTAAACATTCCAAAATTACTTTTGTAAATATAATTGAGCATTATTTTGAATTTTTTTGTTAAACTTTTTCAAAAATTGGAAGTTTTAGTCGAACAGTATTAATGACTTGTTTTATGATATAAACAATTAAAAATTTTTTTTTCTCCCTTTGCATCCAATAATTATGTGAAATATAATTTTTCTTCATGTAAATTACTTATAAGAAAATGAAATTTATTTAATATCCAGAAATTTTTATTTTTCAGCTTTTTACGGGGTATCCCATTTTGCCCGCAAAAAATTAAAATTTTTTTTTTAACAGCAGCCGAAAATTTTTTTCTATTCACTTTTACTATCATTCAAAATAAGAAAGATTTAACGTATTTAAGTCCCCAAAAACTTACACGCAGAAAATTTTTGAGCAAAAATTACCTATAAAGTTTGGCACTGTAAGGACATCTAGCCAGTAACTAAATTTTTACTGTTGTTAGTAGAAATTGCACTTCATTTACATGCTATCGAGTAGTATATTTTACAATGTGCATTGAAAAAATTTATATGTTTTCCACATGTCCTCACAATATCATATTTTTTGGGTAATTTTTACTAAAAAATTATCTGCGTGTAGGATTTCCTCAAGTACCCCGTTTTGCCCCGTCCTCTCCTATATATATGAATATATTTTTTTTTTAATTTATATCATGTACAACATACTTATTATTTATGATAATATTTAACTTTATAAAATTAAAAATTCATATCAACATAAGAATCCAAAAAGAAGAAAAGTCTTTATATGATTAGAAAACATTTTTAAATTCTTTATTGCGTCAAAATTTGAAAAGAACTTTTGTATTCGACTTCATACATGCTTACATTTATTCATATTTTATAATAGCTTCGTTCTAAGATTTTTTTTTAGGAAAATTTTTAAAAATTTATATTGCAGTTGAACTCATGGAACACTGTAATCAGTAGTAAAACCTAAAGAAAATTATTAAAATATACAATAAAACTCAAGCGTCTTTTTTTTTCTTCTTAATATTATTGTATCGTAACTATAATTACCATAATGATAATGGTGAACCCAAGTTTACAAATAAGGATCCAAGTATAAACGGAAAAAAGAAAAAAAATGTTTCTTTCAATAGTTATTTTTATTCGGGGAAACAAAGGACATCGAAAATAAAATTTAAACAAAAAATAATTTTAAAAAATTGTTCAAGAGAAGATGAAGATTCAGAAACAGATACCAGATATACCAATGAAGTCAGTAGAATCGTGAAACGATCCAAGCTTTTTTTTTTCACCCCAACTGCCAAACGATTAAAATGAGAAGCACAAAACCAGAAGTTTGAGGACCAGTTAAAGTTGCTATTCTACCGGTCATTGACATTCATTTTTATCAATTCTAATTTTTCAATTTTTTTCAAAATCTCTATTCCATAAAATTTACTATCGTATTTTAAATAGTATCTAATAATTTTTAAATGATGATTATCTTAATTTGCGTAAAAATATAATAAAATTTAACATTTTCGACATTAATATCTCTAAAAGATTGTATCCGGAAAAGTATTAGTTGGTAAAGTTTGTGAAAAATGAAGATACAATATCATTTTTTCGCTTGTCTCTATACCTTATATTATATATATTGTGATGTTATATTGTCGACATTTATATATACATATATCTTATCCTATATCCAACAAAATATAAAATAGATTTTTCTATGCATCGTCTGCAGACATGGATAGATTTCCTTTGAAGAGATTTAAAATTGCTCTTATTTTCTATAACGCATGCATGACAACTTTTTTTTTTTATTCCATTTCTCTTTACCTTTTCCCATTTTATATAAATTTCATCTCGCTTTATATACTTCCTCAAAGACTTTTTTTTTGTCATAAACTCGTTTGCTTTAAAAAATTATTTCATAATTTAAAGGTATATTATTTTCAAATGTAATCTATAAATAATTTTAAAATAATTTTAAGCCAGTCCACTTCTTTACGTAGAACAATAAAAAAAAAGAACTATAAAAAAAGTTATTAGTATTAAAGCTTGAGTTGCTTTATTTATGAGTTTTTTTTTAATATTTTCAATGACTCGCAAGGGACATTATCAACTACAATAGCAATTCTTCAAAGTCGTTACGAATAATTTTCTACTCACCCAATAACGATTTAGTTCAACTATAAATAATTTTTCCATTTAATTTATTTAAGCTTTTACAATCATCTGAGAACTAGTGAATTATTGTACCTTAATAGGCATGTTTTTCTATATAATTCACATCAGTGGTAACAACAAGTTCAAAGCTTAAAGTATAATATAAAAAAATTATTATAAATAAAAATAAAATGCTACTGTCATACTTATGATGATTGTACTAAGAATTCCAACGAGTTTTATAAAAATACGGCAGGTGCGCGGGAATATAAGAAAAACGAATTGGCATGCCTGAAGGGAGATTCATCTTGATGTTCTCATGTTGCTAATATTTACTCTTTTTATTTCATTTACTTTCTCAGATTATTTCATTTATTTTATTTAAATTCATAATAAAATATTATCACTGAAACAAATTTTTTATAAATAAAAATTTATCTATTTTGCACACCTCAAGCGCGAAAGCGCTGAGGGTGCTTTACTAACGGTACTTCCACGTTGACAATTTCACTCATACAAAAACATTTCTACACTCTTTTCATACCACAAAAATAGATTAAATTGTGTATTTGCATGCACATAATTTATTAAGGAATAATTTAAACCCAACTTTGAGTCGATTTGTTAATTCATTGATTTTAAATTAATTATTTTAATCCAAGAAACTAATGCTGTCAATTGTTACGTATGAATTTTCGTAAGCACGATAACTCTCGAAGGAAATAATTAATCGGTCTATTTTTTTTTTATTGGCTATGTATTTTTTATTCCAAGAACCCTTTTGAAAATCACGGTCTAAATCCTTCCCGTTTAATTAGAATCAATGAATATCGAAACTGATAACTCGATATCAAATTTATTTATTTATGTTTATACATGAAATTTCTAGCTTCTCTTTCTAACAGCTGACTACTTATATCTGCTTCTCTTTTTTCTTTTAATCTATATCTACTATTTAACTAGTACTGACAATAAAATTGGCGTGACAGTCGTAAAAGTAAGTGGTGACATCTACGCGAAAGGCGGCTTATTTAAAAAAAAATTTTTTCAATTAATTAATTTTTTTTTTTTTAATATTATTTTAATACTTATTATTTTTTATTATCTTTGTATTTTTTATCACAGAACCCTTATGAAAATCACTACCTAAATCCTTTTAGTTTAAATGTAATTATATAAAAAAGTAAAACTGATTATTCATAAAAAATTTTGCTGCTATTTTTTAAATATTATTTTCATTTTTTCTTTCCATCATCTACTGGCGGCAGCATTAACGTACAAGTATACGGTTGAAAAAAAAGAGCATCTAAGACAAGAAGGCGGGATATTTGAAAAAAAAAATGCAAATAAAAAAATATTAAACTGAAAATCAGAAATAAAAAATCCGAATCGATAATTCATAAGTCAAATAAAAAATCATAATAACATAAATAAATTAATATTATAAAATAAAAGTGATGATTAAAAATAAAATAAGCGATTGAGGTGTGCACTTTTGGATTTTCCAACATTTTTTTTGTTTCAAATATATACAGGTATTAAACTTTTTCTTCCACTAACTCAATTTCTATCTCTAAAAAGGGCCATTCTTATACATTTACTTAATAAAAAATGAAAAAATATTTGGATAGAAAGTCCTAATTGTAAATATCATTTACAACGATTTTATTAAATTTTATTCTTAAATATTTCTTTTTTTTTTTTTTCTTTTTGTGTTTATTTTAATGTTCCTAACCATAATAACGATGAGCTGCAAAAAATTTACAATCTAAAAAAAAAAGGCCATTCGGCAGCCGAAATGGAAGGTAGATTTTTCAATTAATTGATATAAAAAAATAGTTTTATACATACATATCTTGTTAGTGTATAGTCATGATATGAAATTAGACTCGTTTTCTAGGAGTGAGGGTAAAAAAAGACAACGATTATTATTGATAGAGAACTTCAGATAGTTGATTTGACATAACATTATACAGGTAATGTACCAAACTAACCACATAAATAAAGTATTGAAAATTTAATTAGTATGAGATCATAATTGTAATCGCTGTTACCATGACAAGCCCAGTTAAAATAAAAATAATTCTTTCAAAATATAAAATAGCTGTGAAATTAACAGGTTATTTTGTTAACAATAAAATACACGTGACAAAATTGTATTATAATGGGAAATTCATAAGTTATGTGGAATGAAAACCATATTTTCAACATTTTTGATTTCATTAAAAAGTTCAAGGGTATCAAATTATTGGAAGAAATAGTCAAAACATAAAGCTTAAGGTCATTAATGCGAGATTATTAGTCAAGCTTTTAGATACTTTTTACGGAATTTGTGTATGAATATTAGTTTTGAAGTTATATGAGCTTTAGCGTTGATTAAAAACTGATTTTTACGAAAAATCATGAAAATTTCAAACAGCCATAATTTCAAAACTATTCGAGGGATTCAGCCCATCTTCGAACCTGATCAAGGTAATCGCCTATAGAATAAGTGTAATAAATTTCATCAAGATCCGATAAGAACTGTGGGTGCTATCGTAATGATAAGACAAGTGATAATCATGGGGAATAGAGGTACGTTTGATACACCATAAGTAATAAAAGAAATACTTTTAATATATAAAATAGCAGTGAAATTTACAGGTTATTTTGTGCACAATAAAATACAACTGACGAAACTGGATTATAATGGGACAAGCATAAGTTATGTGGAATGAAAACCATGTTTTCAACATTTTTTGATTCCATTAAAATTTTCAAGGCTATGAAACTATTGGAAGAAATGGTCAAAATATAAAGTTTGAGGTCATAAATTAAAGCTCATTAGTCACGCTTTAAAATACTTTTTGCAGAAATTATCTATGAGTTGTAGTTTTAAAGTTATATGGACTTGAAAGTGATTAAAAATTGATTTTTTCGAAAAATCGTTGAAATTTCAGACAGCCATAACTTCTAAACTAATCGACCGAATCAGCCCATCTTCGAACTTAACCGTGGTAATCACACATAGAATAAGTGTAGGAAATTTCATTAAGATCGGATAAGAATTGTAGACGCAATCGTGTCCTCAAAAGTCGGTTCTATTACATAATATATATATATATATATATATATATATATATATATACATACATATATAAATTTTTCAACGAGTGGTATTTTTGAACTCTACTCAACTAATTATGATAGTTTATGACGAAATCCCTTGTAAGATCGACCATGAGGACAAATACAATAGTTAGATTTTTAAAAAAATCTACCTAAAAAATGCAATGCACCGTAAAGATTCAAGTCAAAAGAACGTGATAATTTTTGCTTGGATGCACCTTGAAGAAATTTTCTACTACTTTGTCTCCCTAATTTTCAAATGATGATATCTCTAAACTTTTTTTTTTTTAACAAAAGTTGCTGCTGGTCGCTGCAAATCGATGCCCGAGGCACGGAAACCTTCTTCGGCCCTCTAAAAAGACCTTGAAGAAAACACACGAACGAGTAGCAATAGAGAGAGTAGACTTTGCACTTGGAAGTTTATGGGTCTTTTCTTCTTTTTATTTTTATTTTTTTTATTTTTTTATTTCTTTTTCATTTTCGCTCTACTCTAGCACTCGTCATCCTTTATTTCTCGTCCAACAGGGCTAGTCGATCGTATTATGTTGTGAAGTAGAATTCAAGTCGTTCGTGCATTTAGTCAATCTTTCTAGTAACAACTTTCTCAAATTAAAGTTTCAACTACTCACTAATGAATTGAGTAATTCGCACGACTAACCTTCTACTATAACCTTTTATTCAACCACTTTCGTTTTTACTTTAATTTTGTTTTAAATACACTCTTATTTTATGGGCTACTAGACACCTGGCACTCGTGTTAATTTTCATTCAGTTAAATAACTTCTTCCTATTACACTTGTTATAAAACTGTTTTATTTTTTTTTCTTCTCAGTAAGTAACCATGAAAACCTACTAAACTATTTTTACTTCTTGAGAAGTAGAAAAATAAATGTGATAAAAGATGAAAAGGATCAGGTTGACAAAAGTAAAAAAAAGAATTAGATTGACGTGCCTGGAGCAGGTTTAATTAAGTGCGTCACAGTTGCACAAGCGTTAAGAAATTCCGGGAAAATTAAAAGGTATGAGCGTGTAATGAGTCGGCGTATTTTATCTTGAAAGTTTTACAGACTACTATACTAAGAACGTAGACAAAATTTGCTTTTTTTTTGTAGTTTTTCCGCCAAATGACCTAAATATCAAAAATTTCATTTACTAAGGAAACCAGAAAAATTTTACAATTCTTCAAAAATTACAATTTAAAAAAAAATTCAATCGAATATAATTAACTGTAGTAAATTTTACAGTTAAAAATATACTTTCAGCTCAATAATTTAATAAAGTCTTTTACTCATTATTTGAAAATTATAATTTTTTCTATGATATCCCTCATGGAAACTCTATATATTGTTAAAAATATATAAAAATGTATATGGTATGTGATAAATATATGGTCGCAAAAATTTCTATATTTATGAATCTATGTTTTTTACATATATTTGATTACATATTTTTGATAATATATTTCTTTTTATATCATTTTTTATATTTTTCTATACATATTATTTCATATAATGCTCAATATATTTTTGTCATACACGCAGAGAATTTTACGGTATTTTTTACATAAAAAATATATAGGAAAATTACTATATCATAGTAACATGAGGACAGTATGGAATTATTAAACAAATTACCGATAACGTAGAAATTTTTTAAATATATCGAACAGAATTTATAAGGTGCAATGTAATTTTAACAAAGCAACTTCATATTGAAGTTATATTTTTCCAATATATTAAAAATTATATTTTTGTTGATATATTGAAAATTATAGTCTTTATGTACATATATTCTTTGAGAAGCTGTCCGATAGCATATAGAAATGAAAATTACAAGCTAAAATGTATCGTTTTTATTATGTAACACCATATGACGGAAAATGTGTATAGCACCATATATTTTGCAATATATTCGACGTTATATAGTGCAAAATATATGGAGTACCATAAATTTTGCAATATACTGAAAACATACACGGAGAAAAAAATATAGCAACTTTTACTTGAAAGTATGACTTAAAATTATTAAATTCATATTGTAATCTTAAAACGCTATTGAAATTTTGTTATTTTTTCTATCTTGAGAATTTAATTTTCATTTACATATTAAGTCATTTTTATTATTTAAATATCAAAATAAATATAAACTGCATTAGTAAACTTGACTATATATTTATTAAATTTTACTATCCCGTTTAGTAAATTTTACTATATTAGAATGGAAATAAATAAAATTATATTTTTATTAGTTTTCCAATTTTTTATTATTATTATTATTATTATTATTATTTATGTCATCTGTATTGGTGTTGGTGTCGATTTATATTTTTAAAAAATTACTAGTTTTAACCGAAATTCGAATCCTGATCTCCCGCGCGCGAGTCTTTTCCTATGTCTGTCAGTCCGATGTGCCTTTCGAACAAAGGTTTCTGAACTTGTAATACATATTTGTATATGATATCCCCACCAACTTTAAATTTTATTTATCTGCTTCGGAGAAATTACAAGCCGTTTAGTAATTTTTAGTTGCTGTACAATACTACGCTATATTCATCTGCTTTACAGAAATTACTAAACAGATTGTAATTTTTGTATACTGTAGGGTATTCAATGCATACTTTTAGTTAATTTTCATATTTTTACACAGTAAAAATCGTTGAAATAAACGTTTAGTAATAATTTAATATTTTCTCTATAAAATTTGGTGTTCGATTAATAAAGAATACAAATCAATTAGTAATAAAAATAATAATATAGCAATTTTTCAGATAAAAATATAGTATTAATTACTGTTTTGTAATGTTTACTATACATTTAGTAATAAATAGTAAAAGTAATGCACTCATTGATTCGCATTAGTATTTCTTACTTAAATATGTTAAATATTAAAATATTTTTGAGATTCGTTTTCTCCGTGTATACACTCAGAGAATTTTATAGTATTTTTTACATCAAAAATTGATGTAGAAATTACTATGTTATAGTAACATGAGGACTAGGGTGGCTCATTTGGAACGACTATTTTTTTTTTTTCTCCATTGACGAAATATTATTCTAGACATAAAAAAAAAAATTTCCACTAAATTTGAGCCTTTAATTTTGATTTTAAATACTCGCTAAATAAATTTATAATTTTCCCATTTAATTAACACGGCTTTCCATGATATTTAGTCGCTATTAGGCAGAAATTACAGAGGAATCTTTCCTCTTTAAAAGAGCTTGTAGCTAATTTGCGTTTTGTAACCGGCCTCACCGGTAAAAAATCTTAAAGCCAATTTTTTCTTGAATTTCATGGTGTTTTTTATTTTACTCGCAAACCATTAACTTTACAACAAAATTGTACAGAACTTTTTTTGTAAGGAATTTGATTTCCTACAAAAAAAGTTATTTACGCCAATATCGTAGAACCAGTAGTTTTCGAGATAAATCCAATTATATATCGCAAAATTTAAAAAATCGCTGTTTTATCCTAGATTTTAGTACTTTTTTTTATAAAATTGTGGCCGAAAAAATACATAATATATAATGCTAAATATATCATCAAAAAAATGTCATGTCATACAAAACTGTCTCCTATTACACTTAATTCCATCTTTTCTTACCCATACAAAGTTTGAAAACCGGCCCTTGGATGGCCCATCGCCGGGCGAAGTATGATAATTAGCGGCCAGTCATTGACAACTTTTAATAGCCCATGAACAGGTGAATATACAAATGATAACCCCGGCCCATTAATGGCGCTCGACTATCGGTCGATTAATGGCAGCCAGCAATAGACCAAGTATGCAAATAAATTTTATTTAAAAAAATTTTTTTTTATTATTATCCTAGTAGAGTTCATGGATCATTAACGTTTAATTTATTTGAGTGAGGTAAATGATGTTGACAAATCTTGATGAAAAATTCTGCTGAGCTCTGGGCGCGAACTGCCATCCGTTATATACAACTAACAATTAAAATATTTTTTAGTTCGTCATTATTTGCAATCAACAACCGCAATTTCAAAACTTTCTTTATAAAAATTAATTTAATAAAAAAATAATACATACATTTTTATAATAAATGTAATTTTCAATAACGGTGGTAGAGCGAGATTCTAATTTTTAAAAAATTATGTAATTATAATTAAATAGTACGAAATTATTATTTTTTTTTTTTCTAAATAATCGAAAATGTTTATTAAATTGCTCTTCATATTTTATAAAATCAACTGATTGTAGTATGATGAATAAGTAGATCATTTAAAAGTATCCGTTCAACATTAGTAGGTTCGTCCAGTAGCTATCGTTGAGACCTCGCAATCAGAAGGACGGCAGTTCGCGCCTAGAGCTCAGCAGAATTTTTCATCGAGATTTGTCAACATCACTTACCTCACTCAAATAAATTAAACGTTAATGATCATGAACACTACTAGGATAATAGGAAAAAAAAATTTTTTTAATATAATTTATTTGCATACTTGGCCTATTGCTGGCTGCCATTAATCGACCGGTAGTCGGGCACCATTAATGGGCCGGGGTTATCATTTGTATATTCACCTGTTCATAGGCTATTAAAAGTTGTCAATGACTGGCCGCTAATTATCATACTTCGCCCGGCGATGGGCCATCCAAGGGCCGGTTTTCAAACTTTGTATGGGTAAGAAAAGATGGAATTAAGTGTAATAGGAGACAGTTTTGTATGACATGACATTTTTTTGATGATATATTTAGCATTATATATTATATATTTCTTCGGCCATAATTTTATAAAGAAAGTACTAAAATCTAGGATAAAACAGCGATTTTTTAAATTCTGCGATATTTAATTGGATTTATCTCGAAAACTACTGGTTCTACGATATTGGCGTAAATACCTTTTTTTTTGTAGGAAATCAAAATCCCTACAAAAAAGTCCTGTACAATTTTGTTGTAAAGTCAGTGGTTTGCGAGTAAAATAAAAAAAACCATGAAATTCGAGAAAAAATTGGCTTTAAAATTTTTTACCGGTGAGGCCGGTTACAAAACGCAAATTAGCTACAAGCACTTTTAAAGAGGAAAGGTTCCTCTGTAATTTCCGCCTAATAGCGACTAAATATCATAGAAAGCCGCGAAGTTATAGATAATTGAAAAAAAAAAAATTTTAATTTACATGTTAATTAAATAGGAAAATTTCAAATTCATCATTTAGCGAGTACTTAAAATCAAAATTAAGGGCTCAAATTTGGTGGAAAATTTTTTTTTTATGTCTAGAATAATATTTCGTCAATGGAGCGAAAAAAAAAATAGTCGTTTCAAATGAGCCACCCTAATGAGGACAGTATGGAATTTATTGAACAAATTACTAATAATGTAGAAATTTTTAAAATAAATCGAGCAGAATTTACAAGGTACATTGTAATTTTGACAAAGCCACAGATTAATTTTTATCTAAATAAATTTGAATTTCTTAATCTGTTGCTTTGTCAAAATTACAATGCACCTTGTAAATTTTGCTCGATGTATTTTAAAAATTTCTATATTATTAGTAATTTGTTCAGTAAATTCCATACTGTCCTCTTGTTACTATAACATACTAATTTTTCTATAAATTTTTGATGTAAAAAATACCGTCAAATTCTCTGTGTAATAATAATAATAATTAATAAATGTACTACTTTCAATACAATATATCAATATATAATAAAAGATACCAAGATATATGTTAAACATACATAAAAAAAGTTATATTGATAAATATATAATTAATATATTGTAGTAATATATTTTTTTTCAATGTATTATCATATAAATATCAATACGGTAAAAATATAAATATTATTTTATATATTCTACAATATATCACATTATAATATTCATATATTTTAAATATATTTTTTCACATATAAAATTTTTCATGCGGGATTTTATTGGTGATCCATAAAATTATAAAAAAATTTTTTTTAATACTTTAAATTTTTATATTTTCTAAAAAAGAACAAAATAATTTCTTCCTTGTAATACAAACGAATTTAAAACGCTCATTATCTCTTATAGCCTTTAAATATATAATTTTATCTTTAATATTATGCAAAGAAACGATAAAATTCAACAGCAAAAAAATTCATTAGAATTTTTTTTTCTTTTTTTTTTTATCAAGGTTTTTCAAAGAGTTAGTATCGTACACGCTATGCTCCATTGTTAGCTTAAGAAATAGTAAAAAAAGACCAACATACATACTCATAAACCTTGAAGACATGAATACGTTTTTTAATCTACTCAGTCCCTTCATATAGGATTTTATCCCAAGATCTCCGATCGTTACGCAAAACGGAGAGAATCACGACAGGAACCCAGCTCGTTTCCGCTTACGATCGATACACACCGTACTAGCCGGATAATAATCATGACAGATAAGACCTGCAACCGCGTGGGTAATGACATGTAGCCTCTCGCCAGACTTGAGAGAGCATTTTAAGAGATATAAAAAAAATAATTTCCAACTAGTGTTCCAACTAATAGCCAGTCCAGAAATGACAAAAAAAAAAGTAAATATTTAGCAGTGGGAGAAGACGGCACGAATCGGTACCAATAATGGTTATACGACGATTCCACCGTCTCAAGTTCGCGCGGAATGAGGCTGACCTTGGCATTCTCATCCAGATAAAATAATGACTCGACTCTACAGAAAAACAGTAAGATCGAAAAATTAAAAAAAAAAAACAATAATGAAAGAAACAAATTTACCATGTCATATTTATTCGATATAGTTTTTTGTTTTTTATTATTAATCTCAGCATTTAATTTATAGATGTTTATTAATTAATTCACAACAGATTATTAAAATTAGACAACATTAAAAGGACAATAATTTCACTTAAAAACAAAAAAAAAACATTATTTATATTCGTCAATGAACATAATTTAAATAATCCCGGAAATTTTTAAGCCAAGTGATACTTGATGAAGTCTTTGAGAATATAACAAAGCTGTACAAATTATTACAAAGATTTCACCATAGATATCATCCCAAGCCCAAGAGAATTCTCAAGC
Organism: Microplitis deprimator; assembly: GCA_964016945.1. Taxonomy (NCBI): domain Eukaryota; kingdom Metazoa; phylum Arthropoda; class Insecta; order Hymenoptera; family Braconidae; genus Microplitis; species Microplitis deprimator. Next base: position 11,673,585 of record OZ024708.1, on the reverse strand, counting down.
AAGCAAGCAAACGGGCTGGACAGTATACAATTTGATAACGCACTCCAAACGATGTATTCGAGTCAGAGCATCGTATAAAATAGCGTTAAAGTGAACAAGGAAGAAGAAAGGCATAGAAAGAAGAAAAAGAATAAGAGTAAAAAGTGGAGGACAAAAGCCCGTTAGTGAAGAAGGGTGCGATTCGAGTCGCGTGGAGGCGTGTGACTATGTAAGGCATCCAACCTCAGGCGTTTTTCAGCAACCCTTTATTATTAAGGAATCATCGCATCCTTCCGTTTATGAAAAATCCTGAAATAATATATATATAGTTAATTTATAATATCCATAATTTTTCGTTAACAAATCTCCCAAGCCATTAAAATAATTCATTGTCACATAATTAATTATCTCTTTGGTTTTTTATTAACACATTGTTATTAAATTATTTACTTACTGGGTGGCATAGACCTCATTGAAAATTTAACGTCCCAATCTGCATAACCGATTACTTACAGAATTATCTCTTAATCCCAACCGACCACAGGGATTTATTTACGCATTATACGAGGCCCAATGTATATGGGCATCAAGTGGTAAAATCTTGACCACTTTTAACTCAATTTATTTACACTGCAAAACTAACGAAGAAAGATCGACAACGAACATAAAGAGTGAAAAGACTCTTATTCATTACTTGTTCTTTTTTTTATACTTTCTCTCGTCTCTTTTTCTTTCTTTACTCTTACATATACATCTTACTATAAATATATATATATACCTATATATTATATTCTTTGAACCTCTTCACAAATCAGCGAACAATTAAGCTGAGCATTATTTACGAGCAAGTGGGTTTATTACTCTGTACAAGAAAGAAACTGTTGATAATTGAATTTGGAGACACGGATAGTAATGTATCCATATAGGACGTAAGATTATGTGTGTTCCTCTTGAAAAATAAATATACTACTTTTAATTAATATTCTTACGAAATGGGAACAAATGTCATCATAAAATGCTTATATTAATCATAATAATAACAATATACTTATAGAATATCAAGTATTCATAAGAGAAACAACAGTAGTACTAAAAAATTATCAAAAGGAAATTCTTTAACGCATTAAAGACGTCGACAGGTGGCCCTTGCATGATGTCAAGCCACCAATAATAATTTGCTGAGACTTGCGTACTGAACAAAGATCTCATACTTGTTCTCTCTTTACATATATTTCTCATCCTCTACCTCTACCTCTACCTCTGCTCTTCTTTACAGCTGAAACACATTGAAAAAGCTTTAAAGGGGGTTCGATGACTGAGAGCCTGAAATATATCTTGGTTAAAAGATGACGCTCTGGAATTCGCACTAGGAGGGGGTCCAACTGTTCGTTAACCTTTAAAAATTACTCAACGAACGTAACTAATGAATTTTTTGCTCTCTTATTAATCATTTCTCGTACTCATTGATTTATGATTTATTATGTTATTTTATCTCTTGTTTTAAATCAGTTATGTATAATAATATTTTTAATATTGATCTAATTTTTTCTTTAAAAAGCGTTTCACATTTATAATTCTGACGTGAATATCTTAAATAAATTCATATAAACCCACGCAAGATTACAGTAACCCTGCCCATGCAAGAGCTGCCAGAGTTAAACAAGGGGGCCATCCTTGGCTCAGCACTGGGGAACCTAACTTTGGCACGTCTATATTGGCCCATGCTTGGGTTAAGAAAGGTTACTCAATCCTGGCCATTTTAATCATTACCCGAGTCTGGGCCAGGACTGGGTTCTCCTATTTTGGCCATTCAGTGGTGACCCAGGCTTGGACCAGGACTGGGTAACCTAGCCTTGGCCGGTACAATAATTACCCGGGCTTGGGCCAAAACCGGGTTCTTCTATCTTGGCCATCCAATGGAAACCCACACTTGGGCCAGGACTGGGTAACCTAGCCTTGGCCGTTACAATGATTACCCGAGCGTGGGCCAAGACTGGGTTTTCCTGTCTTGGCCATCCAATGGAATCCCACACTTGGGACAGGACCGGGTAACCTAGCCTTGGCCGACCCAATGATTACCCGAGTTTAAGCCAAGACTAGGTTCCTCTGCCTTGATCATTCAATGGCAACCCAGGCTTGGGCCCAGGTAGGATTATCCATGTTCGGGTATACCTATAGTTTCCCATCCTTGAGCCAGAATTGGCTAATCTAGGTTTTTTATTAATTATCCAATCATCTTATTATATGGTTTTTTAAATTAATAATTATTTATTTTTGAATTAAAATAAGTTTTAATGAATAAATATTTTAACATTCTGATTAAAATTATTTACAATTAATAATTAATACATTTTTTAGTTCGTTATTATTTGCAATCAACAACCGTAATTTTATAATTTTCCTTATAAAAATTTAATTAATTAAGAAATAACTCATAAATTTTTATAACAAATGTTATTTTTAAAAATGGTAGTAGAATAAGATAATTAAGCTGGGTTCTTGATAAATAATCAATTAAATTTAATAAATTTTATTTTTAAAAATTATGTAATTATAATATAAATAATACGAAATTATTATTTATTTTTTTCTTAATCGAAAATATTAATTAAATTGCTCTTTATATTTCATAAAACCGAGGGGTTATAGTAAAATGAATAAGTAGAACATATAAAAGTTTCAGTTCAACATTAGTAGGTTCGTCCAGTAACCAGCGTTCAGACCCAGCAATCAGGACGAAAGTTCGCGCCCAGAGCCCAGCAGAATTTCCACCGAGTTTTTTTCACGTCATTTACCTCACTTAAATAGTTTAAACGTTAATGATCACAAACTCTAGTATTTAAATAATAATAAAATTTTTTTTTATTCAAATTTATTAATTTTTTTAATGCATGGGCCAGGTCTGGCAGCTAAGCATGGGCCAGGTCTGGCAAGCAAGCATGGGTCAGGGCTGGCAACCAGGCTTGGCACGATGTTATCATTCCAGACTTCTACCAAGGCTGGAACAAGGCTGGCTTACAAACTTGGCCCAGAGTTCAACATAGTTGAACCAAGCCTGTATGGGCCCGTTGTACTTTCCTGTTTGGGTGTAATTTTTTTATACCTGATGTTTCTTCGTTAGGGTACTGAAGGAAAAGTCTTAGAAACCTTTTCCTATTTTTTCAGTCACTAGTCAAAGTAAGTCTTATAATAATAAACTAAAAGCCTTTAAAAATCATACATAAAATTATAGTAACTTTTAAATTAATTTTGAAACTTCAAACATGAAAACTCTTAAATTATCCTTATCTATACCCACATAGGGTTAGTTTAGCCATTTATATTTTTTCCATTTAAATTCAAAACTGTGATGCTCAAGGAGCTCGAAAAAAACATTGTCAATACACTTTTGAGCTCTTCAAGCGCAAAAATAGTAATGTCGCACATTCCATTGCGAAAATTCGAGTAATAAACAGTAACACAATAAAATAATAAAGTAAATCGTTGTTTTTTTTTTTTTTAATTTATATCAGCAATATATTTGGAAATAATGAACCGATTCTGACGTTTAAAATGGCATTTCACGCAGTTTTCTGACCTCTAACCGTCATCAATTAGTTGAAAAATTTATATTTTATTTGAAAAAAACACTTTTTTGCAACTCTTTCGACAACGGTTTCTCGAACGAAAGAACCGATTTTGATAGTTGAGGTGGCATTCAACGCGGCTTATGAAGTTTTAGAGCTGATGATATTTTGGAATCAATCCATCGAGTACATTACAAGTTATTCAAAAAAAACAGGTTCGAAAAAATTTGAAAAAATTCTATTTTTGAGATATTTCTGAACGAACCGTACAGTTATGCTCAATTTCTTAAAAATTGTTGAAATTAATGAGCCACCTCAGACGCGATCTCACAAAACCAAGCGGTTAATCCGTTCAAAACTTAGAACATTTACATACACTTGGACATCATTTTGAAATTATTTTGAGAATAGTTTCCTAGAACCTCAAAACGTCAAGATCTGTTAGAAATTTGATTTTCGAAAATCGGACCGAAACTAATAATTTCCTTTTTTTTTTTTTTGAAAATTTTCAATTTTCCTAGCGGGAAGTTAAAAATTATTGCGAGGTTACTTTAGTCTGTATAGAAGAAGTAAAAAAAAAAATTGAATTTATTTTTTGTTCAGTTCTTATGCAGATATTAAAATTAATAATGATTATAGTTAATGTTTAAAGCACTAATAAACTCCTTTAGTCAGTAACAATTAACAGCAAATAACTATAATATTAAATGTTAAAAATAGAATTATGTGTTAATGACATGGTACCAATGGTATATAATTTTGAAAACGGAGTATACTAAAGTCTGAGCAGTACCCTTACATCATAAATTAAAGCAATTAACGGGATCGCAATAGGTAAAGGTCAAAGAACGAATCTCAAAGTCGAAATGCAAGGATCGTAGTTTAAGTACATACATTGAAGTACATAGTGAGTATGAGGTGGCATTCGCCAGCTGCCGGGTTGGCGGTTACATACGTGATGCTTAATGCCTTGTGCACAACAAGAAAATAGGTCCATGAAAGAAAAGAGAACGAATAAGATGAGAGGCAGGCCGCGTGGCAGATCTGGTGGGGATATGAGCCGTGTGGGCCGTTCGCTTTCTTACTTGCCCTTCGCTTAGCTCATGTGCTCTTTCTACTTGAGTTTGAGTCTTCAGTTTGCTTCAGTCTCTCTTTCTTTACTCCTGTTGACTCCACGCGTTTTACTTACATCAGTAATTGTGACTGTACTTATATACTTTTAAATATTAAATATGTGGCACAATAGCATACTAATAAAAATTATGGGTCTTATTTGTTTTAAATAATAAAACCGCGTATTATAGTTAATTATTTATGTGGAACCAAAAGTTCAACCAGTTTATTGTGATTATATTGTTAATTGCTGATTAATAGAGTATGAAGTTACCAAGTGAAAAGAAACAACTTTCAACATTATCTTTAAGTGTTAATAAAATTTATATTTCCGCTTCTATCTACTAAAAATGGAGTAATGATGAATTATCGTTGTGTGAATTTCAATAGCTAGTGTGTAAATTAACAAATATTAAGTGAAGTGAGAGTGAATTTTATGGTGAAAAAAAATAAATAAAAAATTTAAAAATCGGAGTTTGAATAAATTTGATTTTAATTTGGGTATGAGGAGACTGACACGCAGGCGCAGAGGCCTGACAACATTAACGGCGATTATGGGACGTCTCGGCAAGTCAGCCCAAGGAACAACAAAACCAATTTTTCGTGTTCATTATCGCAAACTCGTGGATGAATTTTCTCAACAACATCAAGAGCAACTTAAATTCATGCCAGCGCTACCGGATTACATGTCATACTGCTGCTGCCGCTGTGGACATATGCAGAAGCTCGAAGTAAGGCGCGACGATAAATTTAACTACACTGACACGTTATAATTCTATACATTCTTTATATATATGTTTTTTTTTATTATACTTTCTTCCTTATTTTACTTCTTTTTCAGTTTTTTTTAAATTTTTTTTTCAAATATTATACACGTTTCAACGCTTTGCTTTTGGTACAGCGTTCTTCCATTTCCGTACGTTGTCGTCCAACATTATAAATATATATATATATATATATATATATATATATATATATATATATATATATATATATATAAAGAGAAAGAGGTGGTATTTTCTTGAGCGGTTTTAACGTGACTTGAGGACAAAAATTCCATCGCTATAAAAGCAACTACTGGGATTTACGAGAATCGTGAAAATTAATTGCTAACACCAAAATGGTAATTGAAAGAAAATACAGTAGTATAAGCTTGTAAGCAAGTAAAAGTAGACGTGAGTTTCATTTTCTCGGCTTTGTCTTAACAGTACGAACCATTTTGTTCTCTGTTCTCTGTTAACGCTTAGCAATTATCCAGCTTCACTTGTACTCTAAGAATAAGAACAAAAAATATGAGATACAAGAAGAAGACTAAGGCGCATCATCCATTATCTATTTATAAAATAATAAAACAAAAAGTGTAGATAACTTAGTTTAGTTGGATGAACTTAGGGTCTAATCAGTAAACTAGTAAGCCGAACCTGATTTATTAGTAAGGGAAAGTATTTTTGAGTAAAAAGAGTAAAAGCGACTTATTCCTTGTATGAGCTGGTCGTTTTATAGTCTTTGGTCTCTGGTCTCTGGTCTCCGTATACATACATACCAAGTCTCTACACTTAGGTTACTTGGTATACCATACTCCTTGGAGAAGCCGCAACGGCTGTCTAAAAGAGAAGGGGGAAAAGCCGTGGGATCGGACGAGCGCATTCCTTGGGTCCTTACCGCGCGCTCGCTCGTGGCACACGAGATGCCTGCGACTTTTACCTCCTACCCGTATCCTTTAGCCTTATGGTGAACCCCCTTTTTACTCTTCCTCCTTTGCCACTCTTCCATGTCTATGCTCTTTTTTTTATACCTTTTTTTTATTACTATGTGCGCGCCTGCATGGCACAGATATCTTTACTCCATCCTCCTCAACTCGACTTTTTTTTAAATCGTCGATGTTAAAAATAATTTTTTAATCATCCTCACAAACTTATTTTTATTTTCCTCCGTAAATTTTTCATGGGATTAGACTTGCTGAAGGATTTTTTTTTAAAAAACTTCCTCAATCCTCCTTTTCCTTTTTTTTAGAGATTATTTAATTCAATGTGGAATTAACTTACATATCAAAAGAGCCAATTTAAGTTAAAATCAAATGTATGCTGATGTTGAGCTCCAGTGGTCCAATGCCTGAGGCATTGAAATAAAATTTTTAGATTTGACTGTCGATTCCCTGAATTCGCATGGCCTTAAGCCAAGAATTTGTCTAGGAATGCATTTCTGCTTCTCGTCACTAACTCAACCATTTCGAGAATTTCTAAATGTCCCTTTGCAGATAGTGACTCACATACGTATTTTACATATATGTATATGTATTTGTGTGATGTATATGTTTATTAAACATCTGTGCCAACGAATTTTCCAATATTCATCAGATTTTCCCATAAATTTTATTAACTTTTTCATTCTACTAAAAAACACTATAAAATATATTATATTCTAATGTAGTATGAACCCGTATGAAAAAACAATATATGGTTAAAACATATAAAATCATATATGTTTGCAACAAAAAAAATATATGATATATTATAAAAAATCATATAAAAATTTTGGCCGATTTAATATAAAATTATACACAGTAGTATATATATATATATGTGTTCCATTTATGTAACTCATATATTTTTTATATTAAGCTATATATACATTTACATTTACCTTATAATATATTGTATTGATATGTTTCCTTTCATATTCAAAAAATATAAAATTTTTATATGAAATTAAATATATGGTAGCATACAATTTATATTATATATAGCTTCCTTTGTTATATTTAAGCATATATTTTATTCCGTGTATGTTTTTGTATATGGGTATATATATTCGCAACGAATGAACTAATTTTGAAAATTTTAACTACAATTTAAAGAGTATATCAATATATGTGTGTTTTTATATATGATCAGAATATATTTTCCATATATGCTAGACATGTATATTTTTTATATGCTAAACATATACGGACTCGTATGTAACGAATTTTTTAATGTAAAAAAAAATATATACCAGAAAATATAGTTAAATTGGCCGCATATATTTTCTTATATTTATCATATATTTTTACATATATGTTGACCATATATGTTATTTTCATACGGGAGTTTTTAATAATGTTACATCATGATGATCATAATAATTATAAAGACTCACTGGAATTTAATTGTGTGTTAATTAGTCAATTCATAAGTCTAGAAGGTTAAAAACAACAATAGTCAGTTAAACAGAGTAACTATATTAAATAATTACTTAACTATTTACACATACACAGACACAGACTTACAGTTTAAAGGTTAAAGTAAGGGTCACAAGTTTCCACATCTCCGTGTAAATACGATTTAGATAATACTCCGTGAAACGAGACCAGAGGATTATCTTGGAAAACAGAAGTGTTAGTCACGAACCACTCAACCGAGAGTTGAAAGTAACCCACCCGCAGAAATATACCAGCCGTTTAATATTTGATTATTCAATTTATTTATCTTTTTGATTCATTCATTCTTTAGGACTTCACTTTTTTTTTTCCTTAAAAATAAATAATTTAAATTTATTTTTAGCGGTCGTAATGCCACACAAATTAACTTACAACTGTCACACTTTCGACACAAATTGTAACAGACACGAGGGATCTATAGGATCCCAAAGTCTTTGATCAGCTTTCGAAATTAATTAATATTTTTACTTTCAATCATATAGAGATATTATTTTAACATTGTTATGAAAGTTAGTATGAATCTTTATCATAAATTTCAATTTTTAGTTATAAAAAAATGGTAAAAATTACTTTTTTGCATAATAATAAGAGAATGGATGTACTTCAATATCAAAATCAATAAAAAAGTTTAATTTTCTCAAAAATAAATTCATTCTAGTAAATTACGTAAATGCAGAATTTTCTATAGAAGTTATCAAAAAAATTATGATTGATTATTTGCAAATATTTCTGTAAATATTGAGTTATTTAAAAAATTGCAAGAGACAATATCTATAGCACTTTACATTCTCTACAAATAAAGCATTCTCTTATTTTTTTAAAAACTGAGTAGCTATTGAGATATTTTAAGTTTAAAATTACCGGGGATCTTCTGGACCTTACGTGGCCATTAAGGATTGAATAAAATTAATATGTAAATAGTTTAAAAATAAATAAATGAATTGATCAAGACAACAAAACTTTTGAGTTGTGAGTGTCAACTCACATTTGATAACTTTTCTTCATAAAATATATACATAAATAGTTTTAAATTTAACGTATAAATGTAAAAAAAAAAGTATTAAATAGAAGTTTTTCTCGCATTTTTGAGTATTATATATACAGATGAACGTCACGGAATTTTCACTTTGATGTCAATAGGGTAGAGCATCAGAGTGCAGAGCAAAATAGAAGTACGGTTTTATTGTCAAGAATCATTTGAGTTACCTTTAAATAAGACAGAGATACCAAAATACAATTCAATAGACAGCCATAGTTATACACTGAATAGGAGATAAACTTGAAGCCAAGAAACCATGAGTTACACCTGGTAGATCCTCAATAACGCATTAGTTCCTTTTGAAAATGCAATATAATACATACTTGAACTACAGACAAAATTTTCAGTTCCTCTACGGTTTCAAAGGCAGAGGAATACATCCATATATATACATATGAATATAAATACGAATATATATGTATATATTATAGGTGGATATTTTTTTTTCTTCAAATGTGGATAAAAAAATTATGGAGACCATATAGCTTTGTCAAATACGAGTATATAATTGGCACCGCCCGTAGGTCAAATGAATGTGGAATACCACTGGTTGTATCCTAGTCACTTGGTCTTATTTTATTTTATTTTTTTTTTTTCATTTTCTTCCTTTTTTTATTATTCATTGTTAAAGCAAGTTCATTCCAAGTCTCTTAAAGAATCTTACACCGGAGTAAATAAAGAATAATGGATTAAAGTTGAGGACGTATTATGTATACCTATGACTCGAAGATTTTTTATTTTTTATTATTATTATTATTTTTCTGCTCTCTATCTTGATTGTATATGTCTTCTCCGGCACATCATCCGTAAATTCGTTCATTGTATTGTAGCGACATATACGTAGAAATTGTCCACTGTATATCGTCATCATCTATTGTCGCGTGTCACATCGATACGTTAAATATACTTATTGAGAGTATTTATATTGTATTCAGTTTGTATTTGTGTTCAAGTAGACCATCTCAGTAGCTATTTCAATGCTTTTTAAATATCATTACGTGCATGACTTCAATGCTTGCTTTTAAGTCACAACAACAATACTTAAATGAATTACAATTACACTGTAGTTTTTTTAATTTTAAATTCTATGAACAAATGCATACATTCAAATATATTCTTTATGATAAAACTTATTAAATATTATATATGTATGTCGCGTGACAAATTCCAAAAGGGCGTGTAAACACTTATTTTTTGTCAATCAATTTGCAAACATATTCTAAGATTAAAAATGAATAAAAAAATTTCGAAGCCCAAAAAGCGTAATTTTCATTTAATCGAATTTTATTACAAAATAAATGTTAAATTTTAATGCTCAACAAAATAAATTTTAATTATAATTGAAATTGAAAAAAACAATGAAATACTATTCGCTACTAAGGCGCGAAATTTCAAAATTAAAAATATATTTAATCATCATAATAATTTTTCAAATTATTCAAATGTCTTGAATTTTTTTTTATGTTAGAAGCATTCAAAAAGAGTAAATTTTGTCTTAATTTGAATCACACAAAATCGCTTTAGAAAGAGTATAGAAAAAAAATTAGGTGATTTTCAAAAATTCCAAATGGGGTCAAATAAAACTGAAAAAAAATTTTTACTATTTTATAAAAATTCTGAGAATCGAAAATTGTTCGTCAAATTTTTCAATACGGAATTTCATGCTCCCACTTTGTCTCTTTCTACATTTTTTTTATTGATCCTGACGTTTCAAACAATTTTGAGTTGAATGGCAAAAAAAATTTTTTTATACGCCTTTTTGACACAAAACCCTACCTAACTGCTGTAGTACGCCCTTTTAGCATTTGTCACGCGATATATATTATTTATAAATAAATATACAATTAATATTACATTGGAGGAAAAGTTTATTAAAAAATAATAATATATTATAAAGTTTTGACGATAGAAGGAAGTTTTACTATTTTTTCAATTTAAATTAATATTTTATTGTTTGTGATAATTTTGAGGATTAAAAAACTTTTTTAAATTTAATTATTTTTCCGATCTCTATAGAAACAAATAGAAAGATTGAAGTTTCTTAGAAAATTAATTATATTCAAGTCCATTCAAAACAACTTTATAAAAGTTTTATTATTATTTTCAACACAATATCAAACAATCTGTAGTAATATTGTGTTATTAATAAATCGATAAAAAATTCTTACGGGAATAATAATATTAATAAAATTAAAGATTTTATTAAAGTTATGTTATCATTTATAATATTCATTAATAATTCAACAATAATTTTACAGTCACTTATGTTTTCTTATAATTTATCATTGCTCACGACTAATTATTCAGCGATTAACTCAGCTCTATCGTTTTACAAAATCGCTCCATTAATTATTCATAAACTTGAGACAATGATAATGAAAAGGAGAATTAATGTAAAAGCAACAGATTTACATTCCTTATTTTCTCCTTCGTCATCTCAATCTTTTAGAATCAGTAACAACCTTTTATCTATATAAAACCCATGTACATATATAAACACAATATACTGATTCATGATCGGCTAATTTCATGTCATATATATATATATATATATATATATATATATATATATATAACGGTTTATTTAAATTTATTTTAAACGACTAAAAGACACCTTAATAATTAAATATATACAATTACTCGAGTTATCCCTTAAAAATTAATGCCAATTAATATTGATAACCGGAAGTATCTGTATCTTACAGAGATAGAAGATAAGTGGGCGAGTAGTCTTGAGAAACCGTTTATTTATAAGAGTATCATCAATAAATCTTCGTGCATTATATTTTTTTTAAATAATTAACTATCTACATGGCTGATAGCTTTTAATGTTTAATAAACCATTATTCGAAAAACTGTAATCAGACGGATACATCCGGCTTTAAATCTTTTTATAAACTAAGACAAGATAATTCTTGTACTATTGATCCATTTTAGTATTCAATCTAAAAATGTACTTGCATTGATTCACAGGATATTGGAAATAAATTTGAATCTTAAATAACTTTAAATACATTTTAAAATTATTCGGATTAAATCTCATTTGAGCCCTACATTTTAGATTCATTTATATAAATATATTATATTAATTTTAGTGGGTCCGTAATTGAACACTTATAAGCTCTTTCAGATGGTCGATTCTCTTTTTTACCATTAACGATTCGTATCTTTTGATGTACATACTTTATTCTCTTATAAAACAATTCAGTGAAAAGTTCTTACAATCAGTTAATATTTCACTGAGAAATAGTCCCAAGATTATTATCACTGACAGAATCAGCGGAGACTATTTGCGCAGCGATTATTTACTCATTAGACTATTTTTTATTGGTTACTCTTAGAAGAATACCGATTATGATGAAATTTGGTGTAGAATTTATTTGAAAAAAAAAATTCTTTTCATTGAAATTATTCATTTGATATCAAATGGAATCTTCTAATTCAAAGATTATTTTTACGTTTTGCAAAATTATTTTTATTAATTTGACCAAGTCAAAAACGGGACCTAAATCGTTTTTAAGTATAACTAGCGTACGTGTTTCGCGCGCAAGCGCTCGCGTGTCGTTTTTCATATATTTGTTTTAATGTATATTTTTGTGTCGTTTGCATATATTTTTTCGCTTTCGACCAATCACGTTACGAATGGTTTGGCTTCACATATATTTCATCTAAATTTTATTATAGGACTCTTCCCCACTCTATTTGAATCTCGGGATTCAAAATATGGAAACGGGATTCACAACGGGTACCACTAGTGTGAAATTTTGAAAAATCAATTCATTTTTTCTTTTGCATATTTCGATAGTCTATACCTTCAAAAATAACATACAACAATTTCTAGTGCATATCTCGAATAGTTTTTAACTTCCCGCTAAGAAAATCGACGATTTTCAAAAAATTCGGGAAATTATATTGGTTTCACCACGATTTTCAAAAGTCAGGTTTTCATCATATGTTGACGTTTGAAGGTGCGAGGATGCTATTCAGACATTTTCAGAGCGATGTCTGTATGGGTGTGCGTGTGTGTGTGTGTGTGTGTGTGTGTGTGTGTGTGTGTGTGTGTGTGTGTGTGTGTGGATGTAAACCTCTCATATCTTTTTAATGAATGAACTGATTTAAATGGTTCTTGCGGCATTCGAAAGATTCCTTCTGAACTTAGATTTTCAGGAAATTTTAGATCATTTAGTCGAATAGACTCTGAGATATTCAAGAAATACGAAAAAGAAAATAATTTTTTTTTTCGTTATTTTTAGATATTTTGAAAACTGTCGGATCAATCAATTCCAAAATCTAATCAGCTCTTGAACTCAATAACAGCTTTCGATTGCCGCCAAAAACATCTCAATCGGATAATCTGTTCGAAAGATATCGTTGACAAAAGAAATAGTAGAAAACGGTTTTTTGCGAATATCGTCGTAATGGCTGAACCAATCATTCACAAAATTTCATTAGCTCTAGAACTCAATAAAACGCGCCGATTGCTACCTCAAACGTCTCAATCGGATACCCATGCAGGAGCTGCCAGAGTTGTACGACGGGGCCCTTCTTGGCCCAGCACGGGGGAACCTAGCCAGACTTGGGCCAAGGCTGGGTAACCTAGCCTTGGCCATCCAATGGCCAGCCAGACTTGGGCCAAGACTGGGTAACCAAGCCTTGGCCGTGACAATGATTACCCGAGCTTGGGCCAAGACTGGGTTTCCCTGCCTTGGCCGTCCAATGGCAACCCAGACTTGGGCCAAGGTAGGATTACCCAAGTTTGGCTATACCTATGGTTTAATAAGTAGATCATATTAATGTATCAATTCAACATTAGTAGGTTCATCCAGTAGCTATTGTTCGGACCCAGCAATCAGAAGGACGGCAGTTCGCGCCCGGAGCCCAGCAGAATTTTCACCGAGTTTTTTTCACATCATTTACCTCCTTTAGATAGTTTAAACGTTAATGATAATAAATTCTAAGAGGTTAATAATAATAAAATTTTTTTTTAATTAAATTTATCCGTTTCCTCGAAGCATGGGCAAGGTCTGGCAACAAAGTCTGGGCCACGACTGGCAACGAAGCATGGGCCAAGCCTAGCGACCAAGTCGGGCCCCCGGTTATCATTCCAGAGTCCTACCAAGGCTGGCTTACAAGCTTGGGCCAAGGTTCTACATACTTGGGCCAAGCCTGGGCCCGTCGTACTTTCCTCTCTGGGTAATCCGTTCGAGAGATATCGTCGACGAAAAAATGAAAAAAAAAAACGTTTTTTTTTCGTTTTTCGTGAATATTTCGGAAATTATCGAATCGATCAATACCAAAATCTAAACAGCTCTAGAACTCGATAAAAGCATTCGACTGCTACCAAGAACATCCCAATCAGATAATCCGTTCGAGAGATATCGTTGACGGAATAATAAATGTAAAATCTGTATCTGCTTTTTTCATTGAATAACATCATAATTACTGAACAACATAACTCAAAACTCATATGTTCATCTCTATGTAAGTCATTGGAAGTGACTGCTTAAAAATCATCATGTTCGCTCGTACCACGATATACTTACAAGATATAGATGCAACGTATCACGTAAATTTATTTTTGAGCTAATTATTGAACATAATTGTGAATAAATATGTAAAAAACGCTTATTTATTAATTATTTTAGATTCAAAATTTTTAAATTTTAATATAGAACGTAACTCTTTTGAGCTTAAAAAGCTCATAAAAAAAAGGAACCAAAGGTATTTTCGAGCTCGAAGAGCTCGAAAATTTATTTATACTAAGGTTTTCGAGCTCTTAGAGCTCGAAAACAGCGGGAAGTTCCGGAGCTGGCCCGTAGGGCCAACCGATGCCCAGATTTTTTTTTTAGCGTTGAGAGATTGTGAATAACTCGCTGAATTTTCAATTTTTTGGTCCAAAAGTTTTAGCTTGTATTCATTACATATCCACAAATATGTCTTTAAAACATTAAAACATTTCATCGAGTAGTTTTCTTTAAAAAAATTACCAAAAATCATCGTTTTTTCAGGCAACCACACTAGTAATCCCCCTTAAAGAAAATGATTTTATTCCGAGTAACGACTTGCGTTTACTAAAAAAAAAATAAAAGTTAGAACTAAGAAAATTCTATTAAGAATGAAAAAATATAATTAATGATTATTTAATTAAATAATGATGATTACAAGAAATTATAATCAAAGAATGTATAAATATTTTACTTTGTTTTTTCATGTATGAGAAATTAAAATTTTTTCACTCTTGATAATACGGTAATTTCACGATATTTTATAAGACAATTATTCACAACAAGTAATTATATATTGTAAAAAAAATTTAAATACAGTTCATGCATAAGTATCCAGAAATAAATAAAATTTGAATCTAATTACGAATACACTTGCATGGTATCAATTCACACATCTGACTTTTTAAAGTTATTAATTAAATCATACATTTACTAAATATATAATACATCAAAATTTTAATTTGAGTCTATATAGTGAATTTGATACTTAAATAATTGTTATTTTTTAATATTAGGAGTACGAATAAGTTTCCGCCGTTTTATTGTAGATGGCGCGGCACGGAGTTTCGGTTAGCTTTCGCAGATGATAACCGGCTTAAAAAATAGTTTGGACATTCAAGAACAACATAACCTATTAATATCATTGATTTTATATTGGTAAAATATAATTTTTATAAGTTGAAAATGTCAAAATTTGAGCCAAGTAAGCGTCATTTGCGGGAAATATTAGTTTACTTCTTTAATTTGAAGAAATCTGCTGCTGAGGCGCATCGATTGCTCGTAGAAGCATATGGTGAGGGTAGTTTGAGTGAGAGAACGTGTCGAGAGTGGTTTCAAAAGTTTAAAACGGTGATTTCGACGTAGAAGACAAAGATCGCAGTGGAAGGCCAAAAATTTACGAGGATGCAGAATTGGAGGAATTATTGGAGGAAGATTCATCTCAAATACAAAAAGAACTTGCTCTAACATTAGAAGTCACTCAGCAAGCAGTCTCACATCGTTTAAAATCATTAGGAATGATTCATAAACAAGGAAATTGGGTTCCGTACGAATTAAAGCCGAGAGATATTGAACGCCGATTATGCTTAAGTGAAATGCTGCTAGGTAGACATAAAAAAAAGGATTTTTTACACCGTATCATAACTGGTGATGACATGTGGATACATTATGACAATCCAAAAAGAAGAAAATCATGGGGATTACCTGGCCACGTGTCAACATCAACAGCAAAACCGAATATTCACGGAAAAAAACTTATGCTGTGTATTTGGTGAGATCAGCTAGGTGTAGTGTATTATGAGTTACTTAATCCGAGCGAAACAATTACTGGAGCCCTCTATCGAACACAATTGATGAGATTGAGCCGAGCTCTGAAGGAAAAACGCCCTCAATACTATTCTAGACACGAAAAAATTATTCTTCTGCATGACAATGCTCGTCTACATGTTGCGGCTCCCGTGAAAAAGTACTTGGAAACACTTGATTGGGAAGTGTTACCCCACCCGCCGTATTCACCAGACATTGCACCGTCCGATTATCACCTGTTCCGGTCCATGGCACATGCTCTGACGGCGCAGCGGTTCACATCTTATGAGGATACCAAAAATCGGGTTGATTCGTGGATAGCCTCAAAAGACAAGGGGTTCTTCAGACGTGGGATTCGAATGCTGCCTGAGAGATGGGAAAAAGTGGTTGTAAGTGATGGGCAATATTTTAAATAAATTTATATTACCGTTCTTCTATAATAAATATTTAATTTGTGTTAAAAAACGGCGGAAACTTATTTGTAACCCTAATATTTGTTTAATCACATACATAAGTAATTAGTATTTTTTAATTAATGCCATTAGTGCAGGTAATTATTATGACACAATGTGTTTAAATTAAAAAAAAAAAAAAAAGGGTAGATATTTTTTCCATAATTACAGGTTGTTATAAAATGTGATATTATAAGGATAATAATATCAGTAACGAGGTTTAATGAAATTGTAGTTTGTCTCTCGCAGGGTTGAGTTGGTTTACATTGTTTCATACTAGCAAGGTAACCACACGAAGCTGTGCACGAACCACAGGACCAAGCTCATTGTCCTAAGCTGTTATGTGTTAGCCACAAGAATCTGTAAACTTTACTCTTTCTACTTGTACAGTATCTCGTTTACCTACCATGCACCAACCACTTCTCACTTTTTACCCGTCAATTATTATAAACATAATTCATGGGTTAAGGCTATTAGGTTTTATGATCAAAACTATAAGTCTTAAAAATTATTTTTCTCTTGTCAATTAATTGTACTTTTTATGCATATATCTATTTTATTCTCTCGTATTTTAATTATTTAAAATCTAATTATTTTATTGGATATTTTATAACAGGATTATTTATATAATTACTATCCACAAAAATTTATAAAATGACTTTAAAATTTGCCTTGAGAATGAGCAAAAAAATTTTAAATAAGTAAATAAATAATAAAATAAAAAAAAGCTTTTGAATTTTAATGACCGAACCAGCGATTACCAATTTTACATCGTACTTATCCAACGAAAATATCGAAAGAAGAAAATAACTTCTGAGTGCAAGGTTAGAGAGGCTGTAAATCGTCCAGGACCGCCATGAACGTACGATCTTCTTGCAACCGTTGCTGCAATTAGTATCAAGCGCAAAAGGATCTTTTTATGTATAAACATATATACATACATGCATACATACATACATACATACATACATACATACATACATACATACATACATACATACATACATACATACATACATACATACATACATACATACATACATACATACATACATACATACATACATACATACATACATACATACACACATACATACATACATTCATACATACATACATACACACATACATACATATTACAAAATATATTAACGTTTATATAGATTCACATATATGCATATATACATGTCGTATTTATACCGCAGTTATGAGAATCAGGAAGTTTTCTCTCATGGGTTATTATCGTATTCGTAAATCAACTTATTATGATGGAGATATCATTAAGATTTTTACTTATTTACGTATTATAAATATTTTCTGTTAAAAGCCTAAGTATGTAAAATAAAACATACATTTATATTTATGATTATTTTTTGTTTTAATTATTAGATAGCAAAAAAAAAAAATTAACAAAAATTTATTACCTAAATTATTATCCAAGAAATAAATTAAAATCTAATTAGATCTATTCTTCCCAAATTTGAAATCTCTATTGATATCCATCTATTCAAATCTTTCTAGATTCGTGTAAATGTCCTTAGATTTAAAAATTTTTTAGAAGCTCCCGAAATCTCTTTTAAAATTAAAATTTTTAATTTCTATAGTTTTTAAATTTTCTTTTTTTATTTTAAACTTTGCTCTAAATTGATCCTAATAATGAAAATACAAAATCTCCGTGGATTTGAATCATTTCTTCTCGGGGATTTAATAATATTTGAAGAAATAACAGCTAAAATATCAATCGAAAAATTATGAGGTCGTCGAAAATTTATATAATTAAAAAAAAAAAATATTTCTTTACCTAAAAGTTTTATCATGATCTCTAGTTGATTCCCAGGGTGTTAACAAGTAATCAAAGTAATTTGGTTTCATCTCGGTATACATATCCGTTAGCCATCTCATCTCTTCTTATTACGTTTCTACAAAATCAAAACAGTTTCCATCACATCGATCAAAGCGGGTATGAAAAGCTGTGTATATACACTAGTCAAATAATTTTCCGGGCTTACACGCTTTAGCAGAGCTTATTTTGAACCACAAAGCTATGCAAGGCTCGTGTATGATGAGTGCAAACCCAAATCACACGCTAGAAACTCTACATAATGAATCATTTGACTTTGAAGGATGCTTATGATGTGTATACAGAGTGTGTATATACTGACGTAAGAAATAATCACACTGCTTTAAGATTGTATATTTGTTATTATAAAATATACTGACTTAGAATAATGATCATGAGAATATTATGATACCCGGGTCTAAAATAAAACTTGATTTAGACTTGGTTTACCAAGTCGAAATTTTGAGCCATTTTTCACAAGATAAACTCGACTTTTTTTACGGAGATATGAAATACATTGAGTTTTAGCCTTGGTTTAGATTTAATTGGCTTACTTAGTCACGATTTAAGACGAAAAAGTTCGAATCAAGTCGAAATTGACTTGGTTTAGACTTATTCGACTTAAATTATAAGGCGAAAAAGTCAAAACTAAGGTGAAATAATTTTTATATATTAAGGCGAGTAAATAACTTTTTTTCGACTTGGTTTAGTAAGTCAAAAGTAAAGTGAATGACTATCGTGCTCGAAGTAAAGACGAATAAGTTCAAACTAGGTTAAAAAAATACAAATAAGTTCAAATAAGTTGAAACTAAGATGGAAAAAGTTGAAAAAAATTTAATCCAAGTCGAAAATGTCGAGATTTTATCGAAAAATCATCGGCAAACCGATAACTTCAAAAGAAAATAAGGCGAAGCGAGTCTGAATCAAGTTTTATTTTTGACCCAGGTATAGACATCGATTGACTTATAATTTAAAAGTACTATTATCTTCAATTTCATTACTTAAATTCAATATATATATGTTACGTAAGATACTTTCTCTATGTCTTGTTCCTGTATGTCAAGTGAAAAATTATTGTCTAAACAACTGTCTCAAGCTCTCAATCACTTCGATTCCCCAGAAACTTTCGTCGGTAGCATCGAACGTGACATTGTCGTTTTCGTTTTCGTTTTTTTTTATATATTTTTTTTTCTTCTATCATCCCTCGGGCTGTGTAACCTGAACAGTCGAGTAAAAAAGAATCGTCTCAGATTGAAAAGGGTGAGATGGGAGGATGGCTATATACAAGACATAAAAGGCCATACTATTGGACACCGGTGAAGATAATTGAAGAAAAGAAAAAACGAAAAAAAAAAATAAAAGCAAGAACAAGAACCAAATAAAAAGTTTTTCTGGACATAACATTCGGAAACAGAAGACATTGAAGATCAAGTAGCACAAAAGTTTGTGTTAGAAATATCACTTTTATATCTATATTTATTTATATAATAAAATATAAATAGTATAATAAAAATAAAAAGATAAACGATGTAATTTGGCAAGTACGAAAAGTTATATACAAAGTCATATAATCAAGTTCAAGCGACAAGACAACAGGAACAAATAAAATATAATCAGAAAAAAAAATAAGAGGTAGAGGGAGAGGAAGAGGACGTAAAGACAAAGATAAGAAACAATGATTCGAATGTGTTGTGTCTTCTGCAGCTTCTGCTGTTGCACTCATCGTATATATATAGTAGAAATATAGAGAAATAAGAGATATGACCGTGACCGCGTGGTATCTCTGGAATGTGGCCCGTCACTGCAAAGCGCAAAGCCCCCGACGGCAAACTGGCACATCTTCTTGATCCACACGTCGATTTTTTTTTTCTTTTTCATTATTATTATTATTATTATTATTATACATCTTACGCTTATAATTTCTTTAATCGACTAATAGTACCATACCCAGTTATAAAAAGAAATTTTAACTATCAAGTAATTTAAATAATTTATATACATAAGTGTTTTTAAAATTTAAAAATAATAATTGAATTTTTCGTTTTAATCAATCTATGCCTGAAGACACTTAACGTAAAAAAATACCGTAAAGATTAAAATAAAAAAAAAAAAAAAAAAAAAAAACAGTTATGGAAAAAAAAAATAAAAGATAATCACAGTGATAGAGAGTATGATTAGACAGGTGCTTAAGGAACTACACCTGTCTTGTCCTGGATCGAGTATAAAAGGGTAAGATGGAGATGTCTGTAAATATGTAATGTGTAAGCAGAGTATGTATAAGTTGAGAAGGGCAAAGCAAAGGCAGAGTGTTGTGTCGAGAACTCGTGAGTTTAGGTGGGAATCACGACAAGCTTGGCAGATAAATCTCTTTTTAGGAATGGATAATCGATTTGAAGGATCCCAGCTGCCACCTGCGGATTCTTAAAAGATAGAAAGAAAATACAGAGAGGCCTTCGTTCCTTGCTAATTCTTTATGTACTGAGGATGAGAAAAGACGAATGAATACGTTCGTCGTGGTTATAAGAAAAATAAACTCTGTTGGAAACAGCTGGATCTTTAATGGAGTTTGTAGCTAGCAGAGTATAGCTGATGCTCACTTCATTATCATTTTCAAATGTTTCAAGCCCCTAAGGAATTGTTCACCTGCTATTTTAATTAGTTGAAACTTTATTCACTTCTCTTCTCTAATGAACGAATGTCTAATTTGTTCTAATTAAAATTATAATTGTTTTAAAATTATTATAAAAAATTTTTATTTATATCTCATGCAAGTTCTTATTTTAACTATTAAATATTTAATAAATTTTTTATTTAACGAAATGAATGGAAAAGAAAGAAAAAAATAAATCATGACTAAGTATCTACATAATAGTCGTTTTTCTCACCATTTAAAATACATATTCTATGACTTATACATCACCTGCTTCTACCTGAAAAGTAAACATACCTGCTTTCAAAATGAACAGTCGGTTAGTTCTGAGATTTTTATAAGCTAATAATTTAGAGAAAAATAACAAGTTAAAAAAAATAACTTTTATTGAATTGCACCAACTTTTTTTTTTTAACACTAAAGTCCCGACGATAGTTATTATGATAAAGTATAAATTACATATTTACAGTTTTAATTCATGCCCGACTAAATTTTCGTTTCAAATAATTTGTCTAATAAGTCAGTTAGTTTCTAACATTTAGATTATAAATTCATAAAAAATTTTTCTTTGAGGTATGGATTGAAGTAAACCTTTTCAAGAATTGATAATACATATAACTTGATCATTTTACTAGAAAAAGCACTAGTATATATTTCAACATTGACAATGAGATTGGCCCTTTTTCATGCAACAAAAGTGACTTAAAAAGCTCAATTCCTCTACCCTCAACTACAAGAAACCCAAGAAAACCCCAGAGAATATCCTCGAGGGAGACAATGAGGTGAGAAGAAGCTGTGCGACTTTTGTTCTTCAAAGATAATAAATGTATCTCGATTTTTTTCTCTTTTTTATAAAGTTCAGTGCCACTGATTTTGAATCAAAGAAATTTATTATTGACTATATTTTTACTTTTGTACCTCTCTAAAATGAATTACGAAGATGTTAATGCTGTATTCATTTTTAAGTGTACTTTTATTTAACAAGAAAACTCAAAATTAATAAAAAAAATCTGAAAACCACCTGACCCTGCGGGCCAGCCCTGAAACTTCCCACTGTTTTCAGGCTCAAGGAGCTTGAAAACATATTATTGTCACTATACACTTTCGAGCTCTTCAAGCTCAACAAAAGTAATGCCGCACATTCCATGGTGAAAATTGAAGTATAATAAACAATAACAAAAAAAAATAATGAAGTAAATCGATGTTTTTTTTTAATTTACATCAACAATATCTTTAAAAATAATGAACCGATTTTGACGTTTAAAATGTTATTTCACGCAATTTTCTGATCTCTAGCATTGGAAATTTTTTTTTGAAACATTTGATAAATAATATTATGAGTTATTCCGAAAAAATGAAGTAAATAGTTATTTTTCGTATTTTTAATCACAAATATCTTTTAAAATAATGAATCGATTTTGACGTTCCAGGTGACTTTCAACGCATTTTATTAATCACTAACGTTAAAAAAAAACACCATAATTAATTAGTTCAAAAATTTAGCTTTATAAGGAAAAAACACTTTTTTTGCTATATACTTTCGACAACTCAATTTCTCAAAAGTCGTTGGAATCAACAAGCCGCTTCAAACGCGACCTCAAAAAGAAAAATCAGTTCATCCGTTCAAAAGTTACAGAATACTTACATACAAACGTACTTACATACAAACGTACGTACGTACGTGCACACATGCATACACTCGGACATCATCTTGAACTTAGTCAGAATAGCTTCCTAGAACCTTAAAACGTCAAGATCTGTTAAAAATTCGATTTTTTCGAAAATCGGACCAAAACTAATAACTTCCCGAATTTAAAAAAAATTTTAATTTTTCTTAAAAGTTAAAAATAAATACGTACCTTCTTTTTCAAATCTTAAAAACTACTGAAAAAATTTATTCAAAAAATCATTAGTTTGTTGATTAATTACAAAATTTGACAATAAGAAAAAAATCAATTTAGTGGAACAAAGAGAAGATAAAAAGGATTTTACGATGTATGCTGCAACAAATATTGATAGCACATTATTATTATTATTGTAAATAACAAAAGATTCAATAAAATCAATCAATATATAAATGGTTTAAAAATAAACAAACTGATCGACTAATACGAAACAGTTGGATTCTAAGTATCGATTCTCATTTCACAGCTTTTTATATTTATCTATTTATAATAAAATGTAATATAAAAATTTAATGACAAATATTTTATGCTCATCAAAAATTTTTATTGGATATCAGTAGAACTATTACATATTTAATTATATCAATATGAAATAAAAAATGATAATGTCAATATATGTATTTCAATAAATCATTTTTTACATGTCAATATAAGTATCTCAATTTAAGGGATGTAATCGAAGATAAATCAATGCTTGATCATTATAAAGTTCCTCCCAAACAGAAAATAAATCTATTTTATTCTTAATTAAATTAATGAGCCCTAGAGAAGGATCAATAGTCAAAGGATGATCATTTATAAAATTTTCCATCCAGTTTTCTAATGAACGATTATTACTCGCAGATATTATTTTACCCATTTGTCCAAAATTTAATAAAGAATCTATATTTCCATAATTCATTTTTACACCTACATCGCCAGCAACAGCAGGATACATAAATACCTGAAACATAAAATTAATAATTCATTTATGTTTATTTTAATAATGTAGTTATTTAATTTTTAAATATCTAAATCACCTGGAATAAGCAGTTGCCTTTTTCTGCTTCGGTAATATAATGGGTTGCATTACTATTCTTGTATCGTATAATAAAATTATTATTATTATCAAATATATTATTTGTACGATTACTCTTGTCTTCATTTACACTAATTACATTAAAAACTGGATTTTTTAATTTAAGAACATTAAATATATTACAAAGTGTTATTTTTAAACATTTATAATTATTATTCAAATATTTACGATCAACTCCATAATATTTCTGCTTTACCATTTCATCAAATATATCTATATGATTATATGAAAATGTATTAAATTTAATATTTTTAGATTCGTCAATTTTTTCATTTTCAAAACAATCAGTACAAATATGAGAAACCATTGGGATTAATGAGTAATTTTTTATATCAACTAATAGACTATCAACATCAATACGTGATTTATTATGCTCGAATAAGTCATTTACGTTTATTATATCACCTGGTTGTAGATTTATTAACAATTCATTACGGATTAATGATTTTTGGTGTTTAGATAATTTGAATAGTGAATTAAAGTAAATATCAATAATAATTTCTTTGTGAATATTATTTAAAATATTGTATTGATTAATTAATGATAAACTTCTGAAAGTTAAAAGAGAATCGTTATTGCTATCGAAAAAATCATTAATCAAATTATTAACAGTATCATTATTATCAGTTGTTATTATGCGAGTTTTGTAAATAGATGATTCAAAAAAATTATTATCTATTTCTCGTTTCGATTTATTATCATAACTTTGATGACAAAAATTTGCATTATTCACAAATATCTGTAATAAAAATAAATTAAAATTAATCTAAAATATTGTATTCAGAAGCAAAGATAAGTATTAAAGTAATTATTGTTGTTTAAAAATAATATATATTTATAAAAAATTTAATTACTTGAAATAGACATTGTCCATTGACAACATATGCCACGTAATGCGTTGCATCACCAATTTTTGATGCATCATATTTTTCAATCAATTTAACTTTAGCACGATGTGCTTCGACATTGTTACATATTTTAATTATACCATAAGATAATTTTTCATTGCTTGTATAATTATGATTATTTTTGAATAATTTTTCTATGATGTTTGTGTTATTGAATACGTTTGATGTATTTGAAATTTTTTTTTTATTTACAAAAATTTTTGAAAAATAATGTGATACTGATGAATTAAAAGTTAAACACGTGTTTTTGTAAGATGCAGTGAATTTATTGTGATGCTTTTTATTCGATTCATATGTAAATCCATTATAACCGTTAAATATATTACCGAAAATTTCGTTTGATAATTCATTTAAATTATTTATTTTGACAGTATCACCCACTTATAATTTTATTAATGGCACATTTTCTCCATTTATAGTTATCACGAAAAACGCAATGTTAATAATCGCTAAAATATTATTATACTTTACGTGCATTTTAGAATAAAAAACGACAAATATTTAGACCAATTCTTATGAAATGAAAAAAAATTTTAGACGTGGAGCATTTAAGACAGATAAAACGTTACTGGTGATTAAAAAAAAAATGTGAATTTCTGATAATGATGTCATTAAAAAAATGATTTCTTAGTTAAAAGCTATTTTTGCTTTATAATCACGATTATATCTGAGATGTATTTTTTTATACCATTTTAAAATAACGTTGTAATATTATTCAATTTTTTTGCTTGAAATATTTGACATTGTACAACTAAGAAATGTATTATTTTTTTTTTAAATTGTCTTCGAGCTCTTAAAAATTTTTATTCAAGTTTGGCCCGGAGGGTTGGCTGATATATTTTTTTACTCCCCTAAACTGTCATGTACTATCGTGTAGTAATTATTTACATGAGTTGGAAGAAATTTCTTTCGTCACCTTCCAACATATTTTTTTTTTACGATTAAATAATAACTACAAAATTTAATACTTTTTTCAACGTCTTAAATAATTATTAATAAATGTAATTTTTTATTTATAATTAAAAACCTACATTCAAATTACTTCAATTCTAACTATTACACAACAAAAACAAAAAATTTCTCAATAATTTTATTTTTTGTTGTTTAAAAAATGTGAGTTGGTTATATAAAATCTGCAGTTGATACTTTAATAATTTGCACACAATGTTTTTGTAATCACTGAACCAATGCTCTCAAAATTTTTGGTTGGTATGCTCAACAAATATTGTTCCATCGTTCTGTGAATGGAAACACCGATGTTAAATACTTTTTTTTTTTACTGCAAAACAAATAGCGATTTTTCCAAGCAAAAAATCATACTCGACTTTTTTTATGCATTGTTCTAAATAAGAATTTTTTAAATTTAACTACATGCGAAAATATGTCGTTGGAATTGTATGGTCCAAATCACATAAAAATATTTTCTAAAACAGGTGACGACTTTCATGTTTAATCATGCATGTAACTTCGATATTTATTATATGTCATTAAAAAGAAACTACAACTTTTTACATAATAAATTGATACGTACTCAAGATATTTCTCAATGAATGTCAAACTACTGACTTTCTGTTGAATTTTAAAATTTTTGCTGTTTTTTTTTTTTTTTTTTCAAAGAACCAAATAATTATCACTTTGGATTCATTCCCAAATGCGCACTTCCGAAAATGTATCCTTCATACCAAAGAATATTTTAATGACATCATACAATTAAAATTTGAGTTATAGACGTAATTTAAATTTTTGCAACATGATTCATTTGTAAATTAATCAATTACTGAAAATATTATTCATATTGGAGCAAACAATTATTTTCAGACAAGTGAATTTGTATATTGTAATATGATATCAAAGGCTTTAAAAATTAATAAAATTTGTATTAATAAAAAATTTATCGTAACAATTCGTTTATAATCCATTCGTCATTAAATTAGTTTTCTATACATCTGCTACGTAGCGGTATTATCAATAAATTTATTTAATCATTTATTTATTTCATTTATATTCAAAACATCGCGGGTAGATAATTTTTTTATCAATTAAGACTTTCCCCGATTTATATTGAATAAACTAAATGCAAATGTGGTTATCAAAATAATAATGTTAGTTAATATTCTGTAAATTGAAAATCAAAATTTGTATTTTCGTTAAAATATTATTTACAATGACTAATTATTTTACAAAAGAATGCTCTTGATATATTCTTTGCTTAATTGGATAAAATATAGAAGTTCTGATAGAAATGCCAAGGGAAAAATGTTTTTATGAAATTTTCGAAAGCTTCATAACATTTAAGGAAATTGTATAAGATTCTGTAATATTTTACATAATTTTATAAAAGTTTACAACATAAAATTAATAGAATTCTATAGAACTTTATAGTTCCATAAAATTTTATAAAAATTTATTTTATTTCATAAAAAGGGATAAAATTATATGAAATTTGAATCCAGTCCTAAGATGATTTTCTAAAATTTTATAAAATTCCATAAAGTTTTCTAAAATTTCATAAAGTTGTATAAAATTTTATGAAATTATATCGTTGCTTGAAATCTTAACGCACGAAATGTATGAAGTCCTATAAAATTTTTATAGAAACTCTTAAGTTTGAATCCAGTATTGAAAGAAAAGGATTTTGCGAAAATTTATGTAGTTTTGTAAAATTTAATGTGGTTTTGCCAGCAAATTTTAAAGAGTTTTGTAAAATTTTATAAAATTTAAATTCAGTGCTAACAACAATGTTTTGTTGACATTTTATAAAGGTTGTGAAATAGTACAAAGTTCTGTACAATTTTATATAATCTTATAAAATTACATAAAACTTGGCTGCAGAAAATTTATAGAAGTTAATAAAATTTCATTATGCTTTATAAAATTTTATAAAATCTTTAAATCTGTATAAAATTTCGTGATATTTTTTTATTATATATTGTATACTTTATTTGTAAACTTATCAGTTCTTTTAAAATTATATAAAATATCATTTTATCTTAAAAAATTTGTTAACGAAGTTTAAAACTTCATATCTCGATAACTATAATATATTAATACGCGATCACGTACGCGCGTCGGCGCAGTGGATAGCAGCGATGACTTAAAATCAGAAGGATCCAGGTTTCAAGCCCAGCAGTCACTGGGATAATAAAAAAATATTTAATCTGACATAGTAATGTCTTTATCCATTAGATCAAAATATAAGATCTACTTGTAATTTTTTTCTATCACGATTTAATATTTCTATTTTTAAAATTATTACTGTCTGTAAAATTTTATGAAATTCCATAAATTTTTTTGCAACCTTATAAATTTTCATCAGGCCATTTTCAGTATAAAATCTTATAAAAGAAATTTTTAAAAATTTATTTCACGGATGAAAAAATTATCTACGAAAAACATAAATTTTAGAACCTACTTATATGTTTTTCTAGTTTTATCCATTTCAAAAACAACTTTAATGAAAACTTGTGTTAACTTTTATTATTAGTTGTATAGATTTATTAATAATAATAAAAATTCCTGTTCTTGAACTCTGTAAATAAAAAAAAAAAATTTTTATATCTTTTTAAAAAAAGGTTTTTAAGCAGTTTAAAATTCAAGAATTACGGCGGTCCTAAAGGTCATGCGATCGAGATTTTTTTTTTCTCACGGGACACATATCTATCGCACCTAGCAATTATTTACACGTAATTTGAAAGAGATTTATTATTTTTTTTTCTTTTGTTGTCACACTTTAACGTGATTTTCTCAAGAGCTCAAAAACTAGCCAAGTGAGTTCAATATTTCTTCACACTCTTGAGCAATTATTTATAGTTTTTCAATGTTATATACATCATATATACTATATCTTTATTTTTTTTTCTTCTTAAACATTCTAGTATAGAAACTTCTTTAGCTTATGAAAGAGCAATGAAATTTTTTAATGTGATCGGCAGAAACTTGAGAGTTACCTTTTCTTATTTTCAACTATGATAAAACTAAACTCGTTAAATTTTTTAGTGCAACTTTTCTTTCACATTTTCACATGAAACTTTCTCACCTGCTATCTTTTTTATAAAATGTTCATGTTCTAAAATTTCGAAGATTTAGCTCTAGTTATTCTTTAGCTTTACGTGACTTTGCATATTCGTATGATTCAATAGCAGTAACAAAATATGA
Organism: Microplitis deprimator; assembly: GCA_964016945.1. NCBI lineage: Eukaryota > Metazoa > Arthropoda > Insecta > Hymenoptera > Braconidae > Microplitis > Microplitis deprimator. The sequence continues at coordinate 11,644,611 of OZ024708.1, read as the reverse complement.
AACAAAATATGCATTTATATCATATATATAATATACACAACATCAAAAAAGTGTAGTATTATATTCCAGTGATAACTTAGATAAATATCCTGGGAATAAAAATAAAACAAACTTTATGATATTTTTTTTAATTTATCCATAAACAGTCAATCTACTGTTTATTAAATATTTTCTCTTCGTTCGATTTTATCATAAAATTTTTTGTTATTGGTCATGAAAAAAATTTCTATTTAAAAGAAAAAAAAATAATAATTTATATAAATATAAAAAAGTGAACTTACGATGAATTCCAACGGGTTTCTCTCTCTCTCTCTCTCTTTCATTCTCTATCCGGTTCTTAAGTTTATCTTTTTACTCTCCGTATTTCTCAAGGTATATAAAAGAATCTGGTTGTGCCTTGCAGCCGAATGTACACTTAGTTTTCTCGCAACACAAGTAAACTGGCCAGGACACTTTAATGTACCAAGTGAGTGTATATCCCAAGGGGATGAAACAAGACAACAAAACAACTATAAAAGAGTATGATGGTCATAGTATTGAAAAAAAAATTAACTTTTATTTTTTAAGTATCCCAATGAAATGTACTATACGATTCGATAGTTATAGAGTATATATAAACTTTTAACATCGCATGTTACATTTTGTTGATAGCCATCAAGACAGATATAGACAGATCCAACTAACCCCATCTATATATATAAATATATTTATATAGTTACAGTATTTAATGATACTTTCTCGTAAATCTCTCGATAACTCTTCAATCGTTGACAACTCCGCTAGATAAATTACTGCCAAGTTTGTGCTAAAAATAAAAATATAAAACTAAAAGAATCTAAATATTTTTATCCTATCTCTATGATTTATGTTTTAAAGGTCCGATTGACTTTCAAACACTTGTTTCCACCGTCCAGTAAATTTATTTCAACAAAAATAGTCGAAAAAAAAAAAATGAATATAAATTGAAAAAAAAAGAAAAAGCAGTACAGTATTCCGTAAGTATGATTCGACAGATGTAATTGCACGCTATTTCGTGATTTATAATGACATTTACGGTGAATCCTTAATTTATGTATCACATCATGGATCTTGTTTAGCAATTAATCATTACATATTTTTTTTATCTTTTAATTTTCATTATTCATGTAACATTTATCTACCATTACTGGCTACTACTACAACTTGTACTATTTTATTCAGTACTACTGTACTTACTGATGAGGATCAAGTTTGTTAAATATGAAACCTGTTCCTATATGGAGTTTCACGATCTATTAAATCCATTTCGCAAATAAAGCTGTGAGGGAAAAAACTTCAACAAACAATCAAATTGACAGGTTCAATCTTTTATTTTTTTTTTTTTTTTTTTATTTCAGTTTCTGTTTATGTTGAGATTTCTTCACTCAACCAAGAAAACTCGGAGAGTTTTTTCTAAACCTCAAACAATATTTACCCAAGTGATCTGTTAAAATGAAATTTTTTATACTTAATACTAAATTTAAATACTTCTTTGAGGGATTTTTAAGGTTATTCGTTTTTAAAAAAGCTTTATACTTGTTTTTTTTTTAACTCCGCTAAGAAAATTGGAAATTTAAAAAAAAAAAAGAGAAGTTATTGGTTTCGGTCCGATTTTCGAAAATCGAATTTCTACCAGATCTTGACGTTTTGAAGTTCTAAGAAGCTATTCTGACTAATTTCAAGATAATGTCCGAGTGTATGTAGGGTAGAAGTACCATTTGTGGCCACTGCTCCAGTTTTGGACATTTAATACTTTATTTTAAATAATGAAAACGCATTAAAAAAAAAATTAATTGTAATAATGTGGTAAAAGTATCTTCAAACACATTTTAAAAGTTAATTATGCCATTGCGTATTTTACAAATTATTTTATTTAAAATTTCTAAGTTGCCAAAACTGGCCCTAAAGTGGCCAAAAACGGTACTTCTACCCTATGTGTGTACGAACGTACATAAATATTCTGTAGCTTTTGAACGAATGAACCGATTTGGCTTTTTGAGGTCGCGTTTGAAGCGGCTCGTTAATTCCAACAACTTTTGGAAAAGTGAGCATAATCGTTACATCATATTCGGTGATATTCTAAAAATAAAACTTTTTCAAAAATATTTTTTTTTTTAATAACTTGTAATGTGCTCGATGGATTGATTTCAAAATCTATTCAGCTCTAAAACTTTATAAGCCGCGTCAAATGCCTCCTCAACCATCAAAATCAGTTCAATCGTTCAAGAGAATCCGTTGACGAAAGAATTAAAAAACAATTTTTTTTCTTAGTTTTTTTGGAATTTCTCAAAAACGAGTAAATCAATCAATTTCCAAATCTAAGCAACTCTAGAACTCAATAATATGCGCCGATGGCCACCTTAACCGTTTCGATCGGTCAATTTTTTCGAGAGATCGTCGGAAAAAGAAATAGTAAAAAAAGGTTTTTCGCGAATATCTTTAAAACCACTGCACTAATCATTTCCAAAATTTAATTAGCTCGAAAACTCAATAAAACGCGCTGATTGCTACATTGAACATTAAAATCCGTCAATTAGTTTAAAAGATATCGACGACGAAGTGTTAAAAAAATAACATTTTATGTTACCCTGGTAGGAAGGGACCATTGGCCAAGGCTCGGACCAGACATTGGCCAGTCGTCATGCCAGAGTCCCGAGCCTTGGCGCAAGCCTTAGTCAAGCCTTGGCTGAACCATTGGGGAACAAAATATCAAGCCTCGGCCGAGTCTTGGGAAACGAAAAATCGAGCCTTGCGGGGAAACAAATAATCAAGCCTCGGCCAAACCTCGGGAAGCAAAAAATTTAAAGCTCACCCAATGCTCGATCTAAAATATTATTATTTAAATTAATAAATATAATTAAAATAAAGTTTGATCACACTTTTATCGACATTACATTGGAGTGTCATTAACTAATTACTGAATTAATGGGAAATAACGAATAAAATTATTTGGGTGCTACTGGGGTTAGAACTGAGATCTTTCTGATTACAAGGCCGGGAAGCTATCCACTGTGCTAAATCTGATGTTCAGATGATCATGATTTTTTTGCTTGTTAATCATTTAAATACAATTTAATTCGAAAATATTAGATCGTAAAAATGAGGTGAAATGTAGTTTTACTTAATGAACTTAAAATTGTCTGATGAGTAATGACATATATTTATTAATTTATAATTTTATGATTTGATATAAATGAATAAATTAAGAGTAAGACCAAGTAGCACTACTATATTTTTTATTGAACTTTAACATTTATGTTAACTAAAGTTTTGTACATAACAATAACTAATTAAATGAAAATTATTGTATATCAAATAATTTTACTTTTTAGAAAATTTCAACTCTTGATATTAATCGTATAATTGGTGAACCGTTATGCCTTAGTCTTCTCTATATACATATATATAGATACATGTAAAGTTGATAATTTTAATATTAAATAAAAATTTAACCCAGACTGAGGCATTGGCCAATGGTCAGCGGCCAAGGCTCGAATTAACAAAAATTAAACTATCGGGCCTGGCCCTGGCCAAGGCTCGGGCCAATGGTCACTACCCAAGGCTCGGCTTAATTTAATGAAACCAATGGACCAAGCCTCGGCCTAGACTTGGGCCAATGGTTAGCTGCCAAGACTTGGCTTAACGTAATCGAACCATTGGGCCAAGCCCTGGCCGAGGCGTGGGCCAATGGTCAGCTGTCGAAGCTTGGCAAGTGACAACAGGGCCAAGGCTCGGCCTATAGCCAGCCTTGGCGATTCTTACCTGAGATATTTTTCCCGGATAGATCATGATATAATATAGGGGAGATCGGGGCAAGACGGCCCCCTTAAGCCGCTAATTATTTTTTATGGCTTTTAATCTATAGGTCGACCTAATTTGGTCCTTTCTTAAGCAAATCCATTAAGATTTTACCAAAACTTAAAAAAAAATTTTGTTTCTGGGGCACGACGGCCCCTCTCCAAAAAAAGCTTAAAAATTTTTTTTTTTTTTTTTTATCGAAAAAACAAGATTTTAAGCTCAAATAGACTATTTCCGTACCTTTATAATCCCATGGACTTCAAATTTATTAAAAAAAAAAATTTATTTAGCTGATATAACCAGTTTTATTGAAATTTTTATTTTAACCACAATATAATCTATTGACCTAAAAGAGCTTTAATCAATAAATTTTCCAAATTCATTTTAGCTTAGAAAAAAAAATCTGGGCGTCGATTGGCCCTGCGGGCCAGCCCCAAAACTTCCCGCTGTTATCGAGCTCAAGGAGCTCATTAACACATTAACACATTATATTATGATTTATCCGGAAAAAATAACATAAAATGTTATTTTTTTAATCTTTCGACGCCGATATCTTTTGAACTAATTAACCGATTTTGACGTTTAAGGTAGCAATCGGCGCGTTTCTTTGAATTCTAAAGCTGATCATAATTTGAAGTCGATCGGTTTAGCCGTTTCGAAGATATTTGGAAAAATCCGGTTTTCACCATTTCTTTCTCTAACAATATCTCGCGAACGAATGAACCGATTTTGATGGTTGAGGTGGCAATCGACGTATTTTATTGAGTTCTAAAGCTGATCAGATTTTGAAATTGTTTGGTTGTTATTTCAAAGATATTCACAAATAACTGTTTTTCACCATTTCTTTCTCCCGCGATATCTCTCAAACAAATTAACCGATTGAGATGGCTTAGGCGGCAATTGATGCGTTTTAATAAATTCTAGAGCTGATTATATTTTGAAGTCGATCGTTCAAATCGTTTCTGAGAAATCACTAAAAAACTAAAAAAAAAAAAATTTATTTTTGTCGTAATTCGCAAATATTTTCGAGTCTACTTGATCAAATGATCTGAAATTTTCAGGAAAGTTGATGGCCAACAAGCTTTTTCGATTGCCACCTCAACCATCCAAATCGATTTATTAATTAAAAAGTTACAAAGAGTTTACACACACACACACACACACACACACACACACACACACACACACACACACACACACGGACATTATTCTGAAAATAGTCAGAATAGCTTCCTAGGACCTCAAAACGTCGACATCTGATGAAAACTCGATTTTCGAAAATCGGGGTGAAAACAATAACTTCCCGAATTTTTGAAAATTTACAATTTTCTTAGCGGGAAGTTAAAAAAAAATTTCTGTAGCAAATTTTTTTTCAGGTGATCCATTATGCCCCAGATATCGCAGATCAGCCTAAAATATCTTTAAAACATCAGAGGTGTCATGATTTGACCGAAAATAATAAAAAAAAAATTTTACCAAATTTTTGAGGGGGGCCGCCGTGCCCCAGGGGGCCTTAGCGCCCCGGTCTCCCCTACTATAATGTGTTTGAGTTTGAAAAGCTCATAAGAAAATAATGGCATCCAAAATGTACTTTCGAGCTCGAAAATGTATTCACAACAATATTTTCGTGCTCAAGGAGCTCGAAAACATCGGGAAGTTTTGGGGCTGGTCCGCAGGGCTATCCGATGCCAAGATTTTTTTTCATTTATTTATTCAGTATTTTACTGTATCACTATTACATGTGAAATCAATTCCTCATCTTCATCAACCATTAATCATGATCGGTAGTGCGAAAACTTGTATGTCTACTAATGGTTAATTGAGTAAAAAAGACAGACTTGTTTATCTATCCATCCAATGAAATTGATCTCGTTTATTTGATAGATAATTGTATTTAATGACGTTATAACTTGACATTCTAATCATTCGTTTAATATATAAATTTTTTTAAATACTTTATACTACATAATAAACATTTATTGGATACTGGTAGACATAAATATTGTTGCTGAGAATAGATTTTCTCGACTCGAATTATTTTTTTTAATATTTTAAAATTAACCATGCATTTGAAATAAGAAAAATTTCTTATTTTTTTCTTTTCTTTTGCCTTCTGTAATTGTCATTAACTTTTAGTCTCATTTTTGTTGTGATAATAACTGAATAATGTTTTTTTTTCTTTTAGCTAAAAGCGAGATTATATTTAAATAAAATTAAAAGATATTTATTAAATGAAAAAAAAAAACCTCTAGAGGTTAATTTTACAAAGTAGTCAGCTTGTAAAAAGTCACCTTAGAATATAACGATCGACTTGATGTGAAAAGCACCGAGGGATTTAGTGATATATTTTACCTTTTCTATGTAAAACTAAAATTTCGTGGTTCGTAACAACGTATATAAGTAAGATTGGTAGAACAAGAGGAGACTTTCCTTGCATATTTAAAGGACGCTAAGTCTCTTGCAAGAAGCCAGAGAAGTCTAGTGTAGTATAAAATCAAGATTCAGGAACTAAAACTTAATTCTCACTGTGCTATTACTTACCTTCCTCTAATTTTCTCGACATTTATATAGTCATGATCATGTTATAATTTCTTTTTTTTTTTTTTTTTTTTATAATATCATTCTAAGTATAGAACGTATTTCAGTAGAAATATTTACCATCGATTATCAGCATTTTTCAATGCTGTTAAACCGGCTTTTAAATAATTAATCTCCTCAATTAATTCTCTAATGTAATCTACTTCTTCAATGCACTCAATCTTATTTTCTTCACTGACATTTACTTTTTCTATCATAATTATTATTTTTAAAAATATTTATAATCATAATCGCTAAATTTCATTTAGATTTTTATTTTATTTTATTAATAAATAATTAATTATTCATTAATAAACCAGCAATTTTATTTTTATTAAAAATAAAATGAATTGGTATCAATTATTTGAGATATATAACTATTAGTAATGAATAATTCATTTCTTAAACTTGATATAATAAATAAAAAAATATTATAATGGAATGTTTAAATTAAATGTAAACTGAATTTGAGACATTAAGAGAGTTAGCATCAGCATCAAATTGTTGAGTATGTAGATGGCAGGCTGACGGTATGCACCCAGGATGTTATGACTCTGGGAGTTATGAGACGACCGCCTGGCAGCAATTATAGCACGCCAAGAGTATAAACCTCTTTTCTTCTCTCCTCTTCTCTTCTCATCTGTTCTCTTCTCTTCTCTTCTTTGGTCTTTATCCTGCTCCAGTCCTTAAATATTTATCTTTGTCGTCTGTTGTTGAGCGTAATTGAAATATCTCAATCCCTCTATTTCAAGTTGATCTCAAGACCGCAAACTCTGAAACAGAATTATTCGAGCGAACGATTCACGCGTCCGATCACTCTTGTTGTGTCCACCATAACCATCATCCGGAATAGTTATTTCCATCCAATTCGCCTCTCTGATCACATTTCTTTAAATTCCCTGACATTGACATAACTTATCCACTTGTCGTATTTCATTACTTTATCTCATTTCAATTATTATAATTATACTTATCTCAAGTATGATTTTCAACTTTTAACAATCGTTTTCATGAAAATTTTATAAAATTTATTAACTTTACATAAATATGGATTTGTTTGCATAATTGAAAAATTTAAAACATAATCTTTAAAGAAAATACAATGTGAGTATTTAAAAATATACGTTTTATGTAATTAATAAAGATATTGAGTTGAATTTAATTAAAACAATTTTGAAATACAGTACTAACTTTTTTTTAAAAAAATCCTAATTAGTTTTTAATAATTGTGAAGTTTATTGAAGTTTCGTTATGAAATTTCTCGTATTTAAAAACTAATTATACATGAAAAATATAATTTTAAATTAAAATTACATGTTTTTTTTTAAATTATGGTTTTTTTAATAACTATCAGCTTCAAAATTAATTGACTTATGACAATAAAAAAACAATTATTGGAATTAAATAAAATAAAATGCATTATGATTTCAATTTTTACGACTTGGACATTTAAATAAGTGTTAAAATAATCTATATAAATGTGTTAATTTATAATATATATTTTTGACTAATTTGAACTTGTTAATAACTTCAAGTAATTATGTTCCTGAAGATCGGTACGTTTTTCGCGCAACGAAAATGAGAAAATTTATGAAATTCTACTGCTTAAGGGTGACGAGGGGTAATTGGGGGTGGCTGCAATTTTCGGCTAACATACGAACGCGTACGCGAAAGATTTCGAAAATCTAGACCCAGTAGATTTTTTACTTTTCATTTCGTTTTTTTATTTTCGTTCCCCAAAAAACGTTTCGATCTTCAGGTTCATAAGTAATTCGCTTTAAATTTTGAGAAAAATTTCTAACAGTGCAGTTACTGACGGTTGTAATTTATAATATTTATTTAAATATAGATGTAATATATTCTCCGTGATCTGTGATGCTCATTGTATGCGGCAAACCGATTTTGAGATTAGTGTGCGTGACTTAACACATGAGAGACAATATATCTGTCACGCACGCGTTTCCACTTGGTGAATAGAATGCCAAGAGGCTCTCCTCTTGAACCAGCTCTCCATATAATATAGCATACACTTTCATCTCCATATGTACCTACCAAATATATACATATATATGCTCTCTCTATCTCTTTAGCCCCTAACATTACATCATGTGATAGTGGTTTCAGCATCCAAACTGCATCCTATTGGAGCAACACAAAATACACATGTTACATATTTTGTGAACACGTGCTGAAATACCACTGTCCAAATTACATATGTTGGACTAACGACCCAACCAAAATACCCAATCAACTATAACTCACTTCCTCTGCTTACCATATTACCTCCTATCCTCTAAATCATATTTAAATTACTTCATTATAAATATATATATATTTTTTATAGTACTTCTTAAAAATTTTTAATGATCGACATTTTTGTTGCATGTATCATTATCGATAACGGTATTGAATATATAAAGTATATTTAATATTTTATACATAATATAGCTAATTTAACCATACATAAATAAATAAATAAATTTTATTAGTCAACTATTTTTACCATACTATTCCGGTCTAATTTTTTTTTTAAGGGTTGAATTTATAATTAGCGCTTGTATTACAACCCTCGACTCATGCTACAACCACTTAAGTTTTTTAAAGAACAAAAAAAATCTTATATGAAATGTGGAGACTCACGTAGTTAAAGTTAGATGTCATAAAAACCTACATTTAATTGTAGTCATTTTTAACGAGCAGTGAACGAATATATATATATTTTTTTTCAGTCTTTAAGCTCAAACTGAAACACAAAATTTTTAAATAATTAAAATAAAAAAAAATGTTTTTAAATAATTAAATTTTATAATGTAACTATATTCTTGTTGGATTTATTCCTTAAGTGTATACATTTATGTTAATTAATGTAATGTCGAGTATAAAAAATCGTCTAATTATGAAGAAGCGGAAGAGATAAAATGCAATGCGGCGTACACATAAATTAACGCAATATCTATGGTCTTACCTTGGGGCTCTCTTAACGTCTCTTATGAATATTGTTATTGGTAAAAGCCTCTGTTTATTTAATAGTAAAATAATCTTAATTTACATTATAACTTACATAAAATATACTCTAAATATTTATAATATATTTTGAATAATATTTATACCAATAATTCAATAAAAATATTTACTTTTTAATACTTGTTTACATTTTTAATAAATTCATCAACTAATTCATTTACTAATATTTTATTATCATTTATTAATTAATCAAAATATCAATTGATTTATTAACTAAATAAAGTTAATTGATAATTACATTAATTAAAATATTATTAATTATAAATTATATTAATTTTAAAGCATAATCAAACAAATTTAATATTATATAATAATTAATTTAAATTAATTATTGTACGCGTAGCCCGGAGATCAATGACTTTAATTGAATGTATCTCTAATAAACGTGATTGTATCAATAAATAATATACCTGACAAGTTAAATTATTTAAAAGTTTTAATAATATCAGTAACTTGAATGATATTATTTTAATTAACATTTTAAATTGCTAAGATTTTTATAAAAAGTTTGTTACGAAGTTTTTTATCTTAGGATTTAAAGTAATTTAAAACTTAATTGAAACGAGATGATCCTTCAGTAAATTGCTTTGTTTTTATACTTTTATTTTTTACACTCACATTCAATATTAAAAGTTACTGTCATTTTATATTTGTTTTTTAAATAATAAATTTTTTATTTATTAAAAAAATTTTCACCCAATAACTTTTATTGTCAATTGATTAACTTTTAATAGTCGAAAAATAGAAAAAATAAAAATTATTTATGTTTAAATAAATAAAATTCTCATTAAAACTTGACAATTTTTTAGTCGTTTTAATATATACTCATTAATTAATTCACATATTGTATCGTTATGTAAAAAATAAAAAAAATACAAAACGAATCTTCGCCTCGTTACGCTGCTTTTTCAAGTTACATCGTTTGGAACGCTCTAATGATGTTAATTTAACTCAGTTTTATTTTTATTTTTATCCATATCAACCTGAATCTATATATGAAACAACAAACATGAATAAAAACTTATGAAAAATGTTATCTTTTAAAAAAAATTGCACTTGTTAAACTCTAGTTTTATTTTTTATTTTTTTTTTTTATATAGAATGAAATTTTTTTGATGAATAAAAGTTTTATAAAACAAAAAGCCTCTATTAGCACATGAAAAATTTTTTATGGTTTACACAAACAAAGCTGACAAGAAATTATAGTTTAAATTGAGCGATGATGATGAGTGAAAAAGTATGTCAGCGACATATAACTGATGAGTAAAGTAATTTGTAAAAGTAAAATAAATATAGTGCATGAATATGTTAAATAAAATTCAAAATAAAAATAATAAATCCAGTGGGCAAACACAAATAGCAAACGAAACACGTGACATTGTGAAACGTACACATGGATAACAGCAATGTGGCATTGCCAGTATCTCAACCGCAGTTCCGAGGCCACTGATCAGGTTTCAGTTCACCACAGTGCAGACAAAAGCCTCTGGACAGTTCATCCCTGTCAAGCTTCGTCTCCCATTCACAGTATACTGTGGTTTCTTATTTGAAAAGCCAAAACTGACATTGACACTTCGCACATCCGCTTGCTCTTACTGTATTTATTTCGCATATAAATTTATTTATTTTTCTTTATTTTTTTTACGAAATAAATATATAGACTGGATTTAAATTCCTCGGATATCATATCTCTTCAATGACACATACTCGAACTAGACAAACAAAATTTTTTATTTCATATAAATATTTGTTCTTTTTTAATAACGATCAATCAACTTTATTTAATTCAAAAACAATAACAACTTCTTTTTTTTTCTAACAAATATATGATGACGTCACGAGTTATGAAATATATATATTTTATGTACATTAAACACTCTAAAATACATATTATATGTAGATGCAAGTATGTATTAAGTTCAGTGAGCCGCGTATAACATTTTCGCGGTACAAGTATTTGGAGTGCTGACTTTTTGAGAAAAAGACGACGAAGCAGATGTAGTAAGAGAAAAGTAAAAGACTGAAAACGAAAAATATTATATACATATACATATATATATATATATATATATATATATATATATATATATATATATATATATATATGCGTGTAATATGCATCTATAAACATCCTACATGTGCTGCAACCCATACTTCCTGACTTGTTCTCTCCCTGTTCAAATATATATCCGGCTTAGGCAGCAACCAGTAATGCAGACCACAGTGGAAACAGCAAAAGCATTTATATCAAATATACTATGTACTTTCTATCTACATCCTACATATGTCTCTCATTTTATCATAAATACATATATGCATATTCTCTTATGCATGTCAGATGGTATTCTCGTATATAGAGACCGTCAAGAGAAATTTTGTGTGAGTTTATTTTAAACCGAAAATTCAACCATTTACACTTAACAACTTATATACTCACACTAATCAATGTGTGTTGTATATAAATATATGTATATATTAATACTGATAATGAGCATATATTTAAGGAATAATAATTTATTTTTTTCATTTCAGGCTGAAGAATTAAATACAATTGTTGGAAATGCATTTCGTATGGCATACGTGGCGCAATTACAGCGCCAACCAATTATCCAAGATGTGATCTCGCCTCAGTCAACGACTATTTATCGGAAAGATACACCCCAAGAACAAAAAAACGTTTGGGTGAGTTATTAATTTAAAATATTTTATATTTAAGTATTAAAATATTAAGGTAAGAGATCCAGTACCCGATCAGGGAACTAGTACCAAATCACTCATATACTTGTATATCTATATCTACTAAATTTTACTAAATATACTAAATATATAGATATACAAATACATGAAGAGATCGAGTACTAGTTCCTTGATCGAGTACTGGGTCTCTTACCTTATTTCATATTTTTTTTTTTTATTAATAATTTATTTTCATTTCTCTAATTTGCTTCCTTTTCTTAAAACTCGATTTTTAAACTTAGATTTAGATATAGATGAATCATCAATCAAAAATGAATTTTCTTTTTAATTAACATGTTAATTGCAATTAATACACTAATTATATAATATAAAATTTAGTAATAAACAGCAACCTATTCTCATAAATACAATTTGAGATGAGAAAATAGTAATATTGAAAGTCTAACATTGAGCAACTTTACAAAGATCTCACACTAATACATTAAATGTCCCATTTTCAAACCCAATAAATGTCTATACTCTATAATATCTTTTGCAAATTAACTCCTTTTTTTATTAAAATGTCTTATTAATAAATATTTTTTTTTTTTTTAAACCTCAGCAGTCATTATTTTTTTATTTTTCTAATAAGGCGAAATCAATTAAAGTAAAAATTGGTTCTTATTGGATTTTATAATTAACCAAGCGTGAACTCAATTGAATTATTTATTAAAAAAAAATTTTTTCTTTAAATGTTTTTCAAACATTCCAAAATCACTTTCGTAAATATAATAGAGTATTCTTTTGAATTCTTTTTCTTAAACTTTTTCGAAAATCGAGTGTTAGTCGAAAAATATTAATGACTTTTTTTGTATGATAAAAACTATAAAAATTTTTTTTTTCTTCATTTGTATCCAATAATTATGTGAAATGTAATTTTTCTTTATGTAAATTACTTATAAAAAAATTTAATTTAATCAAATTTATTTAATATCTAGATTTTTTTTCCACCTCTTTTAGGGGATACCCCATTTTGCCCGCAAAAGTAAATTTTTTTTTAACGGGAACTGAAAATTTTTTCTATTTACTTTGAATATCATTAGAAAAAAAAATTTAACGTATTTGAGTCCTCGAAAACTTACTATTTCCTTTACCCCCCCCCCCTTGTCCTATATATAACGATAATAAATATTTAATTAAATATCCTACTGAATATACATAGAACACACATACCCTCGTCTTATTTATAATTACGCGATTCAATTTCTTGTTAAAAAAAAAAGAAAACCCCGATAGTCAGCTATGTTCTGGCATTAAAACTAAGTGCATTTCTTTATCTTAATAAATATTTATTTTATTTCCTTTGCGTCCCTTCTTGTACGCTGTAGTATTATTTACACTTATTAACTGTGTTATTCATTTATTTTAATGATTTAAACATTACAATAAATATTTATTCTTCTATTTCTTCAAATGTATAAGCAAATTTAAGTAACATCATTTACAAAATTCAAATAATACAATATATTTTTTTGCGCACAAGTTTTCTAAACATTACACCCAAAAATAATAAATATTTTTATTGATATAATGCAGTTTTATTTTTTAAAATTTGATTTAAACAAAAAATCATATACTTTTATTATTGTCAATAGTAACTATATTTTATTGTCTTTCTGTTTGATTTAATTATTTATGCAATGTTTTATTTACTTCATCGTCCTGAGTAAATTCATAATTTTAAAACATAAATTGAATATTTATTTATCTTATAATAAATTTAACAGTCGCAAATGTATGATAAAAAAAAAAAAAAATTGAATAAAGTAGATATTAATCAAAAAGAAAACACTGGTTTAATTCTATAAAAATTTTTACAAACATGTTTTAAAAAATATATTTAAAAAAGTTTTAAGTATTTCTCGGTACAACGTCAACAACAAGCTAGCAAAGAAACCACTAAGTCCCTGTACAAACTAGCACTAGGTGTCCTATTTACTGACTACGTTAATTATAAAGTTAACCCAAGATTTAATGTCAGTTTCAGTTTTTAACTATCCTCGGCACCTAGTTTACAAGATATAATATTAAAAAATTGAAACAGCATCACTATGAAAATATTTACACTTAATAAAATACCCGTTAAATTTTATTTCTATTTACTTATGTATTATATTTACAGTACAGTAGTCATTAATGTTTTAATTGCAGAATAAACCACTGGGAGGTGACAATAATTCAAAAGAGAATATAGGTATCAGTGGTGGTGGTGGCGTTGGAGGTGGTGGTGGTAGTGCTGGTGGTTTAGTGGGTGGCTGCAGAAGCCCATCCTCAAATTCGTGGCTGAAGAGTCGAACGGCGCCCACGTCTCGTTCTGGAAACGGCACATCAACAGCGGACATGAACGTACAGATCGGTAGTGCCGGCTCGCCCACGCTGCGAATCCCAACCGTCAAGGTATGTTTACTTTTTCTCGTTATATTCATTTACTAATTAATTTTTCTTGTCTGTCTGCCTGTCTCGACAAAAAAAAGTTGTTGCAATTATAGCCCATTAATTATTTTTTTTTTATTTATTATTTTCATCTTAAAGATTCTTTATATATAAATGTTACAGACACCTAATTCCATACCGGGACTACGACCTTCTCACCCATTTTCCAACGTCCTTGGTCCAATAACAAACCAAGATGACCCAAAGAGCATTTCGCAACAAAGTACACCGAGCAGTGATGAAAGTAATTCGCCAACGGAGCTTAACTCGTACAAGAGACTGACAGACAAACCGCCGCTGATAAAGCGGCTAACAATGGGTCTTACGGGTGGTGTCTTGGGTCTAAATACCGAAGACGACAGTTGTCCATTGGTAAGCGGTAGTAGTACACCAACTAGTCCAACAAATCGACCGCACTCAGGTGGCTATATAAATGAAGCCATTATTGACAACGAGGCTACAAGAACGACTTACAATAAGATTCAACTATCGGACAATATCGACAATACCATCAATGTTTCAATTACCACCAAGAATTTAAATATTGAGAACAACAGGTACTGAATTAATTCAACAATCATCGAGTCGATATAAATTACAATATTGAAGTGCCAATTTTATAAAAAAAATACTCTAATAAACATAATGATGAATAAGTTATTATTTTTTTTTTTATTTATAGGCTAGCACCTGATAACTCGCCTAATAGTGGAGATACTGATTTTAAAACAAAACGCCGTTCACAAATAAGTACTTCAAGTAGTTCGGTTCCGGCTGATGGAAGTACTCACGGCTCGACGCCAACTCCACCACCACTTCCCGAAAGAACTGATAGTCTTAATAATCGATGTGAAGAAGGTGAACTTCGAAAAGCGCCTTGGTTCCAAGCTGGTATTCCTAGGTTTGAATATATATTATATAATATATAGAAGTATGTATTTTATCAGTATTATTTAGTTGAATATCATACTTGTAAAAAATTAGTAGAGTGAACGTGGATTAAATTTATCAGAGTGAAGTTTACTCCCAAGAGAAGTTTATTTTAAGATTCAAACTCCGGATCGGAATGAATGCGAATAAAAGTCTGAAAAAAAACTCCTTATTTACTTCATATGCAGAGTGACTTTTTTTCAAATCCGAAACTCTGAGTGACGGAGTGAATTTTGATTGAAATAAAATCCATGATTATTCCGGATTTCTTACCGAGTAATTATACATACACTGTAATTACAATGTAAAAAATCGATCTGTCAGTTGACCCTGCGGGCCAGCCTCAAAACTTCCCGCAGTTTTCGAGCTCCTTGAGCTCGAAAACATCGTCGAGAATACGTTTTCGAGCTCGAAAATACTTTTGAGTGCCTTTGTTTTTGAAAAATAACGTTTTTTACCATTTTTTCTCCAACGATATCTCTCGAACGAATTTACCGATTGCAACGGTTGAGGTGGCAATCGACGCGTTTTATTAAGTTCTAAAGCTGATCAAATTTTAAAATTGATTTATCGAGTTGTTTTTGAGAAATTTCAAAAAAACTAAAAAAAAACTTTTTTTGTAATTCTTTCGTTCACGGTTTCTCTTGAACGAATGAACTGATTTTGATGGCTGAGGTGGCATTCGACGCGGCTTATAAAGTTTTAGAGCTGATTAGATTTTGGAATTAATCCATTGAGCGAATTAAAAGTTATTCAAAAAAAACATTTTTGAAAAAATTTTATTTTTGAAATATCTCCGAACGTACCCTACCGATTAAGCTCAAATTCAGTGCTTATAGTAAATAACAAGCCGCGTCGAATGACACCTTGACGATCAAAATCGGTTCATCCGTTCAAAAGTTACAGAATATTTACATACGTACGTACATACATGCATACATACACTCGTACATCATCTTGAATTTAGTCAAAATAGCTTCCTAGAACCTCAAAAGGTCGACATCTGTGGAATTTCGATTTTCGCAAATCGGGGTGAAAACAATAACTTCCCGAAATTTTTGAAAATCTTCGATTTTCTTAGCGGGAAGTTAAAAATTAGCAGTGAATGCAGAGCGGATGACTGTCTATTTATTTAATCCACTCGGAGGAAAATACGCTCCGAGGGGAATTTTAATTCAATATTGGAACTCCGGGTCGGAGTGAAATTCACTCCTAAAAAGAGTTCATTTTATTAATATTAAGGGGGACCACTAGTGTGACCGCCTGAAAAAAACGATTATTTTTGGTAATTTTCTTAAAGAAAACTACTGCATATGTTTCAATGTTTTAAGGAAATATTTGTAGACATATAATGAATACAATATAAAATTTTTGGACCAAGATTCAAAATTCAGCGAGTTATTCACAATCTCCCAAGTCTCCCTAAAAAAGTCCCCCAACTGCTGCAGTGATAGCAATCTTCAGAGTGCATGAAATTAAATAAACCAAAAAGTTTATTAAACTATAAGGTATTTCCCGTACCATGACCCTCGGGCTAAGAAAATAATTGAAATTTAACAAAATCGCGTAGTTTTTAAAAAAAATTCAAATTTTGCGCGAAAATTTGATGATTTTTGGCTTGCCAAAATTACATTTTTGATTCAATCGAAAAACTGGAGGTTCATGGCACGTAGAAACATATATAAAATAAACTGCAATCCAAATCGAATCGATCGGATGATTTGTCTTCGAGTTATAGATGCAGCAATTTTGAAAAATGTATTTTCGACAACCGATCAGTGGCTGCTCTTCAGATGGCTGTTACTCAAAAAAAATATTCGAGATATGCACTAGAAATTGTAGTATGTTATTTTTAAAGGTATACACTATCGAAATATGCAAAAAAAAAATGAATTGATATTTCAAAACTTCACACTAATGGTCCCCCTTAAAACTCCGAATCGGAGTGAACGCGGATTTTAGTAAAATTCAGATCACTCTGAAATCACTCCGCTGAAAAAACAAACTCCCTATTTACTCCATATATGGCGTAATTTTTTTTTAAACCCCGAGTGACGGAGTGAATTAAAATCCATAATCACTTCAAATTCACTCCCAATTTTTTACAGTATATACAGTGTAATCTTATAAAATATTAAAAACACCATTAAAATATTATCGAAGTAATTAGTTTGGTTTGCATGACGTTTGACTGTACGACCGCCAACGATGTAGCTTATTATCGTGATGATTCTCAAGGCATCATTGTTGCGCGGGCGTTAACTTCTTACCTCTTACTCATATACCCTGTAAATGTATATTATATGATACTCTTTCTATTGTTGATTTGCATTTCCATAAGCTCAATGTTATTTATGATGACAGGGAAATAACACTAGAGGTGTTAAGCCAAGAACCGGAAGGTGCTTTCATGGTTAGAGAGAGTACCAGCAAACCTGGATGCTATGCATTATCGTTACGTGTACCACGTGACTTCCAACCGAGTGGAATTGCTCACTATCTCATCATGCGAACAAACAAAGGCTACAAGATAAAAGTATGTTACAATTATTTCATAATAACACATAACTAACAATTATAATAACAATAATAATAATGTTATTGATAAGGATGATTATTGATGAAAAATTTAATCAATAAATATTTTAAGTATAAACTATTTCGAAACAATTTCCCGTAAACTTTAAAAGTTTCTATTGTTAAAAAATTTGAGATGTTAAAATAGTTAGATATTTTTTTTTTTTTTTTTTTTTTTTTATTTGTTGTAACTGTTAAGGGATGAGTAAAGAGAAACGATATATACATCGAGTTACGAGTTTCTCTCGTAACGAATTTGAGAACTAAACGGAGACTACGATGATCCGGCTAATCCAACAAACTTTACGATTGGAATTTCACGTGTATAATCCTGAGGATGTCGAGACTGCACATTCTGTAGAGTCTACCGGTGGGAGAGTAAAATTTATATAGATATACATATATTTATATATGTAAAAAGGGTGAAGGGGTTTGAGAGAAAGGATAGTTACCGTGATGGGATATACACAACCTATGGCTACATGCGAGCAAACGTATTGGATGAGTTTTATAGAAAGGACCATAGGGAAATCAAATGTGTTTCTCTTCTATTCTCTCATTTTACTTTGATCGTCCAATTTCAATACTGTGATTATTATGTGTAAATTATGAATACCATTGGGTTAAAAGTTAAGATACTAGCCTCTTATCATTGCTTAATTGCCATTTAATCGATTGTACTCAATGTTTATCTTAACCCTTAAGGCCATTTTCAGACAGTGCCCCCCGCTTTTTATAAATTTTCAATGACTCAATTGTCATAAGCGTATCAAAATTCTAGCAATTAATTAAAAAAAAATTAAAGAATTAATTGAAAAAAGGACAGCGTAGTTGCAATTTCGCTGAGATATAGATTTAAAAAAAAAAATGACTTATATACAGTTGATATCAATTGGGAGTCAAATGAAATTTGGGAAATAAATTTCAGTAAAATTTTCATATCAATTTTATAATTCGAATATTCAAATTTTTTAGGATTAAATGTATTGAAAAATTTTTGTTTAACTCCTAATCGATGACAACTGTAAGTATTTTTTTTTCAAATTCTATATCTCGGCAAAATTACTACTACGTTGTCCTTTTTTCAAGTAAAGTTTCAATTTTTTTTTTAATTAATTAATAAAATTATAATACGGTTATGACAGCTGAAAGTCATTGTATATTTATAAAAAGTGGGGAGTACTGTCTAAGAATGCCCGTAAATGACACACGTCTATAAAATGACGTATCTGTCAAATGGTGACATTTAGACCCCAGCGTAAAAAATGATCGATACTCTAAAAGTTTTCAAAATTTTTCATTCAATAAACTCTGAAACATATTTCTTGTCTTTACAGAGAAGCATCGACTTTAATTATATTGAATATTTTAATTTTCATAAAAAAATGAAAAAAGTTTTTTTTTATTCAAGTACGCACCATTTTATTAACTATCGACATTTAAAACTAAAAATCAGTTTCACGCCAAAAAAAAAACTACTTTAAAATAGTTTTCATTCCGTAAGTGGGTTTTCCACAAAAAAATATTTATTCTAAATAATGAATGGTGAATTTGTCGAGAAAATAAGCCGAGGGTTTCAGTTGACAGTAAATAAAGTTACTAGTCCAATTTTCAACGCAAAAATTTAAAAAGAATCGATTGAAAATGGTCTAGGGTCAAAATGGTATCCGGTATCATTTAAGGGTTAAATGTACCAGTTTTACTTCTATAGAAAAATTATATATAGTTCATATTATTATTATTAGTGATCTTTCGTTCTAATAAAATTCGATTGAATTTTTTTTTTTAAATATGAATTATTGCTCATAAATTGCATTTTAAAATTACGAAAAAAAAAAAAATATTAACAAAACAAGAAATAAAATATTTATTTTTCAATAGAACTATCGGTATTTTAAATATTAAATAGTTCAGTCTAAAAACTTCCATTTAAAAATCCAGTCCAAGATAATGGAATGTTACTTATTTAGTAATACTTTGATATACCATTCAAATTAAAATAAGTTTGATATAAAACATTTTTTATATTACGTTAAATTTACAGTTTTTCTCATCCATATTGATTGAATTTGATTTTTATATTGTATTATGTTACTAATAACAATATAACATATCTATGAAAACTGTAGGTATGCGATTTATTCATAAGTTTCCAAATTATTCACAAGGTTTCAAATCATTCAAAAAATTTCAATTAATCGTAAGTTTAGAATAATAATATATTTTTATTATCTTATATTTTTATCAGAGATAAGTAAAACTAAGACACAAATACAGTTAAACCTCATGATATTATAAGCAATTCCGTTATATGCATCGACGATTTAAATTGTTACTTATAACGAGCAACTTGCAACAACTCACATACGGAACGCTCACATGTAGAACTTGTGCTGAGAATTATAATGAAGAGGGAGCTAAACCTTGGATTTTTTCAAAAATGTGTTCTTCTACAAACTCCTGATGGTTGCATATAACAAGCTACGACTGTAATTTCGACTAATTTAGTATAATAAGCTGAGCTCATCATTAAAACAGTTTTGTTTTTAGAAACTAAGCTATTTACACACAGTATTAAATTTGCCTTGACTATTGTAATTAATCCGCTTGACCCTACTCGGAATTCTAATCAATTAATGATAAAATTGACCATATTTGAAAATTTAATCAAAGAGTTCAAAGTTCAAAATTATTCAATTTTTTAATTTATTCGATTTTAATTTTGAATTCAAGTTCTCGCTGTAAAAATAGGAAAAATATTTAGGGTAATCCGTTCAGTGAATGAATACGTCCAGTAAATGGACATTATTTAATTCCTATCGACGTTATTTAAATCTTAGTCACAATTACATAAACATAATACTTCATTGCTGTTTGATTGACAACATTTAGAACTTCAATTCTAATTTTGTTGCATTCTTTCAACCAAGGAATTTTTCCTATTATGACATAGTAAAAATCATGGCGCTGACATTGGAAACATTCCTTTGATAGCAAAGTAAATGTCTCTATGTAAACATAGTAATAATTCCTATATGATTATAGGAATTATTCCTATTGGGAACTGTGAAGTGGACAGAGTCTAGTGTAAATGGCCTAGTTTAATATGCATAGAGATTTACTTATCATAGATTAGTATATATATATTTATATACTAGCCGTTACCGCCGCTTCGCTGGACATTTTGTGATGTGAAATGACTATATACTTTGTTTTGATTATTGCTATCAAAGTCCTAGCCTTAATCATTGGAACACATTCGTAAATATACTTATTCTCCTGTACCATTATATGGCAAAAAAGTTGTAATTGATACACGGAGAAAAAAATGTAGAGAACTTTACTGAAAAATATGGGTTAAAATTACTAAATTCATATTGTAAACTTAAAAATGCTGTTGGACTTGTGTAATTTTTACTATCTTGAGATTTTAATTTTTATTAAAATTCAGTAATATTATTATTTGAGGATCCTAATAAATATAAACTGCATTAAAAAACTTGACTATATGTTTAGTGAAATTTACTATACAATATATTAAATTTTACTATATTAGAATGAAATTGAATAATACTAAATTTATATTAATTTTTCAATTTTTTATTATTATATCACTTGACTGAGATTTGAACCTTGATCTGATCGATAGCTTGATTTCTGATCACTAGCTTGATAATGGTCGAAATTTATTTTTTTTTTATTTTCGTTTTTAAGATGGCCTTTACAGAAAAAAATACAAAATAAATATTTAAAGTGTTTTTAATTAAGATTTTTGAATTTTGAGTTTTCAATCATGTTTTTAAAACTGTGTGTATCTTTCGATTTTCTTGAAGATTTTCTATTTAAAGCTTCTATTCATCCTGCAACTTTTAATCCCGGCCCGGTCGTGGGACTTCCATAATTACAATTTTTTTTCGATTTTTAAAAATTAAAATTTTTCTAAATTTTTTGTTTAAGAAAAAAATTAACCGTTGATATTTTTTGTCTATTTACTTCCTGGCTTTCGACGAGACAAAAAACGAGACTCTCAGGTCTCGCAGTATGTGGTCTCGGTATCGTCAAAATAATTTTGGAAGTGTATCGTCTCGGTCTCGTCTCGTAAAATCGAGACGAGACGAGAAAAATCTCGATCTCGGGTGAAATCCTACGCGAACTCCCCTAAGAGTCAATTTTCGATAAATAATTTTGACTATTGATTTTATCGTATTATAGCTAATGATCATTTCAAATTTTACGCTCCACAAAGAAGGAGATGGGGGGTTTAAACCGACATAAAACTCGGTTCGTTAACAAACAATTTAAACCATTGATTTTTCCATGTTTCAACTAATATTTATTTGAAATTTCTTGATTTCCTCGTATCGTAGCTAATACCCTTTTCTCTCCGTGTAGTAATCAAAAAAAAGTCTTATAAAAAATTTCAATTTATGTATATAAAATTACATATGTATTAATTAATTAATTAATGAAATTATTTGTTTCAGGGCTTTACTAAGGAATTCACGACACTAACTGCATTAATAACTCATCATTCAGTAATGAAAGAACTATTACCTTGTCCATTATCTTTAAGTCGTTACAATCCGAGCTTCGTAAAAACGGATTCAAATAAAGACTTTGCTGACATTGATTCAGATCCTGACTACAATACTCTGGCGGATTTTCGTAAAATGATGGCTGATTTAAATGTCTAATAATATAATTATTATTTAATAAACTGTTAATTGTGATTATTAATTAAATATAAATATAAATATATATTGTAAAAGTGATAATAATTATTGTGGCGATTTAAGATTATTGAAAGTCAAAAAATAGATTTTATTATTAATTTATAATTTATATTAATTAAATATTAGTATAAAAATAAAATACGTTATTGTATTTTAAAGTCAAGTGAGAAAATTTTATTTTTTTATTTTTATTTAAAACTTTGGTTACTTTGAAATTTTATTGCATATGCATTAAAATCACTGCCATATACATAAGTCGATTAAAAAAATGAATTATCTAAGAATAAAGAGAAATTTTTTTGTGACCAAATGGAAACTTAAAAAAAAAAAACAATTATAATTTAATATGGTTTCAATTATAATTTAATATAACTTTAATGTAAATGTGTTTATATGTATATAAATTATAATTATTGTTAAACATTGTCATTTATTTAATTAATATTATTATTTTGATTCTCATTAAGAAAGAATAAAAAATAAATTTAAAAACAAAGTTGGGATAACAGTCTACAAAGCTTTGATATTTTTTTTTTAAACGATAAAACTAGAATGAAAACTAAAAAAAAAAAAAAAAGTTTAATAGAAATTTCGATTGATTTATTGAAACCTAGTCTTGTACAGAAGTTGTGTGGATAGTTTATATTCGAAAATATATATTGTATGAAAAAAAAAAAAATATATATATATATATATATATATATATATATATGACATAAACAAGGGGCGGATCATACGCTTTTAAAAGCCAGACTATCGTATCTAAAATAAAAATGTTGATAGCGATAATTAAAATTCATCTGTACGTACGAACGATACTCAAATAAAATTATACATTTAAATAATAATATTATTTTGGGTCAGTAAATATTTAATTGTATTAAATAAAAAATATAAAATGTATCACTGAGAATTGAATTTAATGTAAACAAATTAAATAATTATTTAAAATAAAATAAAATAATTTTGTGATGATTACTACAAATAATACTAAAAAAAAAAATAAACTCATTACTCGCTTAAAAGTTTGCGTATTGACAAAGTTTGGAACGAAAAATACGAAATTGCGTTGTATTATAAAATTATTTATTAAAAATTAATTTATAAAAAAAAAAAAAAATATATGAATAGTTTTTAAATTTACGCCTCTTCTCGTATAACATGTTTTGCTCTCTCGGATGAAAATGGAACAGCACCAGGACGTGAATGAGCACGACGGTTTGATTCTCTATAAGTATAAAAATAAATAAAATAAAAATATTTAAAAATTAATATTATTGTTGTAATTAAAAATTCATACTTTCGTTTTTCTTTTTCACGAATTGTTCGTAACTCAGCTTGAGCATTATAAATATGTTTAGGTATTTGTCGATGACGTGCTATTCTGCGTATTTGTGGATGCGCAGCAAATTTATTCATCAATGCAGAACTATAATTCAAAGCGATTTTTTCCCTCGGTTTCAACTGTTAAATAAATCATACTTTAATAATTTGTTTAAACAAAATAATTAAATAATTAAATTATAAATAATAATTGACTTTTATATAACTTACAACTCCTAATTTTTCCGATGATCGAGCTTTCCATACACGAATATTAGTTTCATCACTACCACTTATAATATATTTATTGTCAAGCGACCAGGAGACACATTTCAATTTCTGCATTCGTTTTGTATGATAGACATCTCGTGCATGTCCTTTATTAACTTCGTATACACGTATGGATTTATCGTGACTACCTGACACAAATTCTCTACCCGTTGGTGAATAATCAACTGTATCAACGGCACTAGTATGGTCCATATGTACATTTATTGGTGACTTTAAATGACGCGTGTCGAATGTATACAAACTATAATTTTAAATTAAATATTCATTGATAATTATATTAAAGACAGTTCATTCATGAGCGGAGCTTGATCTATTTTTAGATGATACAATATTTGGTAATTGTTCAAATATGTGAGCCTTCATCTTTTTAACTTCCCGCTGAGAAAATTGAGAATTTTCAAAAGAAAGAGAAGTTATTGGTTTCGGTCCGATTTTCGAAAATCAAATTTCTAACAGATCTTGATATTTTGAGGTTCTAGGAAGCCATCCTGACTATTTTCAAAAGAATGTCTGAATGTATGTATCTAAATATTCAGTAACTTTTGAACGGATGAACTGATTTGGCTTGAGGTCGCATTGGAAGCGGCTCATTAATTCCAACAACTTTTGAGAAATTGAGCATAATCGGTACGGTAAGTTCGGAGATGTTTCAGAAATAAAATTTTTTCAAAACTGTTTTTTTTTTGATAAATTGCAATGCACTCGATGAATTAATTCCAAAATCTAATCAGCTCTAAAATTTCATAAGCCGCGTCGAATGCCACCTCAACCATCAAAATCGGTTCTTTCGTTTAAGAGAAACCGTTGTCGAAAGAATTGCAAAATGTTTTTTTCTGATAAAATCTAAATTTTAAAACTAATTGATGACGATGTTTTTTTGGAAGTTAGTGATTGAGAAACTGCGTCGAACGTCACCTTGAAGGTAAAAATTGATTCATTATTTCAAAAGATATTAGTGATTAAAAATATGTAACATAACGATTTACTTCATTTATTCAGAATAACTCATAATATTATTTATCAAATATTTTAAAATTTTTTTCCAATGTCAGAGGTCAGAAAACTGCGTGAAATGCAATTTTAAACGTCAAAATCGGTTCATTATTTTCAAAGATATTGCTGATATAAATTTGAAATAACTTCATTATTTTTTCTTTATTATTGTTAATTACTTGAATTTTCGCAATGGAGTGTGCGGCATTACTATCGTTGAGCTTGAAGAGCTCAAAAGTGTTTTGTCAACAATGTTTTCGAGCTTCTTGAGCTCGAAAACAGCGGGAAGTTTCAGGGCTGGCCCACAAGGACAATCGGTTTACAGATTTTTTAATTCAGTTATCCAAAATTGTCCATGTTACTTTTGTATGAACCTCATCAGCAAATATTTAACGGTGGATTCAAAATATTTTTTGCATTATTTGATAATAATTGTATAATTTAATGAAGTAAACGTCACTTTACCACTTAATTTATGGGTGTTATTCATATTTTCATTAAAATTATCTTTTGATCACTGCAACCTCATTAAAAACACTATAGCAAATTTAAATGCATTAACCCGGAAGTAAATAAAGGCGGATAGTAACCAAACTCTTTATATTTATTTACATAATTCGATGTATAATTTTTTATAGTGATAAAAATTACTAAAGGATATTAATTCATATTTTTCAAAATTTTAAAACTTTAAATATACTTTTTAGACAGCAATAATTATTATATTTTTAATTGAAATCTGGTTATATGAAATTGATACAAAAATATATCTCCTGTATTTTTATATCAGTAAAGATATAGAATTTAAACCACTAGTTAAAATTAACGAATTAAGTGGTCATTAATAGATGTAGTTATCAACATACATTAATTAATGTAACGGGATCGAAGTTCACCTCCGTTTTACGGGAGGCCGTCTCCGCGCCCTTCTGGGCATTCACGCGAGTTATCAACATACAAAAATTTTAAAAATGAACGCTCTGAAACTTGAACAATTACCAAACATTTTTTCAACATTAATTATAAAATTTTTATATTTTAATCGCAGACTCAAATTGAAGAATTAAATAAATGTAATTTCCATGCCGTAAAATACATTTTTTTACACAAAAATAAATAAAGCTTGGCTGCTACTTAATTATCGGGGTAACTACTGCTAAATAATTTGGAGTAATTCGATCGTAAAGCACACTCTGATGCTTCGCATCATGAGTCGTGCAAAAAAAATTAATTTTTAATTAATAGTAACCACTTACTTGTAGTCTTCATTGGCACAAGTAAATGTGAAAGCTTCCATAGGATTCCAAGCAAGTTGATTAGTTTTTAATTTCATAGTAACCTTTCTCATGGGCCCTACATCTCGTGTGTCGTATAAAATAATACTACGATCACTCGAACAGGCAGCAAGAAGATTTGTTTGTACTAAGTTAAATTTAACGTCTAACAATCCATCGACTCCCCATTGAAATGATTTTACTGGTTCATTTCTTGTTTCTTCCCATAATTGACACACGTCTCCGCAAGTTGCATACAATGGTTTATTACGATGATGAGTAATTCCTGTTATAATTTTCTATAAAATAATTCAATCAAACATAAATTGTCATTAATATATACTCTATTTTTAAATATCAAATTTCATATATTTTATGTACCCAAGTAGCGCACTCGATTTTATGATAACTATAAGATATCAGATTTTTAGGCTGTTTTTTGACATATCGATAAGGCACCAAAATGTTGACAAAACGATTAGTAATTTATGTTATGTTACCGAAAAAATATCTGGTTAAAAGACTTGATATAGGGGAAGATCGGGACCCTTCGTACGCGGAGCACAGTACAGTAATTATAAAATACGAACGAAAAGTTGTGCTAACATGAGTATTCATGTGTGAATAAGTCAAGTATTTGCTATGATCTCTATGTAGTTTCACGTCATAGGCTGCAGTGAGAGTGAAGTAACAGACGGCAGTGCATTTTTTGCGTTCGATAAGTAATTTTTTCATAAATTTTTCCAATTATGTTTACACTAGTTATGTTGTGTTTTTCTGAACTATAGTTGTCAGTATCGAGAATATGTTCCTAAGACATGATTTCAATAATAAATTTCTCCAGTTTGCATATCAATATAATTAGAGATTATGTTTTATTGTTGTTGGGTTAATAAGGCAGATTCGAACAGAAACAAGAGAGACAAATTCATACACGTAATTTTTGTTGGCCAAAAAAAAGTGGTTAATTTTTTGTATTTTATGCTTCCAGAGCACTAAAGACTATGAATATATAATTGATTTCTTGATTTTATGATTTGTTTACTAAGTAGAATTAATAGCTCATAAATGAGTACGAATTGTTTAATGTTTTAAAAAAAATGTTAACTTTCGTTGACTAGAAGAGCAGTCATTTAATTTTTGCAAAATTTGTGTATTAGTTTTATCGAATAAAGATTTTTTAGTTTATTTGCAGTTTTAATTCATTTTACGATACTATTCCAGTGTCTGAAAGTACCCCATACGTGGGGAACATTCATACGAATTCCAAATTAACTTCAAGTTATTATTAAACGATAAATATAAGATATAATCAACTGATAATTTTTTTATATTAATTTTAGATACATATACGATTGATAAATACAATCATTTAAATTCTCGATAAAATAATCGATCAAAAAAAGAAAGAAAATGTAAGAACCGTACGAAGGGTCCTTACTTTCCCTTAAGTGATGGCAACAAGTAAATTACAAATAATTGTCAAATAAGTCGTCATCTAAACAATTTTTTGATTCAAATGGCAATTTTAAGACGAGAAACAGAACACAATTTTTCTATGGCTTATAGACCAACATCTGTAGTCTTATTTATATAAAAAAAAACTTGACTTTGAGATACAAACATTTATTTTGTCCTTTTAAAAAACATCTTTATGATATTTAAAGAGGGGAAAGGGGTCTGAGATACGAACGAAAGAACATATTTGTGTGTTTTTTTCATAGTACGTTCGTTATTAAAATTCTCGAAATTTGTGACATTATCAAGCATCATTCCAAAAATACTCTCTTAAATTTTCATAAAAAAATAAGCCAGTGGTAGTGGGAAGAGCTGAATCACCTCAAAAAAAATGTCTATGCCGTAGGCAGTATAACTCATGACTGCCTCATCTGAAATCAGAAAACCAAAAAGATTCCTTTAGTACATAAGTTTATCTTAGATTTGAACGAAGGATTTTTTTTTTTCAATAACGATTATTTTTTAATTAAACAAAAGGAGCAATTTTTGGCAAAAATCAGAGTTTTTTGATTGCTCCTTTACCAAAAATTCAAAAATAAATATTTTGTTTATTCCTTCATTCAAATCCAAGATTAACTTATGTACTAAAGAATTCTTTTTGGTTTTTTGATTTCAGATGAAGCAGTCATGAGTTATCCTGCCTATATAGCTTTTTTTTAAGGTGACTCGGCTTTCCCCACTACCACTGGCTTATTTTTCAATATTTTTTTATGAAAATTTAGCAGAAAATTCTTAGAATGATGCTTAATAATGTCACAAATTTTAAGAAGTTTCATAACGAACGTACTCTGAAAAAAAAAATCACAAAAATATCCTCTTTTTTTTGTATCTCAGACCCCTTTTTCCCCTTTAAGTTGTCTCTGTGTCACTTGGGTAATTATTTAAAACTTACTCTGCTAAAAATAGTATTGGTTGGTTCATCAGTTTCAGTGTCTTCAGATTTATCATACTTCCACGTTTTAATAGTTTTATCATCACCAACGGTTATGAAATGTTGTTTATCATTAGTGAATGTAATTCCTCTGACAATACCATCGTGAGCTAAAACTGTTCTTTGACATGATCGTGTTGGTAAGTTCCATACTTTTACTTCGCCATCACAAGCTCCGCTTAAAAATACTGATAAATATTTTGGATGTTTACATACACTAGATACACTATCTTTATGTCCTTCTAAATTTCCTACAAAGGGTTTTGCAAATACTCGATCTAATTTTGTGGCATTCAATGCACGTGTGTATTCTCGAGCAGCTTCATAGGGATGCAATGCTGGGTCATAATTTCTGGGTTCTATAATTTTAAAAATATGTTTTATTATAAATATGATGATATAATTAATTACATAACTTATAAAAATAATTTCTATTAAATATTTATCATTTGAGGTTATATTGAATGTAACTTACGTTTATGTAAATCTCGTTTTGTTTCTCTTAAATAATCATCAGGGTTTCGTGTCAACGTTTTTACTCTCATCTCGGCAATAATTCATATAAAAATAAATGTATCAATAATATTTAATAAATTATAATTGTTTAGGATAAAAAAATTTAATTCACGTCTCACGTGTTCAAAAACATTCAAAAATGTCAATAAGAGATACTCTTTACTTCTAGAGAATACTCTCCAAATCCAAGCGCCCCAAGCGGTCAAAAGCGAAAAACTTTAACTAAATATTTTTTAAAAGATGGCAGCATAATATATGGCGCCAAATATTTAAACAATTTATACATTTTTAAATATTTTGGATAAAATATTTTTTTTTAATTTTTTGTGATGATACGCTGCAAAAAATCGGGAGTGAATACAGGTTTTATTTCAATCCGAATTCACTCCGTCACTCGGAGTTCCAGAGTTAAAAAAAAAAATTACTCCGCATATGGATTTTTGTATGGGTGGAGGGTGGAGTGATTTCGGAGTGACGCGGATTTTCTTTAAATCCGCATTCACTCCGATCCGGAGTTTTAATATTTAAATAATTTTTATTTAATAGAAACAACTGTTAATTATAAACATAATTATTTCACTAAATAATTGATTCAAATATTAATAACTAAACTTAAAATATTATGTTTTTAACTTATAAAATGTAGTAACTCGCTAAATTATAGTTTCATAAATATAACACATGGCAAAAATATTAAATTATTGAATAGCTATTGTGACATAGTTTTTATGGGAATATTTTATCCTACCAAAAACAGATTCTCTGTATAAAATCGCGCCAAGTACACGTTTAAAATTTTTTTACAATTAAAAAAAGATTCTTCTTACAAAAAAAAATAAATCAAATCGAAAAAATACCAAGTACTTAATGTAATTCGAAATCATGGAAAACATTTTCATAGAATTGAACAAAAAAATTTCAATGTTCTTGGTGTGCGTTACTAAATTTATTCAAGCAAAATTAATTTCTAGAATTCATTTCGCATATAAATTATTTTCTTATAAAATTGAATGATATTCTTTTTTTTTTTCAGTTTAAAGGCACACCAAGTACATTGAAATTTTTTTTTTCAATTTTTTTTTCAATTCTATGAAAATGTTTTCCATGATTTCGAATTACATTAGGTACTTGGTATTTTTTCGATTTGATTTATTTTTTTTTTGTAAGAAGAATCTTTTTTTAATTGTAAAAAAATTTTAAACGTGTACTTGGCGCGATTTTATACAGAGAATCTGTTTTTGGTAGGATTTGTCTTTTTTTTGTCGTGTTGATTATTAATGATTTTAATATACATTATTAAAAATCGATTAATAATTGAAGACAAGCGAGCCTATATTGTTTATAGTATTATTTTGTAGAAACAATAAAATTCTTTGTTAACAATTTTAGTAATTTTTTATTGCTAAATATCATAACTTGATTAATTAATTTTTATAAGACAAAGAGCTACAGTTGTTTAACAACAGTTTCCTTTAAAGTTAACGTCAAATACATCTGTCAACGTCGGATTTTTCTGTTAGTAATTTAAAACATCAAATGGCTTAGTAGTTTGACTTCCCAGCACCTTCCACCTATTACAACTAGCATATGGGACTAACTACTTACCCTCTGACCCAATGGAATGATTTTTTTTCAGAATTTCAATGGATTATATATATATTAGACTGGGCCAAAAAAATCGGCTACTTTTTTCTCTTTCGATACTGTGAAAATATTATTCCTGGTGACCAAAAAACATTATTGTGCAAGTTTGAGCCCTCAATATTGCTATTAACAGGTGTATCGTTACGACTAAGATTTTTGAAAGAAATTTCATTTCTTACCCAAAACTCGTAAATTACCTTTCTGAAAAATTTGATCAATGTATATTTTTAAAGGAAATTAAATTCCCTACAAAAAATTTCTCTCAGTAAATTGTCGTAAAACGAGCCGTTTCCTTGTAACAGTGCCTTAAACATTGATTTGTTTTTTAAATTCTTTATTTCTTCTTTGGATTTTTGTAACTACTAGAAATATTAAAATTTTTTTTAGTCAAGATATTTATTCTTGATTTAAATTTAATGCTCTACAAAAAAGGTTTCTTAACATTTTTTGCTAATCTCACTCCTTCGAAAGTTATCCAAGGTTAAAGTTGAGTCAAAACGACTTCAATAACCTGAATAATTTTAGAAGGAGTGAATTTAGCAAAAAATGTTAAGAGACCTTTTTTGTAGAGTATTAAAATTACTTCAAGAATATATATCTTGACCAGAAAAAATTTTAATATTTCTAGTAGTTACAAAAATCCAAAATAGAAACAAAGAATTTAAAAAACAAATCAATGTTTAAGGCACGGTGACGAGGAAACGGCTCGTTTGACGTCAATTTACTAAGAGAGTTTATTTGTAGGAAATTTAATTTCCTTTAAAAATATACATTGCTCAAATTTTTTTGATAAATAATTTACGAGTTTTGGGTAAGAAATGAAATTTCTCTCAAAAAACTTAGTCGTAACGATACACCTGTTAATATCAATATTAAGGGCTCAAACTCGCACAATAATTTTTTTTGCTCACCAAGAATAATATTTTCACAGTATCGAAAGAAAAAAAAAGTAGTCAATTTTTTGGCCCAGTCTGATATATATATATATATATTAACAATAATAGTTAAGTCCCTGTGATATGATTTTCAGTTATAAGTAACATTTATTTTTTATTCGTTTCCTATTCTTAATTCTTCATACAATATGGATTTGCTCTTACCCATATTAACTGTTAGCTAAAAAAGGGCCTATTCATGATTTTTATGCGTGTGTGTTATTTAGGTTTCGAGTATCGGGTGACAGGAAATATTCCAAAACCACTTAAACTAGGTTTATATTTTTTTTATCATTCATGCGATATAAGTGCTATCTTGTCGCACGCTCTTTTGTTCGCCAAATAGCTGTTTGCCCATTCAACTGTTTTCACGACATTTGTGTGCGTTATACGATTATCTGCGTGCGACAAGTAAATTTGAGTGCGAAAAGTAAACTTGTCGCACGCAAATCTACTTGTCGCATGCAGAATATCGTATAACCCACAAAAATGTCGCAGCAACAGTTGAATCAGCAAAAAGCTAGTTGGAGAATAAAACAGCGAGCACTAAGATAGTACTCATATCGCATTAATAATAAATAAAAGTATGTTCGATTCGTGCGGTGTTGCCGATTACCCACACGAGCAAATTTGCTCTCGTGGGCAATCGACAACTTACCGCACTAGTTGTACAATATAATATTCCGAATACAATATAATGATTTATTTATCTATTTATTCCAACTTTCCTATAATTTAAATAGATAATTTAAAAAGTATGTAATACATTGATTTATAATTTGAATTATCGACTAATTATTGATAAGATGCAATAAATGTTGTAAGATCTCAATATGTAAATGTCAAATGGAAGTTAAATGCGTGCCTATTTATGTTTTTCAAGTTCAGTAATTAATTAACAGGTGGTGGCACTTGAGGCCACTGAGGACATAACATGAGGAAACTTTCCTAATAGCACAGTTTGCTTTGACAAAAGTTTACTTACAAAATTGTCCTTGAATTTTTCGTCAAATGTCCGTTAACTTCGGACTTTTCCGTTTTTGACGACAACTTATATACAACCTGCCATACAATTTGACGTAAATTTACTTCCCGAATTAGAATCCAAATTCACTTCAATAGTCAACGAGAAAAAATTTTTCGTCATTTTTCAGGCAAATTTTACATCAATTTATTGTTGACTTGAAAAATTGTAAACTATTTATCCGTAATGTAGACGTTTTTATGTATAAATTTTCTTATTTTCAGCAAAAATTTTTTCTAGTTAACTTTTGAAGTGAATTTGCATTCTAATTCGGGTGGTAAATTTACGTCACATTGTTTAGCAAGTTGTATGCAAATTGTCGTCAAAAACAGAAAAGTCCGAAGTTGACGGATATTTGAAGAAAAATTCAAGGAAATTTTTGTAAGTAAACTTTTGCTAAAGCAAACTGTGCTATTAGGGTAGTTCGGCCAAAGACAGCCAATGACAACATCTGTATCTGTCATCGCGGTAAATATTATATGATTTTGATACCACCTAGCGGATATAACTAGATAGAACTTAAGAAAATAAAAAAAAAAATTTTTAGCAACCCACAAATAATATTTCTGTGGTATATATATATATGTATATATGTATGCGAAATCAGGAAACATTAAAAAAATACAAGTAAAATTTGAATGCGAAATGAATAAAAAAAATTCATCTTAAACATTAACAAGGATTTATTTATATCATTGAAATCTAAAACGTTCTTACATTCTATGGATCGTCATCTCCTGATATGATATCGATAATTTAACTACGGATTGTTTGAATTTTACATCAGAATTTCCATTTAACTCAATGAAACTATAGTAAAGAATACAGACTGAAGCACCGCTGGTGGCGCAAAAGTGAATCATTGCTATAAAAAATTTCAATGTTTTACTGAATCATGGCATTTCTTATAACTTTTTATTCTCTGGCAGTGCCCTTTTCGCATGAAAAAATTTATAAAAGTGTCTAAATTGGGGGTGCTATAGTATATGCTGGCCTAATTTCATTATTTGAATTAGTTCTCATAACTAAAATGAATAAATTTTTATAATTTTAAGACGACCAATCAATTATCTTTCGAATAGAGAAGGAATTTTCTAAAAATTTATTATTTTAAAAAAGTTTTTAAAAATGAGAGCTAAAAAGAGCCAAAAACCACTATGTCTACGGTATAGATACACGGTAGGCTCGCGCCATGACACTTCACACATATACATGTGTTTGAACGTGTACTTGGCGCGAGACACTACCGTGTCTCCTGATATTTCGGTACAATATATGAAATGTTATTTCATGGTATGATGATGAGTCACAGTTTGTGGCTCAGTGGAATTATATATTTGTAAAAGTTTTATTATTAGCTGCTTATAATTTTTTTAAAATCATTTCGCGTGAATATTTGGAAAGGGAGCTCTTAATTATTTCCATACTCAATATTAATGTCAAAACATCAAAGACCTAAGCTTACTATGTATTAATATTTTTTTATATAATTAATATTTTCCACAACTCTCCTTCGGAGTGAAATTTACTCCGAGGGCCCTGTTGAAAAAATCTGATAAATTCAAATAAAAAAAATTTCCTACGAGAATCTAATGTGGTTTTGAATCAGCAGTCATCGGTATGTACCAGTGAAAGCTCTTTAATTATACTACTATCAACCTATTGGAAATTACTTACAATATCCGATACATGTAATAAAATATGTAGAATTGAATCAGAAAATGCCCGTTACTAATTTTCACCGCCAATAAAAAAAATAATCTATTGGTTTATATTAGGTAATTTCAAAATAAAATAATTCATAGGAAAATCATGAGTTTCAATATGTATTTATCGCGGCAAAATATATATGTTTAGAATCAGATTTGATTGATAGCTTTCATAAAATAGTAAGTACAAAATAAAATTGATTGTATCGTAAACTTCTCGGTCGCTTTTCAGATGAGAATTTTTTTTATTAATAACAATCAGAATGATCTTGGTTATCGCAATATTTTCGATACTAATTTTTATGAGAAATACCAGCATTTTATTGATCATAATCTCTACAGGAATATATTAGATATTGCTGACGGAAAGTGTAATATTTAAATAAGACTTGACAATCCCTGGTTAAAAACTCTGATTGAAAACGTCCTATTAGATTTAATCAGAAATTTCTGATTGACATTCAATCAGTTTCAATCGGATTTAATCAGAAACTTCCAAATGATTCCGACTGAAAGTTAATTAGAAATTTCCGATTGACTTTCAATGAAATTTAATCGGATACTTCCCGAAGGTTTCGATTGTAAATTAATCGCAAATTACCGATTCCCGGGATAAAAATTTTTTTTATAATTTTATATATTATCTCTGGTTAACAAAAATTATTCAAATCAATTCGAAAATTGAAACTTGGGATAAGTGAATAGAAATTATTCGAAACGGTTCAAAATTGATAAATCAAATATTTTAAAATTTACATTGAATCTATATTAATAATTAGTTTGCATGTCATGAAGTAATATAGGATATACTATATTACCACCAAAAATGGCACTTGTCACTGTGTCGAAGGACAGAGGAGTGTTCGTGTCAAAATTGCTTCTAAGTTTGGAATATAAAATTTGGAAAAAAAACTCTAAAATATCTATCCAACCAGGAACAGCTCAAGAGGTTGAGTGTCATCTAGTCGCGAGCACCGAACTACTCCCACTGCTATTGCTTAGCACCGGTGAATTTCCTCTCCTACACATATATCTTTCTTCCTAAGAAATTTTTCTCTTCGTTCAAGCAACTTTTTTTTTTATTAGTTGGAGCATACGATAATCCTTGCGTTAAGCACCCCCATGAAAAAAATTTATTTAAAAAATATAAGTTAAAATACAAAAAATATATTTTAGAATTTATAAAAAATCAATCAGAAAACTATTTTTTTAAGAGCTTGACATTGAAATGAAAATAACTAGAAAAAATGCGGATTTTTGAAAAACTTGATTTGTAATAACTTTTAAGAAATAAAATTACCTACAAAAAAGTTTCTATGAGATTTTCTAATAAGACTGATAGTTTCGCCGGAAAAGTAAAAAGATCTTAAAATTTACTATAAATTTGACTTCAAGCTCAAATAACTTTTGAACAGTTGGATTTATCGAAAAATGATGAGACTTTTTTTGTAGAGCGTTCAATTTCCTACAAAATATCTATCGTGCATAAAAATTCATTGATTGGCTTGTAAGCTATTCTAAAAAATAAAAATTTTTTTTCCCGTGTTGTTTAAATAGAAAATAAAAAAATGGATTGACGCAAACCGTAGTATTATTATTAAGAGCTTGGATTGGTACCGAAATTTTTATTTTTAGGTATACTTTCAATTTTTGGATACCATAAAAATAAATTTTTTTTTTTTTAACCAACCTAATATATATATATATGTAATTTTTTATTGATGTTTCCTTTTATTTTCGTGATAATTTGAAAATCAATCAATACAGTTTTTTAGAAAGTTTTTAAATTTTTTTATATAATCCTGAAAAATGCTTGTTTTAACTTTTTATAAAATTGATTAAATTAGAAAGACAGATAAGATTCTATACTCGGATATTTTTAAAATTGCTGAATTCATGATAAATGAAATTCATATCTTCCCAGATTTTAATAATTATTAATACTATATGAATTATTATTTTCCGATTGAATCCGATTGAAACTGGTTGAAAATTTTCTGTCGAATTTAATCAAAAAATAATCGATAAAAAAATTATTATTTTCCGATTATATCTGATTAAATCCGATTGAATTTTTTTAATTAGTTTTAATTGGTTTCAATCGGAAAATAATCGAAAATTAAAATTATTATTTTCCGATTAAATTAGATTGAAATTCAATCGGAGACCCCGAACGCTCCCGAACACTTCTGATTGAAAATTTGTTTCCGATCGGAACTGATAGAATTCTGATTGAGTGTCTTCCCAGACACTTTCAATCAGATTCAATCGGATTCAATCAGAGTTTTTAATTTTAAACTTATAAATCAATAACATTTTCGTACATTATCATCCACAAATAGCTTTGACATTAATTATGAAAAACTCAAAAATATAATGTATTCGTTCTAAAATAATAGTTACCGTGTAGTATAAAAATGAACTGTCAATTTCGCATTTCTTATGCTCAAAATCTATGGCAGGAGTCATCTAGTTAAATCTGAAGAGTGTTATTATCCGGCTTGCATCATACAATCTATTAGAAATTATTGTAATAATATGTCAAAAGTAGAAACTGATACATTCTTATGCAGCGCAAAGCCGAAATACCGTGTAAAAATACTGGCATAGAGATGATAGAATCATTTTCATGCTTTAATTCTCGATAGTGACAATACTAATAAATTATGTATTAAAACATCTATACAAAATCTGATTAAATGGCATGAGTAAAAGTTTAGGAAATTCAAATAAAACATGACTAAAAGCAATGAGGTTTTAGCCAATCAAATATAACCTAATTACGTGTCGATAACTATATTAAAATCTGACGATTCATTAATAGTATTTACTGATTAAAAATAAACGAGAAAAAAATATATACTTTTATTTTGTAATAACTACTCAGAAATTTCAGATTTATTCCAATAACAAATCAAAAATCCAATAGGAATGTATTTTGTTTTTGACACAGTGATTGCAGATTAAATTTCATGAAAAAATTCGTAATTTCTTAGGATAAGTATCTATGTATTCCCATAAAATTGTATATTTGTCCAACGCTATGTCTATTAAAAATTGTTCAAAACATGAAGTAGAAACTTGTTCTGAAAACATATAGAGTTCGGCAATGACAACTCTGATCGAAACCTTATACTGTAGAAAAAAATGAAATAACTAGCAGAAAAATAAATCAATCAAGACCTGAATATCCTGATAAAAAAGCAGTCTTAGGTATTTCTCTTTGATTCTGATAGATTTTTTATCAGTCATTTCGTATAGAAATGAATATAACTTTTCGTGCCCATTAAATCTCATACACTCCATTGAGGAAAAGTCAGTTAAGTTCTGAAACCTGATCTATTCCTATAGATTCCTATAAATCAATAGAATGGAACTTTTTTCCGTTCAGATAGGCTATGGGAACTTGAATCGGATTATGACCGGAACCTAATAGTTTCTATAGGATTTTTTTCAACAGGGGGAATTAAAGAAATGAAAAGCCATCCACTCCGCCTTCACTCCGCAAATTTTTTACAATGTAGAGAAAATAAAGAAGAGGCTTGACTATGTTTTATTTTTAAATAAAAAAATTGAATACACTTTACAAAATTTGCGGAGTGAATGTGGATTAAATCCGGAGTGAATGCGGAGTGAATTAATTTTTAATTATTTACTCCTCTTGGAGTGAAATTCACTCTGAAAGGGAGTTTTCGCGGAGTAGATAATTTCTTATCAATTTAATCCCTCCGGTGTGAAATTCACTCCCGAGAGGAGTTTTGAAAATATTATTAATAAAAAATAACTAAACTAAATAAAATCGAAGTAAAAACTCGCGTATTACATGACTGATCAGCTGATATGCTTACACATATTCGGACACACACACGCACGCAATCGTGCACTCGCACACACTGTTTAACAGTTTAATATAAATTCATTTAAATGTGAAAACTCCGAACCGGAGTGAATTGGGAGTGAAATAAAATCTGCGACACTCCGAGATCACTCCGCTAAAAAACCTCCCAATTCACTCCGCATGCAGCAATTTTTTTTAAACTCCGGAACTCCGAGTGACGGAGTGAATGCGGAGTGAATTCGGATTGAAATTAAATTCGGATTCACTCTCGATTTTTTACAGTATATTAATATAAACATAAATTTGAAAAAATTTAGTTTCCTACACCAGAAACTTTTGAAAATATTCACATCCATATTTTAAGTAATTTGTTCTAATAATCTATAAAATTCCTTATTAGAAAGGACGATTTAAAAGGATTAGAAAAAAAAAATTTTACATACACTGTAAAAAATAATTTGAAAATTACAATACAAAAGGAATTGAATTTTCATAACTAGATATTTGAATTGTATTTTCAATAAAAAAAAGCTTCAAATTTAATGTAAGTAATTTAATAATCAAGCTGGTATTTAAAATTAAGAAAAAGATTATGAATTTTAATAAACGTACTCAAAATTTATACTTGTTTTTTAAATTTTCAAAGCAAGTATTGAAAATTCTAAGACATATTGAATTTTAATAATTCCATTTGAAATTTCATAATACTTATTTGAAAATTCAAATGCTTGTATATGAAATTTCTGCGCGTGACGTGATACGCGTTCAGTAATCAAGGATTGTGTATTAGTGAGATATATAATAAATGTAAGTAATGTGAGCGGTGTACATCAGACTTCATTATTGTTAAGTTTTTATTTCCTCAATAATATAAAGTAAATAAAACTTGTGACTGAACTGAACATCATTGACAGTATACAGTAATAAATGTGATATAGCATAATGCTAATGAACATAATATAGTTTTATAGTGATTTAAGTATTAAAATGTGATTTAACTTTAAAACATTTATTTAATTTCTACTTTTTAAAACGTTTAAGAAAAAAAAATATAATTACCCGCTATATTATATTATATTATAACAATGGTTAATAAAAAAAAAAATTTATAATGTTGTTAATAAGGAATTGATAACAGTTTACAAAATGTTGAAGTTTTATCAATAAACATTTTATTACTTTATATACCTAATAGTCTTTAATTTCCATGTAACCATACACAGTTAAAATAATTGGTTGAATTTTCAAAACGTTGTATATAACGCAATAAACACATACAATTGTGTTTGAAATTTCATTGTAACGATCGTATAGAATTTAAATTACACGCTTTTGAATTTTCAAATAAACGCTTCAGATTTTCAAATACATCTATTTGAAAATTAAAAAGAAAGTGTTTAAAAATTAAAAGCAAAGTGTTTGAATATTAAAAAAATTGTATTTGAAAATCCAAAGTGTTAATTTGAAAATTCAAAAACGTGTATTTTAAATTCTATATGAAATTATTAATGAAATTTCAAGCACAAATGTATGTGTTTATTGCGTTATATACAATGTTTTGAAAATTCAAACAATTTTTTTAACAGTGTACTTTTTAATGCTTTTGAATATACTTTTGAATCACCCTTCTTATAGGCATTTTTTTTTATAGTAATACGGAGTTTTCGTTCTTGCTACCACTCCGAATAGTCAGACTGTACTTCATATATACTTCGAAATTTTCAAACATCTTTGGCATTTTTAACTTTCCGCTAAAAAAATCGACGATTTTCAAAAAATTCGGGAAGTTATTGGTTTCACCCCGATTTTCGAAAATCGGGTTTTCATCATATGTCGGAGTTTGAAGGTGCGAGGATGCTATTCAGACATTTTCAGAGCGATGTCTGTATGTTTGTGTGTGTGTGCGTGTGTGTGTGTAAGCCTCTTATATCTTTTTAATGAATGAACCGATTTAGATGATTCTTGCGGCATTCGAAAGATTCCTTCTGAACTTAGATTTTCAGAAAATTTTAGATCATTTAGTCAAATAGACTCTGAGATATTTAAGAAATACGAAAAAAAAAAATATTTTTTTCATTTTTTTTTGGATATTTTGAAAACTGTCGGATCGATCAATTCCAAAATCTAATCAGCTCTAGACCTCAATATAACGCGCCGATTGCTCAAAACTAATATGTTCTTTTTTATGTAAGTCATTGGAAGTGACTGCTTAAAAATCGTCATGATCGCTCGTATATTTGGAACATTTTATGTTTTTTATAATTTATCGTTTTTTAAGAATTTAAAAATTAGTAGACGTTGGCCAAATTCAGTATCATATTAAAATAAAAAATTAAATGTTCGATTTTAGATCGAGTATTGAATGAGCCTTAGATTTTTCGGTCCCCAAGGCTTGGCCCAGGCTTGATTTTCTGTTTCCCAAGGCTCGGGCCATTGTTATCATCTAATGCTTGGACTAACAGTCGCCCAATGCTCAGCCAAGGCTCGTGTCAAGGCTTGCCCAAGGCTGGTAAAGATTGCGGCCCATGCCTGGTCCAAGTCTTGGCCTATGGTTCTTTCCTACCTTGGCAGTGAATATTCGCCGATTGTCAGTACTTTTCACTGATTCATATTGATAGTCTAGTCGAGAAGTGAGTTTTCTGCGAAATATCGTTAAACCACTCTTAAAAATATGGCGATCAGTGCATTGGATTCAGAATTGTATTCTGAGAAATGGGTATTTTTTACTAATTTTTATTAATTAATTAATTTAATTTAATTAAATTAAAATTATAAATAACGGAGCTACAACTCGGGAAGTTGAGACTTATTTTACTAAAATTTTCTCCTCTTTTAGGATCTTTTTTTTAATTTCAGATATCTTCAATATTTTTGAAGTCATAGCTACAAAACGGAGACTCCTTTTTTGTCTCTTCGTTTTTCGTTTATAACAAAAGAAATTTTTAATGGCGGATAAATTAATAAATACCCATTTCTCAGAATTAAATTCTGAATCCAATGCACCAATCGCCATATTTTTAAGAGTGGTTTAACCGTTTTTCGCAGAAAACTCACTTCTCGACTAGACTATAAGAAAGTATGACTATTCTGAAGTTTTTTAACAAACTATTGGATTCAGTAG
Organism: Microplitis deprimator; assembly: GCA_964016945.1. Taxonomy (NCBI): domain Eukaryota; kingdom Metazoa; phylum Arthropoda; class Insecta; order Hymenoptera; family Braconidae; genus Microplitis; species Microplitis deprimator. Next base: position 11,602,668 of record OZ024708.1, on the reverse strand, counting down.
GACTGAAATAAAGCCAAAAGCTAATTTAGTGGAGCGAATTAAAATATGTTTTCTTTCTGAAGAAAGATACCGATGATTCTAAAATTTAATCAAATTACTACTTTTTCTTTTTTAAATAATTACTATGAAAATGATCATAATTTCTTCAGACCAAGAAATTATTTTATTTGAAACTTTTAATAAATTAATTTCTTAGATCAAAAATGTTTTTAAAAAAAAAAAAAAAAAGTTATCTTTGCTCACAGTACAGTACGAGAAAAAAATTATTTATAGACATAATAATATAAATAAAATGTTAATGGATTTGATGACACTAATGAGAGAAATATCATAAAAAGTGAATGTTGAAAAAAATTTCGCTTCGGTATTGAATTCGACATTAATCAGGACGACTTTCCTGACAGACGTAACACTCACATAAAATCACTATAGTATTATAATAAATAAGTTTCTACTATTTTTAGCGTAAAAATTGTTAATCATTTCATAAAACTTAATCTTCGATAAATGATAAAAAAATTAATCATTACTCATCGTAATACTTATTGCGAAAAAATCTCAATTGTTGTCACTATAGTTATATAATTAATCTTGTATTCAATATTATTAATAATATTATGTAATAATATATTATTAATATATACAATATATTAATATATATTATTAATAATGTACATTAAAAATAAAATCATTGAATCAAAAATTTATATATTACTCTTGTAATAAAAAGAAAAACTCGATTTTCGAAAATCGGACCGAAACCAATAACTTTCCTTTTTCTTTAAATTCGCAATTTTCACAGCGGGAAGTTAAAAAAAAATCTATATATATTAGGGTGTTTAAAAAAAAAACAAATTTTTTTTTTTTTATGGTATCCAAAAATTGAAAGTATAACTAAAAATAAAAATTTTTGTACCAATTCGAGCTCTTAATAATAATATTGGTTTGCCTCAATCCATTTTTCTATTTTCCATTTAAATAACACGGGAAAAATTTTTTTTTTTTTTAGTATTTTCTAGCTCACAAACCAATCAATGGATTTTTATGCACAATAACTATTTTTGTAGGAAATAGAACGCTCTACAAAAAAAGTCTCTTATCATTTTTTGATAAATCCAACTGTTCAAAAGTTGTTTAAGCTTCAAGTCAAATTATTGTAAATTTTGACATCTTGTCACTTTTCCGGCGAAACTATCAATCTCATCACAAAATGTCATAGAATTTTTTTTGTAGATAACTTTATTCCTTATAAATTATTACAAGTAAAGTTTTTCGAATTTCCGCATTGTTTTCAAGTTATTTTCAATTCAATGTCAAGCTCTTAAAATCAATCAGAAATTTATTTTTTCAAGAGCTTGACATTGAATTGAAAATAACTTGAAAACAATGCGGAAATTCGAAAAACTTTACTTGTAATAATTTATAAGGAATAAAATTATCTACAAAAAAAGTGCTATGACATTTTGTGATGAGACTAATAGTTTCGCCGGAAAAGTGACAAGATGTCAAAATTTACAATAATTTGACTTGAAGCTTAAATAACTTTTGAACAGTTGGATTTATCAAAAAATGATAAGAGACTTTTTTTGTAGAGCATTCAATTTCCTACAAAAATAATTATTGTGCAAAAGATCTGTTGATTGGTTTGTGAGCTAGAAAATTCTAAAAAACAAAAAATTTTTTATCCCGTGTTTTTTAAATCCAAAATGGAAAAAAATTTTCGATCGTAAAGCACTCTGATGCTTCGCATCATGAGTCGTGCAAAATGGGTTGAGGCAAACCAATATTATTATTAAGAGCTTGAATTGGTACCAAAATTTTTATTTTTAGTTATACTTTCAATTTTTGGATACCATAAAAAAAAAATTTGTTTTTTGTTGAAACACCCTAATATATACATTAAAATTATAGATTTTTATTTTCGCAATAATTTTATTAAACCAAAATATTAAAAAACTATCGTTCAATTGTCATACCAACGTTCTGAACAACATGACATATGAACTGATACTTATTTTATTTTTGAAATTAAAACTCAATTAATGGAAATAATAAAGAATAATAGTATTAATTAATAAATATTAATTTAAAAGGTGACATAAATTATTCTACGAAATACTAGGCGTTTCTGAAAAAAGTTGGACATTTGAACAGACTGAACAAACACACACATAATTGATAAGATAGTGCAGATTTTTAATAGGAATGCTAAAAAAGATAAGAGCCATTTAATGTCATACTTTCACACGCAGCGAATCTGATCACAATGCCAGGTAAAATTATTTATTTCATTCATATATATTTTTTATAATTAAATAATTATCATTATTATTTATTTATTTGTTTTATTACAAGAGTAATATTTAAATTTTCTACTAAAACAAATCAATGATTATTTTCAAAATAATTAGATACTAGAAATTATAATTTTTATAAAATTTTATAAAAATTTGTTTGTAATTCTAAATATTATCAAATCATTTTACATTACTACTTATGATTCATTTAATAATTCCATAAAGTTAAATCACAATTCAAAAGGTGTTTAGTTACGTAAATAGCTTAGAATTGTCAAATTTAAGTGTCACTGATAATAAAAAAATAACCTTGTCCAAAAATTTATCACCTGTTACGTAAATTTATTATCATTTGTAACACTGATAGTTTTATTATCGTTGAACAATACTTTATCTTAATGAAAAAAAAGAAAGTCATTGTCAATCTATTTTTCTTCTTCAAGTTATAAAACCTAGACGTTTCATAATTATGAAAATTAATAGCATCTAATATGGATTTATGAACAATTAATACTAAAATTAATGTCTACTTTTTAATTTAATATTAATGAAAAAATTTTAGTTGAATAAAAAAAAAATTTATTTATTTAACTTTCGTCATAAAATACTTAAAAATAAATGTTGGAAAATCCAAAAATGCACACCTCAATCATTCATTATAGTATATTGTGTGACAAGGGATGTAACAAGACGTTTTCAGACTAGGGTGAAGTTGGCTGCCCGAGTCACAGGCGAGCTAGGGCTGACATCACCCGCAGTCTGAAATCGCGTTTTATCATGAGTCACACACCATATTTTTCATGATTACCTGCATCGGAACTTGAAGATTCAGTGTCAGCAGCCAGTAAGAAACAAGTCAATTCCAAGTCTATGATGCGAAGAACTGTTAAAGGATGAGAAATATGTGATTTACAGTCACTTATTAAAAAGTAAATAATACAAAAATATTAATTTTACTCATTTTTTAGTAATTTTATTTGGTTGATTAAAACTGTCACTTAAAAAATGACATGAGTAAACTAAAATGACAAGCAAACAAATGAGAGTAATAAGGCTACAAATGAACATTAAATATAACTAACACCGGGCTAAAACAATTGTGTTTCTTCCCAAGGGAAGAAACACGAATGTTTCTGCCCCCTGTATGAAGGTATTTGTGAATTACGAATTCGCTAGTAGTTGTTTGCAGCATTGGCTTGAAATTAGTTTGTTTCGACTGGCTGTAGAGACACTGAAACTTTAAGTTTCGATGCTGGTATCATGAAAAAATTATAATTATTTTATTTTTTTATTAATCCTTTGATTACATTATTTTATAATCTAAAGCATGTTTTTTCAGGACCAATTTTTATTTAAATGTTAAATTGATTTTATATTTTTTATTTTTTGCTCAATTTTTTTCGATGTAACTTTTTTATTTTCAATTCTTCTGTCACACTAGTGCTGCTGCGCAAATAAAAAATAATAAAAAGTCGCAGTTAAATTTTTCATGAATTACAGGTTTTAAGTTTCTTATTAATTACAATTTAAAAAAAAAGGATTTTTACGACAAAAAAATCAAAGCTAATAAAAAAAAATTAGGCTAGTTTATTATATTTTTCGAGAGTAATCGTGCTGCCAAAGATTTGTATACATAAAAATTGACAGCACTAGTTTCTTGGATTAAAATAATTTATTTTAAATCATTGAAATAATGAATCGACTCATTACCGGGTCGAAATTATTCCTTAATGAATTGTATTTGTACTAATATATAATTTAATCCATTTTAGTGTATAGAGATGATTTAACGTGAGTGAACTAGCCGAAAAAGTAATTTCGATCGTAAGTGAATATTTAGGTTTCCACTTATTAAATTGGTGTATTACCGTACGATGGACGGTGTGGCTCAATAAGTTATAGATTAAATTGAACGGAATATAGTATAGTGCCGGATAGCTCAACTGATAGAGCACTCGGCGCGATACCGACATGGTCTGGGTTCGATTCCCAGTTCGGGCTATCTATATTTTTCTCAATTTATCTATAAATTGTCTTATTGAGAAGGTTTGCATGTTTAGGTTTCCACTTATTAAATTGGTGATTACGAATTTTTTAAAAATCCGAATCCATTCCGATTCGGAGTTTTAATATTAGAATAAACTCACCTTCGGAGTAAATTTCACTCCGGCGGGATTAATTAAATAAACTGTTGTAATAATAATTAAATAAATACATGCCAGGACTGGTTAGTGATTGGGATATTGGAAAAATACGCATATTAAAAAATATAACAATATTTTTATTTGTCACAGCACATAATATCACTGGGTTACACAATTAAATCGTTGATTTAATTATTTACTACTGTTAATTGTCTGAGCTCATGAATACGTAATTAATTGAATGCAAATTATAATAAAATTGAGCTCGAGTAATTGATTTAAATAATTAAAGTAATTAGTTTGAATTTAGTTGAACACTGATTTGATTGTAAAAAATGTCATGGAAAACAGTAACATGAAATCAGAGGTTACCGAGCGAAGTTTATAATTGAATACTTGAATTACTATTTTTAATAGCACCAATGCATAAATAAATGAGATTATTGAGTTTATAATATTTATGATCACTTAATTTAATTGATTTGAATGAGTTTATAATAAATTGCACTGAATTGAATTTAGTTGTTGAACACGTGGTAGCATGATTGCAGAGGCTACTGAGCGAAAGTTAATTTTTAATTTGATCGCAATATTGAGCATAATGATAATTAATTAGTGAGAATATCAAGTCTCTTAATTTAATTGAGCACTGGTAATAATTAATTATTTAATAAAAAAGGCACCTGTGATGTCTCCCTTGTGAATAACCTCTTGAGAAACGTGGTCGTCGATCACTTGAATTCTTGAGTTTTTTTTGTAATTATTTTCTGAGCTCTGGTGCCCAAAATTATAAAAATAATTATAGTTTTAATGAGCTTGATGAATGCTGAATTTAATTAAATTATTATTTAAATTAATTACTCTGAGATGAGCACAAAATGATAAGATTTAGAATAACACGTGTTATCTGTTGAATGTATATTGCGAAAGATAATGGCGGCCGTCTTCTTGACACGAGGCAGGAAAAATCGATGCGCATGCGTCGCACTGCGCTAGTCAAGTTTTAAATTTAACAGCCACGAGGTCCCAGTAGGTGCTGCCTCTATCTGTCGGAAGTGCAACTATATTTAAATTTAAATATAGTTCGATTACGCAACATAAACAGTCGTCCGTTTCGCATTCACTCCAGTTTTAATCTGCATTCACTCCCCAAATTTTTTACAGTCTAATAAAAATTTTTATCATGATTACAAATTGAAACAAAAATTATCTTAATCTTAAAATATAAGATTAACCAAAAGTCCGATATTATTAATTATTCATGATACAGAAAGTAACTTGATGGATTAAATCGAAAGCTTGTTGGAATGAAAATATTTATTATATCTTCAAAACGATAATTAAAGTTTAATATTTATATTTATATGTAAATGTTATTGGCAAATCGTAACGAAAAAAATTCGATAAAATTAATTCGAATATTTTTCTTTATATATATTCTTTATAATCAAGTTCGTTAAATTGTGTTATACATTTTTTCATGAAAAATATTATCGTACATTATATGTTTGATAAAATTAAAATCATAAATAATCTTAACTTTAAAAAAGTATGAAAGTAAAATGTTTACAAAAGAAAATAATCATTATTTATAATTAACAGCATGGGTTATTTGAAAGTATCATAAAAACATTTCTTTTAATCCATTTTTTATCTGATATAAAAAAATTTAATGTTCCCTGCAATAAATTGCGACGAAAAATTTTTTTTTCTTCGGTATTAATGCAAGAAAAAAATAAAATTAAAGGATATTTAAATCAGCTTACAGATGGGTGTCACGACATGTGGGTCAATCACTTCCGGAAACGGCTGTTAAAGGAGGTAAAGACGTTGATGGTTGTCCAATCTACATTGGACGTGCGTACCATAATGGAGATACGGTTCCAGCTAAAGTGATCCCAGATAAACAAGCTGTATATATTTGTCATGCTGGTGAAGAACATACAAAACAAGAATTTGAAGTACTTTATTATATTATTTATTTGTTATCAATTTAATATATAAAAATATATAGCTCGATAACGTGATAATGTTTATGATAAGACAAGAATTTATTATTGTTGTTTTCTTTTTTCTAGGTACTCTGCCAAGGAGAATTTGCTTGGGAATTTGCTAGTAATGGAGTAATTCCTGAGGATGCTGTTGTAGGGGGACAGACTTCTGAAGGAGAACCTCTTTACGTAGGTCGTGTTCTTCACAACGGTGCACAAACAATTGGTAAAATTCAGCCTAGCCATGGATGTCTTTATATACCATTTGATGGAGAAGAATTGTCTTTCAGAGATTACGAAGTCCTTGTTAATCACTAACAATTATAATTATTATTATTATAATTATGATTAATTTCTTTATCCATGATTTTTATTATCACAATGACAAGTTAAATTTATAAATTGCAATTTTAAATAAATAACCAGCAATTTGTATTTCCTATCTATAATTAAAAAAAAATATATATATAATTGTACAAAAACAAATTATGTTTAATTTTTAAAATACTCAATAGTGTTATATCATATAAATAACAACCAGCTTAGAAAAATGAGATAATAACTTAGTGAAGGTCATTGTCAAATTTTATGACAAAAATCATGATAAGAATAATTTTTAAGTAAAGAAACAACTTTAATTTTTTTCGATAAACGTATAGTTGAATAAATAACATTAATAATAGATTTCAATAGTACGCATTTCGTATTTAAATTGCGTATAATTAAAATTTGATCTGATCAGAACACAAATTAGGACGCTAAATAGTGTAATAGATTACTTAAGGTCACTGCAGGAAGTAATCAGGTTCTTTGAAGTTCACACAGTAGTGAATATGTCAGGTGAATGTTTTATTTACTTGCATTGCATACTTTCCCAACTTCTAAAGGGAGAATAAATTCTTGTTGCGTCATCAATAGTTTCTCATTTTATCTTTTATGATATAAGTTCACTTTTTTTACTTCTATTATTTTCATTTTATTTTACTTTATTATTATGGCCATATATTTTGTTTTATTTTATATCAATCAATGTCTTAATAATCATAAGTAGTAGTAATTAAATTTGGCCTCAATTTATTAATCGTAAATCAATTACCAAAAGTAATCAACTCTAATTAAATACTCAAAATTTATTTTTTTATTTTAATTACCGATTTTTCGTTAAAATAAACATTTATATTTTTCGACTCGGCGTTATATAATATTGATATTTACGTAATTGAAAAAATAAATAATGTAAAAAAGAACTGTAAATGATAAAATTAATAATATATTTAAAATATAATTTAAATAAATATATAAACGAAAAAGAAAATTAACATTTAAAATCAGTGAACGAGGTAAACAAAAAAGTTAACATGCAATCCAGAGACAGGTTTGGCAGGACGAGACAAATATAAATAACCGACAGAATGTACGTTCAACGAACCCTTTGAGAATTTTCGTATTTTTAATAAAAATTTTATTTATTTACGTAAATTGAATATTTAATTATCATTTCCGTATATGAAAGTCTCTAATAAATTGTAAAAAAAGAAAACAACCGCATGACAAAAGTGTAAAAAATAAAAATAAATCAGTAAGTTTAAATGAAATAACATTCCCTTGAACTTTTTTAGTTCATGGTGAATTTCACAGTTGAATAGATAGCGAAAACATTGTTCGTCTCACTTTCATGGATAGAGCCTTGGATTTTTCACCTTCGGAATGTAGGAAGCACCGTTGCTTACTTATATTTATCCTTTATTTCTTTTCTGCTCCACCATCTTCATCATCATCATCATCATCATCATCATCATCATTATTATCATTGTTATCATAATCATCATCATCTTCTCACCACTTATAGTCAGCAACAGCAGCAATTCTATCTCACTATCTTTCTATATCATAATTTTCATCCGTCATCCATCAAAACATTAATTCAAATATTAACAATGACAGATAACAACAATGTAGTAGTTTCTGACCCTGAATTGCTAGAAGAATAAACTATATAATCAATTGAATCTTAAATATTAAATATATTATTATTATTGTTATTGTAACAAGAATAAGTAAATCTATAAAGGGGGACAAAATATAGATTGTAGAATATACGAGTACGAAGGCCAGAAAATAAAAAATAAAAAATGTAAATTATAACCCAGCGTGGTTTAATGCTGTTGGTGATTCTATTGGTACTGGTATTGCTGGTAATGCTGGTATTGCTGGTACTATTGCTGGTAGGTGGATGGACTCGAGGTAGGTATCACTACTACAGTACACCAGTGTGCGGAAGAGCAATGTAAAGAACATAGGCAAGTTGTACTCTCGAGCAGAGGGAGAGCTCTTGGTATAAAGTGCGAGGAAGAGGGGCCAAGGGAGGCCTTGTAACACGCAATGCACAATATGCCACGGTACGGTGTTGTACGGCACGAGCAAGAGAAGTAGAAGCAGACTCCGGTAGACAGCGTCCGGGTAATCCCACCGGCAGTAACCAGTAGTGTCCAAGTGGCCAAGTCGTCGGCAATATAACATATCACAGACTTAAACCATACCATCAACCACGAGGCCAAAGAGTAATCTGGGTTTATTTATAATCATTATTATTACAATCGTGTCATCATCCAGTTTGTCTAGTTGTCATACGATTTATAACGATTTAAACTTGGTCACTTGTTAACTTGTGTTTATTACGAACAAACTATCTGGATTACTAGTTGACATATAGTTTAGTTATAATGACTAATAACAACGTAACTAAGGATTTAAATCCACCTCAACAGCAGCAGCAGCAACAACAACAGAAATCACTTACTGAAGATGTACTATCATGGAAATCAATGAGCGTACGGCAAAAGTGTAACTTTCTCTTCAGTAATATAACAGTTGAACCAATGGTCGCGTGTTACATAATGCCTAGTGTCCTTGCTTCCCTTGCTACGCAAAATCTTAATTTAGAAAAGGCATGCAGGGTTAATTTGGCTTATTCAGACGACATTTGTTCAGCTTTAGCAGCAAGAAATACCACTGTGTACAGGGAAGAGGAAGCTGCTGTACAACAACTTGTTGCAGGAATGCAGACCTGGAAGTTGGCGTTACAAAGTGGATTACCGTCACTACTGATCCTCTTCTTGGGTGCTTGGAGTGATCGTACTGGACACAGAAAACCCTGTATGCTATTGCCGATTGTCGGAGAATTTCTTACCAGTGTTAGTTTACTTGCTTGTACTTACTGGTTTTATGAGCTTCCAATGGAGGCTGCGGCATTAGCTGAAGCATTTTGGCCGGCTGTAACTGGAGGGTGGTTTACGATGTTGATGGCGGTATTTAGTTATGTTGGTGATATCACAACTGTTGAATCACGAACACTTAGAATTGGTACTGTTAACGTATTTTTGTCTATTGGAATACCTATTGGAATGTCACTTTCAGGTATTTTATACATGAAAATTGGATTCTATGGCGTATTTGCTATTTCTACGGTGTGTTACATATTAAGCTTTATTTACGGCGTCGTTGTTGTTAAAGAGGCACCACGGCCACCGAATTTTATACCACCAGAAAAAACCGAGAAAATGTCTGTTTGTGCCAGTGTTGTTGATTTTTTTGCCTTTCGACATATTTCCGAGACATTTAGAGTTGCTTTTAAAGAGGACGCTAATAATAGACAACGAAGAATCTGTGTTTTAATGATTGTTGTCATGGTTGTTGTTGGACCCATGTATGGTAAGTTTTATATTTTAACAGTCTTTATAAATATTTATTAAAACCTGCATAAGTTATTGACCATGAACAACATATTTTTACTTATATCTGAATGTTATCACTGAAAATAATTTTAAAAACTTGTAATAACATTTCACTGTCATGACAAATAATTAATGTTCATGTCTAGTAAAAATGATTTATTTTGCATTTATTAATTTGTTATTATTAAATTTTGTGATAATAATTTACACTACCGAAATAAATAATACAAAAAAAAAATTATTTAAAAATTAGCGGTTTTAAAATAAAATAGCCTACTCCGTATTTTATTACAGCGTTGGTAATTACAGATTTTAATTTCCAAATGTAAACACAATCACGCGTTTATGTACTTTTTTTTTCCAATATTACGGGGGACCACTAGTGTTAAATTTTGAAGAATCAATTCCTTATTTTTGCATAGCTCGATAGTCTATACCTTAAAAAATAAGATACTACAATTTCTAGTGTATATCTCGAATAGTTTTTGTGAGTTACAGCCATCTGAAGAGCAGCCGCTTATCGGTTCTCGAAAATACATTTTTCAAAATTGCTGCATCTATAACTCGAAAACAAATCATCCGATCGATTTGATTTGAATTTCAGTTTCTTTTATATATATTTCTACGTACCATGAAGATCCAGTTTTTCGATCGAATCAAAAATGTAATTTTGGCAGGCCAAAAATCATTAAATTTTCGCGCAAAATTTGAATTTTTTTTTAAAACTCCGCTATTTTGTTGAATTTTAATTTTTTTCTTAGCCTGAGGGTCATGGTACGGGAAACACCTTATTCTAGTTTAATAAACTTTTTGGTTTTTTTGATTTCATGCACTGCGAAGGTCGCTATCACTGTAGCAGTAGGAAGGTTTTTTTTAGCGTTGGAAGATTGTAAATATCTCACTGAATTTTGAATTTTTTGGTCTAAAAATTTTATCTTGTATTCAATATATATCCACAAATATATCTTTAAAACGTTAAAACATTCCGTGCAGTATTTTTCTTTAAAAAAATTCCCAAAAATCATCGTTTTTTCAGGCGATCACACTAGTGGCCCCCCTAAAATATACTTATTTCATTTTTGAAAAATTAAATAAAGTTATAAATAATTTTTGCGTGAATATTTTTTAAATGAAAAATAATAATCGCCATGGCAATATTAAATGAAGAATATTCAATAATGATTATTAACAAATAATAATTACGAAAGATTAGTGACATTTTAAAAGATAAGTAAATGGCATTATTCCAATGCCAATTGCATGATTATATTTCAACACGACATTATAGGTAATTCCAGCATTTGTAAAATCACGTGTTGTGTCTTTAGTTGTAGTATACTGGAAGATAAGAGGATTATGTTTAAAGAAAATTGTTTTAATCAACAACAGATTGCACGCATCAAATCGATATGCCCATTGAGTATCACCCAGATGCTGTTTCACTTTAGATGTAATTTAAATATCTTGTCTGTTATGTTTATATTATAACATGCATGGTGTTTACGCTTCATACGATCTCATCCGGCCAGGCGTGCATGCTTTCATGTCGTAAGTAAAATAACATAAGCTAACACATATGCATTGGATAAGAACTTGAATCACTGTTATTGAACGATGCTTAATAATTCACGTGAATTACGGCAGACGATCTATGTCCTGTATTCTCCATGTTCACGACCGGTTTCCACCTACGACTCGTACGGGCTCACTCGTTCATGTGAATAAAAGTACACATAGATTTGTAGCCATTAGCTTTCGTTAGACCCCACATATTCTCTCGAGTAACATAGATCACATAGGTACTATATATACCCTCGGTTCAATGTGAACATCCACGGCAGATATATGCAATTAGACCTTCCGCACTTTGCTTTTGGTATATATGAATTAACTGTAAATACTGAAGGCTCTATGAGTTAGTCTGCCAGGCCCAGCCAGTCTTAGACTTGTAAATGTGTAAACACCTTCAAAAGCGTAAGAACTTTTGGATCGCGGTTAACAAATCATGATGTAAAAATATTCGTTTATAAGGTACAAGTTATATATGTTGACCCTGATTGTCTAAATAAACTAAAAAAAAAAAAAAAAAAAACGAATGTAATTTTTGTCATTGATAAATGTCTGCATGTGATCTCTGACGCATATTGCTGCGTTCCAGTTCTTCAGCATATGATTGAGATGAGTTATTGTTGATTCACTATGTATTTGACATTTCTTGACCAACTCTAATGATGTTAGTGACGAATGACTGAAATTTTAAGAAAATTATTAATAAATTTATTAATACGATATTATTATTATTTTTCGCGTTATTTAAAAGGACGCGTGACCAATGCGCCAGTAATTAATAAAAATAAAAAACTAATCAAATAAATTATTCATTTCAGATCGAGATTCATTGAAATCCCTTAATTAACAAATTTATCAATCACATTGTCTATTTTGCGAAAATTGTAAATATATTAGATTATATATAGAATTAATCAAGAGACGCTACTGTGGAGGGTAGAAATTCATCTACCCTCTATAAACGCTGTGTAATCAAAACGATGATTGCTAACACGGTTGAGATCCAGACTCAGGGATGGCAAAGACGATTCGTTTGAATTGAGAATTGACTTTTCTTTAAAAAAAACGATTTTTCAAAATCAACTTCTAGTTTTCAAAATCGATCAAGATAATATTCGACTTTAAGATACTCAAGGGGCACAATGAAATTGTTGACTTCTTGTTTAATTTAAGTTGACTATAAGTTATCTTGTAACCAACTTGAATTTAAGAAAAGTCAAAAATTTATTTTGTGCTGCTTGAGAGCATAAAATGCATGTATTTCGATAAGATGGTAGCAGCGCCGACCTTACTGTTGTAATTAGTATATTTAATTTTCTTTTTAAATCGTGTATATCCGTTACAATTATTCTAGCGTAGTTTAGATTAAATGAGAATTAGTTTCAAGGTCTTATAATTTTCTTCCCTCGTCGCGTCTTGATTATTTTAATCGAAAATAAAAAATAACTTTGAAATAAATTATTATTATTTATAAAATTTTGCCAATTAAAATTTAGGTCAATATGAATAGGAAAAATATTACCATATATGTTAATTTGTCCTCTTAAAGTTCAAGGATGCATCCTTTCACAATTTAATTATCAAACTAATCGTGATGAGTTTCCTGGCATTTCATAACTATTAAGATTAATGTTTAATTGCTTAAATGATAATTAAATAGCAATTTTTAAATATAAAATATTATTTTAACAAATCAGCACGTGGTCTAACCAGCGTCATCAAAAGATTTTAAAACTAAAGACTCATGGAAATGTGTAGAGAGCATAATTTGATAAAGACCATTGAGCCTAAGCGGAAACAGTTAAATGGATGGTACTGATAAATGAACTTGTTGTGCAACCTGCTATTCTTACATAATACTATCGTAATAATAGATTAACAATCACTTTAATAAATTTTACTCACTAAAACATAAATATTTATTTTTTATTTTAAAATTATATAATTATTAATAAATTATTAAAATATATATTTTTTATTCTTATTTCAGGTGAGATGGCTGTAATGTATCTTTTTACTCGTTATCGTTTCAACTGGAATGAATTAAAATTCAGTATGTTTTACACATACAGTATGGTTACTAATTTAATTGGTAATTATTTAATTTATTTATTAAAATTTTAATTTAAATACAACATTTATCATTTTAAGTATTAGTCATTAATTAATGTATGAAATTTGATAAGTAATAAATGTATTTGTATAAAAATTAACATAACAGCTAATTAAATATGCGGATGATGTCGCGATTCGACCTTAATCGTTCAATTTAGAACTGATTAATTTCAACAACTTTCTCCTGCATACTATTGAGTTTATTCTATTATTAATTCACATTAATTTTTTATTATTATTATTATTGTGTATATTAAGAATCAGTGAAGATTTATTGCCGATGAATATTTTTTATTCATTTTTTTCTTATACTTGAAGCAAAAAAATAGTAGTTAGTTGTTTTTTCTTTAATTATTTATTTTTAAAACTTTTATTTTTTTTTTTAAATTTACTTACAAGAATCATAAACTTATATAACAGCGTAATTAGCTTTTTCTTGTCTTTATTCTTTACAGTATATATATATATATATATATTTATATATGTATATTATCTAATTCTATTATGCATGAAAAATTTACTCTGTGATTTATTGTGGATTTTATCATTCAGTAACAAATTACATACATTGTTGAGTACAATCTACCATGTAATGTAATACAATGCACTTTGATGAATAATCTTTATTTTATTTTATTTATTTATTTTTTAAGTAAATGAATGATTTATCATTGATTGTTCATCATCGGATGCTGGTTTTTCCGGTTGATTATTTTAAACTATTTAGGTATATACTTTTATCATGACTTTGAACTTGAATTTATTTATAAAAATTAAAGTCAAGGTCAAATTATTATTTAAATTAATAAAAATGATTATTTAACAGGTACGATGATGTCTGTAGGAATATTTAGTCATTTTTTAAAAATAGACGATGCATTGGTGGGTCTAATGAGTTGTATGAGTAAAATTCTAGCTAGTTTTGTTTATGCATTTGCTGCCGAAGACTGGGTAATTTATTTAGGTAATTAAATTATATATTTGTTATTACTGTCATAATAAATAATAATAATAATTTAATAAAATAATAATTCAATTGTAATAGCTCCCTTGGTAGAAATAATAAATGGAACATCATTCATTGCAATGCGGTCCATAGCATCGAAATTAGTTCCAACAGACGAGCTTGGTAAGTCGACTAGATCTATTATAGTCTATACTATTGCATTGTACATATTTTATTTAATTCGTTTAGTTTGAAAAACAAATTTCTCGAGGTCAATTTTTTGACTGGTCCTCTTAAAGACAATTATCAAATATCCGGCGGTAGATTTTTTTCATCCGTTCAAATACTATCTAACTTAATCTAATGTAATTATTTAATTTGATTTAAATTGAAATTTATTTACTACAAAAGCCAATAATTTCTGCCTTTCTCTTTTTCTTTAATTCAATATTTCTTTCTTTTATTTAATATATATATTATTTTTTGTTATTTAATTAACTATCTATAGATAATTTTAAATTTATTGTTTTTTATTATTAGGAAAAGTTAATTCACTCTTTGGAGTATGTGAGTCACTGATGCCTCTAGTTTACGGTCCAATATATAGTTCAGTATATGCAGCTACGATGAATACCCTTCCAGGAACTTTTTTTTTACTTGGAGGTGGCTTAACAATTCCCGCTGTTATTTCTTTCTTGTAAGTATATTTATATTTAAATATTATTATAATATAAATAATAAATTATTAATTTTCATTAAATTACATTGTATTGAACATGACACATTTTTTATTATTGTTAAATTACCCCCCACCATTTCATTAAAATGAATTGGTGTTAGTGAGCTATAAAACTATAGCATATACATATATATATATATAGATTATAACAACTATTTATTAAATACATAAATATGTGTAGGTGGCTGTACTTTGAGAGCAGAAGGGATCGGGCATTGATGGAGCTCGAATTGAGGAAGGAGAAGTTTGGTAAAATTGAAGAACTGGGTGATAAGGGTATCAAGATGATTATTAATAAAGATTTTCATAAAAAAAATACAAACAGTAATAAACATATTGAAGCTGGTTTTGATAATCCTACTTTTCTTTCTGAGCATTTATAAACAATTTATTTTCTTTTTATTTTATCGAAGTCATTTTTAAAAAGTAAACATTTTATTATATCGTAATATTTACAATATAAGACCACAAAAAATAAGTAATAATGACTGGTTATTAAATTAAAAAAAAAGAAGTATATATTTTTTCAAGAAACAATAAAATTATTTATATTTTTATTATATTTAAAATACGACAATACTTTGGTGATGTTGAATTTATAAAATTTATAGCAGCAAACAAAAGATGAAAAAAAATATTATGTTTAATATAAAAAAAGAAAAAAGTATATAATATATATTAGATGTAGTTATATTATTTTTAAAAAAAGGTATATATGTATATTGTAGTCCAATGGATAATAATTTGTTTAGTATAAAAATTTTGGTACTTAAGTTATTGAACTAGAGTTGTTAAGAGATAGCAGCTGTTACGGCGTTATTCAATTAACGATGTAAAAAAATGAAATAGATCAGGATAAACTGATCAAAATATTATCAGTATTATTACTATTATTACTATAATGTTTAATAAAATAATGTTAACATTGAAGAGTAAAAATTTTTTACGCATTTGTAGATAGAAAATAATATTTGAGTAGTTGAATGTTAAAAAAAAAAAAAAAAAAAAAAATTTATTATTGTTAAGAAATTTATTTAATTTAAGTAATCAATTGATCATTAAATACTATTTTTTTGTGATATAGTCTTACATAATGGACTTTATTATATAAGTTTCATTGATGATCTATATATTCCACCGTATAAAATATATATTATAATAAAATTACTTCGTCATTGATTTTATTCTTTATTAGTTATTTATGATTTAAATGAATAATAATAAATTATAGATATTTTTTAAAATGATAGTCTGAAATTTTTTTAATTTAAAAATATTGACAATAAAAAAATATTATCATTTTATTTTTTAAAATTTCATTAGTTTTATTTTTCTTAAGAATATATGATATTTTGTAAAATTTATAATAAATTAATTAAATAATGGTGTAAAAGTATGTGTTCACACACACACACACACACACACACACACACACACACACACACACACACACACACATACGGGAATATATACGTGAAGCGTTCCACACTTTCGCATTATGACCAAGGAAAATTAAGATAGAATGAGATTGGGCAAGGAAGAAGCCTTCTCAATAAAAGTTTATAACTAAATTGAGAAAAATATGGATTCTTTAATATTTATTAAACTTTTGCCTTTTATAAATTTCTTTCTGAGAAAATTTCTTTCGATATATTTTTTTTTTTTTTTTTAGTTAAAATATATAATATTTAGTTTTCCCGCTTTTTATTTGAAATACTACGCAAGACAAAAATCTGGCTATATCTTCCCATCTGCAGGTGCAAAAATCGTCACGTACATTCCCGTATGTGTGTTGCATGAACACATAATGTTCTGCATAACAGCATTATTTAATTGATTGCAGTTACACGTAAAAAAAAAGATTAATATCTTTTCACAATTAAATTTTTCAATTATCATCATTGCGTTTTTTTGAAAGTTAAAAATTATAAATTACTTTTTATGTTTAAAAGCAATATTAAGAATTATAATATTAAATAATAATGATAATAATAATAATGAATAGATAATTTTTTTGCATTCTTTCTTCAACTTCCTGTTGTTCCAAATTCTCAAAAAGTTTAAAGGACGGCTGAAGGTCCTAGGATTCTCTTCTGATATTTTCAGAAGTGTTTGTGTGAATGTGTGTGTGTTGTCTGAGATATTTAAGAAACACAGAAAAAAAATTATTTTTGTTTTTTTTAACTTCCCGCTAAAAAAATTGAAAATTTTCAAAAATTCGGGAAGTTATTGGTTTCGGTCCGATATTGGAAAACCGAATTTTTATCACATCTTGACGTTTTGAGGTTTTAAGAATCTATTCTGACTAATTTCACGATGATGTCCGAGTGTATGTATGTGTGTAAGTATGTACGTACGTACGTACATATGTAAATATCTGTAACTTTTGAACGGATGAACCGATTTTGATCGTCAAGGTGTCATTCGACGCGGCTTGTTAATATCTAAAAGCTGTGACAAATTGAGCTTGAACGGTATAGTGCGTTCGAAGATATTCCAAAAATAACATTTTTTTAAAAATGTTTTTTTTAGATTACTTTTAATGTGCTCGATGGATTGATTCCAAAATCTAATCAGCTCTAAAACTTTATAAGCCGCGTCGAATGCCACCTAAACCATCAGAATCGGTTCATTCGTTCAAGAGAAATCATTAATGAAAAAATAAAAAAAATTTTTTTTGAAATTTCTCAACAACGACTAGATAAATCAATTCCAATATCTGATCAGCTCTATAACTCAATAAAACGCGTCGATTACCACCTCAACCATCTCAATCGGTCAAATCGCATGAGAGATATTGTTGAAGAAAAAATGGTAAAAAACGTTTTTTTTCGGAAACACCGGCATACAAAAGTATTTTCATGCTCGAAGTATTTTGAAAACCGCTCGATCGATCAATTCGGATATATCGTCGACGAAAGTAAAAAAGAGTTTGGAAAATCCAAAAGTGCACACCTCGAACGTTCATGTTACAATAAAATATATAAATTATTAATTTTCATTTTTGATTACAAAATTTTTTAAAAAACATCTAGAAAAAAATTCGTCATATTTTTTTTTTTTTTGTATTTTAGTTAATTCTATAACAGTTGGCAATAAAAAAAAATTATCAGATGATAAAGTAGAACCTTATGATATCAGTAAAGTTCGATAATAAAAAAAAACATTCCCGAAAAAATAAAAAAAAATGGCTGCAGTGTGTGTTTGTTTACATGGTCCCGGTTTTAACAGAAATGATTTATTATAAAAAAAACGAGAAGGACTACAGTAGTGATTTTCGAAAAGGATCTTCTTTGTATAATTCTGAGGAAAGTGAAAAAAAAAAATAAAGTCATTTTGTCAAGCCGTTCACGAGATATCCGTGCCACAAACTTTTTTTGGACTACAGACTAACTGACGTCCACGATACATATTTTTTATTGAACTTTTTTTTATTATAATACGTATCGGACATCTTAATGAAAGTATCAGTCTTATTAATTAGTGTTTCCTCTTTAGATTAATGTGCTTCTTAAAACGGGTAAGTGTGATATGAAAATAATATATACAGTTTAATGGAAAAAAATCGCGTGATCTTGACAAGTCCGTTATAAAGCTCAACCTCTCCGCTTCGCGTTCGAGGTGTGAAAAAAATCTCTTTTTCCGTTTTCATCGAATATTTTGGAAACTAATGGATTGATATTTTTTAAAATTTCATCAGCTCTTGAAATAGATAAAAGCTTCAGATTGTCACCAAAAATGTCTCAATTGAATGATCTGTTCGATATATATCATTGACGAAAGAATAAAAAAAAATCTGGGCATCACTTGGTCCTGCGGGCCAGCCCCAAAACTCACCGCTGTTTTCGAGCTCCTTGAGCTTGAAAAGATTAGTGCAAATATATTTTCGAGCTCAAAAATACTCTTATATACGATTGTTTTTTATGAGCCTTTCAAGCTCAGACAAGTTATGTTTTATATGGAAGTTCAAACTGTAGGGTAAATTTACAGTCGGCAGGAATGTGAAAGTACCCTTCAAAACCTATACTTTTTAATTGTGGAAGAGATTTTTTTTGGATCTTCGTTAATAGGTGAGGGGAAGTAAGGGACGAAGGGGATATGAATTATAAAATTAAAATGGCTGTCATATAGCCACGAGTTTTTGAATAAAAAGCATAACAAATATTTATAAATCCATTTATAGTATAGAGATAAAACAAGTATAAACAATCACGCTAGCAAAAGATAAAAAAAAAAAAAAATTGATACCAGAATCAAATCTAACAACAATTTGTATTTCAATGGAAATTTTTGATTGTATGTTATAGCTGTGCCAATTAATACTGACGAACTTGAATTAATTAATTGCATTAAAACATATTAACAATAAATAATAAATATTTTAACTGAATCGTTTATTTGAGAAGCCCCGTAAATCGTTTTTTTCGAAATTGGGTTTTTTGCATTTTTGGGTTCGTTGGATGTCCCCCCATAGAAATTAATAAAAATATGCATCAAATTAGCGTTTAAAAAACAATTAACGGCGTGACAGAAATTTCATTTTAGTGAGAAACCCCATAAGTCATTGACTTATGGGGTTTCTCAAATAAACATATGCAGTTTTAGTTTTATAGAAATAATTTTTTCTTTTTTATTTAAAATTCGCACTTTTTTTGGAAAAAAAAAAAATAATATTTCTAATTAAAATGCGTAAATTAATTATTATTTTTTGTAATTTCTGAGTTTCAGAGTTTAAATACATATTATATACTTCATTTTATCAGTCTAATAAATTATTTGAGTGGAAAAAATTAAAAAAACGATGATTTTATAACTTTTTTATTCGTTTGGTTGAGAAACCCCATAAGTCAATCAACTTTATATAATTTTTTTAAGTAGTTTCAATTAAACAATGAAATTTTTCTTGTTTGAATCTTTTTCAAAGACACTAACATTATTGTCTTCAATTATTTATTTATTATTTTAATGGCAAGTTTTTCCAGAAAAATGTTTTTTGTGTTTCCTGAAAAATTTTGTTTTCTTGACTTATGGGGTTTCTCAAATAAACGATTCAAATAAGCCATCGTTCTGGATATTTATTTATTTTAATTTATCAAAATTTATTAAATTAAATAAAATAAATTTGATCAGTTAATTTAATTACGTTTTCTAAAAAGTCAACATATATTTATAATTTTTATCTTAACACAATTTTTTTTGGTTTATAAGAGTATAGTCAATAGTTTATATAGACCATATTAGACATTTACTTTTTCTTTTTTTTTTTTTCTAACTTTGGAAAAATACTTAAACTATTAATTAAAAATAGTTATCATTAAGAAAATATTTGAATATCGATTGGGTAAAATAAATAATTGAAATTTCAAAACCGTCAGGATAAAATAAACATTTATGAGAAAACATTTGGGACTTAAAAAAATTCAATGAATTTAAAAGAGTTGAAAAATTTTTTAAGTCAAGAATAATTTTACAATTTTATTTCGCACTGAAAAAAGAAATTTTTTGTCATAATAAAAGTCAAGATTACACAGCGATTTGTTATGACAACAAAATATTATTGGTTAACGCAATAAAATGACATTTGTTATGGTAAGTAATTTGATTTTTCTGTTAAGCAAATAGCCCAGACAGCATTTAAGTCGGAATGACTGCTTTACGACGTCTTTCTGAAGACGTCCTCAAGAAGTCTTATAATAACTTCTTAAAGGTGTCACTTCTAAGAACTCTTAATTAAGAGTTCTCGAAGACTCCATAAATAAAACGTCAGTTTTGTGACGTCTAAATGTATTCATTTTTAAGCTTCTTTATGGTCAAGATTAGGAGCTTCTTAAAGACGTCATGGTAAAATCATACTGAAGTCTTATTTGCGAAGTCAGAAAAAAGAATTCTTTGAGAGCTTTTTTTAAAGACATCTTACTGAGCTCGCTACGTGGCTCATTCGACATCTTGAGAACTTCTTAAAGACTTCATTTAGATGTTGATGAGACGTCCAAATCATAAATAGGAACTCATTCAGAACTCATCAAGACGTCATTTTGCTATCTGGGAGAATGAGTTGCGTGAAAAAATTTTCTAAACATGCAAAAAATGATAGGATTTATTTAGCATAACAGTATCGTCAATTAATAATCATTGAATAATTACTTCTACATGAAAATCCGAAGAGCTATAGTTTGGAAATTTAGCTAACCGTTACGAAGAAAAAACTATGAAGCCAACAGCTCACACTGTGTTTGTAAAAATTATCAAGAAGAAAGCTTAGAATTCTCGACAATTCAAACATAGTATTGAAGATCACCGCTTATACAGTAATAATTACAATGAAGGCTATTATGAATATTTATAAAAACTTAATTTTCATTGAATAATTATTAATATACAGTAAATAACGAATCGTCAAAGTGTAAAAAAAGGGTATGTTAAAATTCTAAGTGTTGAATTTTCGACACTTCTGTGTGTCAATTTAACATACAATATTTATCTTTTTTCAACTGTCACAATCGATTGATTTTTAACACACAAAAATGTTATTTTATACGAAAGTAACACTTTTTATATGTTACTGTGAAATCAACACACAAAATATGTTAAAAATGATCTCGACCAAAACAAAAGAATTCTCGGAAAATTTCAAGTAAAAATGACACTTCTTGTGTGTAAACTTAACATACAATTTGTAGAGATTCGTCAAGCTTCGTCAATAAAAATTTATATATAAATCTAATAACGATGAGTTCTTATTAATAACAAATCTTAAATATTATTGGATTCATTTTAAGAACATTTTGAGAAAGTAATCAATGATTATGTGTATATATATATATATATATATATATATATATATATATATATTGAACGATACATTATTATTATTATTATTATTATTATTATTATTATTATTATTATTATTATTATTATTATTATTATTATTATTATTATTATTATTATTATTATTATTATTATTATTATTATTATTATTATTATTATTATTATTATTATTATTATTATTATTATTATTATTATTATTATTTATAACGGTGGGCCCTGGCTACTTCGTGTCCAGTAGCCACAAACCACAGTTAATAAATTTCCCGAATAATTTAAATTAATTAATAGTAAATTCTTAAATATAAATATTAATTAAAGATTGGTTTTATTGCTGGTTCAGAAAACGGGAAATAGATCTCAGGATGCAGGTAAACTCGTTCTGACCGGACACGCGGCTGAAATAAACTTATTCAAAATGACGCTGGTGATGAAAGAAAATTTGATCAAAGAGACTCAAATTTAATTATATAAAATTTAGTTTTATTTAACCAAACCCAAATATGTACAAATATTTCCCCTTTTTTTAATAAATTTATGACTTGTGAGAATAATTAGGCGTCCAGCGACAATGGATAGATTTACTAAGCGCGCAAATATTTATTGGACGCGAGGAACAATACCATTAATTAATTACGTAGTGTCGCGTTGAAGAGAGAGAAAATATTATTGAGTGTAAATATATGTATATATATGTAAATATGTGTATACATAAAATAATCAGAAATCTTATCTGGTTTAGAAAAATTGACGTACAGTTGGAATGGGCCTTCACTGCATTGTAGGACCTCCGGGTTTGATGATGAAATTCTACAGGTTCTTTGGCTGCTGGTTCTCAGTGCACTCCTCACAAACACTATATATATATTTTCTTCCACTTATGGTTTTTCAAACCAAATTTCCAAAATCAAGATACTCTCAGGAAAATTTTAAATAGAACATTTTATTTGCTTAAAGCATGGTTCGTCGCACGATGACTTGAACTCGAGTGTCGTCTTAGGTCAGCTTGTTTTAGACGCCGACCTCCGTTGACCCCTACTTAATTATGCGCACTGACCAATTCACGGTCACCTGCTGCGCGAAATCATCCCCTATGGTCTAGCGCCTAACTCAGCCAAACTCGACAATCAGGCAGCGATGAGAGAGAGAGAGAAAGACCGAATCATGACCGAGACCGCGAGAGAGCCGCACTCTCACGTCGTATACCACTGCTGCCCGGTTACATATTATCATTATTATTATTATTATTATTATTATTATTATTATTATTATTATTATTATTATTATTATTATTATTATTATTATTATTATTATTATTATTATTATTATTATTATTATTTCTTTCTAAGTTAAATGCTCAGGGGGTTATATCCGGTAGTCCGACTCTACCGAGGGCCTCACCTGAGCGCCAAATCGTTACTGCTGCGATGCTTCATCAACAAGATGATCAGCATGCGCAGCAGGCCAAGTTTCGTTGTCTTAGGAGACGAAGGGATCCGAGAATTACAGCCTTTTGCATCTTCGATGCCAAAAACTCAACTTCCCTAGCGAATTCGGTCATACTTGAAAAATACTGAAAATATCCACTGAATTTTAGCTCAGTTTCGGTCATTTTTCGGTAATATACCAAAAAAACTACCCAAATTATACCTAAATAATGCCTCTAATTTGGGTATGTTTGTGAACATTATATACCTAAAAAGTACTCTTATTATTTTTCTTAATTTTTAAATTTAGCTAACCCTGATTAAACAACTGAATTCAACCGAATTCAAAATTTTAATTCTGTTATATTCTGTCGAATTCTGCAAAACAGAATTAAACTGAATTGAAAATTTGAATTTAAATTAAACAGAATAAAACCGATTTAAAAATTTCAAATACCTTTTAATTCAGTTTAATTCGGATTCAGAACCAGAAATTGGAAAATTATTTTCGAATTAATCAGAATTAAACCGAATAAAATTATTTAAATTCGTTTTAATTTGGACAAATTCTGGTTTTCCTGCCGAATTAGACAGAATTCATTTTTAATTTAGGTACCGAATTAACAGAATTTATCTGAATTAAATAGATGTCACGGCTGCTACTTTCAAAAATTTTATTTTTTTTCCCTCCTGAAATAAGTACACACTAAGAAGTCTTGCACGTAAACCTTTTTATGTATAACGCCGACTTATTGACGCCAGCAGTCGTACCGGACAAATATACCTACCTGAGTGTTGTCAACGCTTTACAATTAAGTCGTATTGTACTAATGGACCACGTGTATTATAGATTTCTCGTATTCTCTAAATTTCGTCATTTTCATTTAAAGTACTTTTGAAATTTATGTATCCGTTCCCATTTAATAATCTAAGCATAGAACGGTAATCTCTCCTTTGATTTTTCATCTTAAACTATAGACCACCCAACTCGTGTGCACCTGCATGTGATTCTTGGGAATTAAAGAAAGCTAATGGAAACCACCAAATTTATGGCTTCCTTGGCGGCAGAGTGGCGCCAGGTCATCGGCCCACTTAAATAGTCAAAATCTATTTCCCAGGGATCACACGTGTGCATGGGCCTAGAACTTTCGGGCGAGTCCGAGTCTTCTCGTATGGGAAACAAGTTACCACCACTTTTCATATGTGAAGACCATATAAAAAGACCATGGACTTTAGCTCATTAGTTCTTTTGGGAATCAAACTCTGAACCATACTGAACTCCGGACACTTGACGGTGTTCGTGGCTAGAGGATTGATATCCCGATTGAGCATTCGGTCACGTGAGCCCAGGTCATTGGATCGGTCCTTGATCGTCGTAAGCACTCGTATAATCGGCATATTATTTTCTACTAGCTTCAGAAGCATAATCAACGCGATATTAGCGTATAGCATCCGATCACGTGAGCCCAGATCGTACGATTGGTCCTTGATCGTTGTAAGTCGTGAACTAATATCAACCGTTTAGCACCGGTACAGCATTGATTATCTTCATCTTATTTTTAATCCATTTAATTTCATTTTATTTTAATATTGAATTATACCACGAGAAACGTGAAGAATCAAAGAATATTTTTACCGCGATAAATGCGAAGACTTGAATAATATTTTACCGCGAAAATACGCGAAGATTTTGAAACTATTTTACCGTGAAAATAAGCGAAGATTTTATAAACAAATTTATATTTTATTTTACCGCGAAGACGCGAAGAATTTGAATACATTGAAATTATTTTACCGCGAGAAGCGCGAAGACATTCATATTATTTTGATCTACGAAGATCTAGAAACGTATAAACAATTACATTGATGCAACAAAAGCATACTAAATAAATAAATAAAACGATAAATTAGAATCATATTAATTAACCGCGAGAACGCGTTGTGAATAAGTGTCCTGTGTTACTGCTGACAGTCCTGACACCTCACCAAAAACCTGTTTGGGGTAAGTTTTAAACATTGTAACCATTATCTGGTATTCTCTAAATTTACTTTGAAATATTTGTAAAACATATGCATGAAGCATTTACTTTTATATTTACTATTTTAAATATTGCCATTTGTAACCCTTTTGTATTTTGGGAATATTTAGTCCTCAATAAATAAATACTCGTTAACATAAAACAATTGAAAAACATTATTTCTCAGACAATTTTACTTTAACAACGAGATACTAGCTTCACGAGGCTTTTCGGCAGCCCACCTTCCTTTATCCCTTATTTTACTACCTGTCTAGCCGCTCAGACCGATAGTTAACAGTAGGGGGTACACAATCTTACGTTTACCGCTCGACGTTTGATTGTGAAAAATAAACAGTAACATCATAAATTGGAAATCATTTTGGGTTATTATCAATATTGTCTTCAACAATATTGTGTAGGCGCGATCTAAATATAGAATAGAATAAACTGAGCATTTGGTCACGTGAGCCCAGATCATAGGATCGGTCCTTGATCAATGTAAGTACCCTTTTATTCAATACTTTTATACGAAATCTCGTACCTACGCCCATCACGATCTCCAATCGTGACATAGAATTAAAAATTTAATTCTGTTTAATTCGATCGAATTCAGTTGTTTAATCAGGGAAGTCAAATTTTAATCTATTAACCAATAAAATCAATTTATAAAAGTAAGAAATTGATAAGAGAGAAATAAAATACATGTTTATTCAAATTTTGAATTTTTTATTAAATTATAAATTCGTTATTTTATTAAATTTTTTTTAAAACAATAAAAATAAAAAGGTTTTTGATTTTATTAATAAAAAACATGAAAATAATTTCCAATTATTTTTAAATAAAGTTCGCTCTTCGCTGCCTGTTGAGAAATATTACAGACTTCTCGTTCAGTTTTTTTTCGAGCAAATCGATCGTTTTTAAGAAAATCTGTGACCCATTGATAAATATTATGTTTAGGGTTATGTTTCTTCGTAGGCTTCAAAAATCTTGTTCTTTGTAGAGCATATTTACTTTCATTATTTTTTATTAGTTGACACAATTATTTATAACTTACACTAACAGCGCCAGTAAAACAATTTAGAATATAGTTTTTATTAAATGTAATTAAATCTTTCCACTCTCAAAAATGTGAGTATATGAGTTGACTTTAGAGAAATACATAATATTGTATTCGTATAGTTGGTACAACAGTATTCAAGCTGAACAGTAAATTGACATTTCATTTATATCCGCCATCTATACTATATTTCACAAATAATGATTTTTTTCAGTATAGTTTGGGTATGAAAAGTTCACAAACATACCCAACATTTACGTTAATTTCGGTATTATTTCGGTATGATTAGGGCATTATTCGTAAAACGTACCCAAATGTTATCAAATGTATACTATGTCCAAAACACACTCAAAATATACCCAAAATTTCGGTATGATCGAATTCGCTAGGGTGACGATAAATTTCCTCATTCGATCTTTTGGGTTTCACAGGTTTACCCCTGAACGGTTTCACGTACTCTTGAACTCTCTCTTCAAAGTTCTTTTCAACTTTCTCTCACGGTACTTGTTCGCTATCGGTCTCGTAACAATATTTAGTCTTAGATGGAGTTTACCACCCACTTAGAGCTGCACTCTCAAGCAACCCGACTCTAAGGAAAGAATCACCCGAAACAATTTCCAGTCACTACGGGCCTGGCACCCTCTATGGGTAAATGGCCCCATTCAAGATGGACTTGGACATGATAATAAATCTCGGGTTAAATGATTCCTTCAAAACACTACATCTCCTAATGGCATAACCATAGGATTTAGTGCTGGGCTAATTCCTGTTAACTCGCCGTTACTAAGGAAATCCTTGTTAGTTTCTTTTCCTCCGCTTATTAATATGCTTAAATTCAGCGGGTAGTCTCACTTAATCTGAGGTCGTCAATTTGAAATGAAGAAACAATGAAAAAAAGTAACAACTGTTAACGGTCTATATAATTTTATAATTCGTAGACTCGAAAATCAGTTGTACTGTATTATAATGATATTTCACTGATTCAAGTATTAATAATAATTTCAAACGACATCATCTTGTTTATATTCAAATACTCATGATGAACGTTCATTGTATATTTACAATCACTAGTACAAATTAATGTAAACAGTTTTTATATAATAAACAATACTCAGCCAAGTGTGGTCCGGGAATTGGATCCGTGGACCGCAATGTGCGTTCGAAGTGTCGATGTTCATGTGTCCTGCAGTTCACAAGTTGACGCGCAATTAGCTGCGTTCTTCATCGATTTACGAGCCAAGTGATCCACCGTTCAGGATAATCATCTTTTTTAGAAAATAGTTATATTTTCTTTTATATGCTTGTTGCTTAATTTTTATACTTATGAGAATCTATGAGTCAAAGCTTTTAATGTTTTCCTATCATGATTTCCGTACTAGATTTTTAAAAGAATGAGTAACATTTTTCAATTTATGAGATTTTGTGACTCGAATTCCGCCAACGATTATAAGATTGAATAAGTACTTTCACTTCTATAAGATTGTTACAGTTTATTCTAATGTATCTTCAATAAGAATTGATCAGGCGAATTCCGATCCCTCGCGGACGTGGAATCACTGTAAAATCACAGTGAAATCACAGTGAATTCACTTCCAACGTAATTCTACGGTGTATTTACGGTGATTTCATCGTGAATTCACAGTCATTTTGTGCCATTTTGTCATTGTGATTTAGTAGTGATTTCACTGTGATTTCAGTGCGAGTTTAGAGTAAATTAATGGTGATTTCACCACGATTCCTTGGTAAATTAATGGTGATTTGACTATAGTTTTATGATGATTTGACACCACAGTCGTCAAATCGTAGCTTTAGAGTGGTATAGTGACAATTTCTTTTTTTTACCTCGATATTCGAAAATCGAGTTTTCATTAGAACGCGAGGTTAGGAGGCCCCGAACATTTGTTCATATCATTTCCCATGTGACGTCTGAATGACTGTGTGTATATATGGAGCTTTCCTTTTTAAAAAAAAATTTATAAGATGTCAAAATAATTCTAAATTATAATAAAATAATTCATACTTCGTAATTATTATTATTATTATTTTCAGTTCCAAAGTTTACGAGTAAAATAGTAAGAAATTTACAGGATATCCACTGTACATTCACTGTGAATTTACTGCTAATTTACTGTATATTTACTGTGAATTTACCAAAAATTCACTGCCAATTTACTGTACATGGAGAAAAAAATATAGTCAAAATTACAATATTGTAGTAAAATTTAATAACAGATGTCAGTAAATACATTCTGTATTTTAATTATTGCAAAACATTTAGTAAAATTTACTGGTTGGCAATTATTACATAAGAAGATATTAAAAATTATTATACGTAATGTATTTTTTGCTAACACGATTATATAATCTGTAAATTAAATTTTACTATTTGTAGATAAAATTAAAAGTTGGTAAGGATAGCATATAAAAATATGTATTACAAGTTCAGAAACTTTTGTTCAAAGGAAACATCAGGCCGTTAGACATAGGAAAGGACTCGCACGCGGGAGATCAGGGTTCGAATCTCGGTTAAAACAAGTGATTTTTAAAAATAAAAATCGATACGAACACCAATACAGATGACATAAATAACAATAATAATCAAAATGATAGCACTAATGATAAAAAGTTAAAAGTTATTAAAAATTTAATTTGATTTGTTTCCATTCTAATATAGTAAAATTTACTGATCGGGATATAGTAAAATTATTTTCTTATTTTTTAGTGAAATTTACTACATTTTTTTTCCGTGTATTTTCACTGTGAATTTACTGTAAGTTCACTGTAAATTTACTGTGAATTTACCGTAAGTTCACTGTAAATTCACTGTGAATTTGCTGTGAAACCACTATCGAATCACTGTGAGATAACCATAAAACTACAGTGACCGAATGGCACTAAATCATGGTGAATTCACCGTAATTTCATCATGGTCTCACAATGTTTTTACTATAATCTCACTGTGATTTCACTGTGATTTTACAGTGATTCCAGGTCCGCGAGGGATGTTATAATACTTACAAAATCTCAATAAGATTATTTTTTTATACGAAATTTTTAGAATTTATAAGTTGTAATAAAAGTTATCCTAGGAGATAATATTTTATTGAATATCATAAAATATTTATCATATTTTATGAGAAAATATTTAACAATTATTTCTTAGAAATTTTATGAGACTGAATCAGGAATCACATGGACAAATGCAGACCTTTTTCTCATAAAAATTTTATGAGAATTAGTAAGAAAATCTATAATCAAATTAACTTGTAAAAACTTAAAAAATTTAATTTTAATTTAAAAGCTATGTGATTTATGAGTTTTTGTAAGTTTTAGTTATAAGGCTATTACTTATAAAATATTATGAAGTACTTATGAGATTTTATAAATAATTTCCCTTCACATAAAATATTAATTTTATCAGATTCATTTAAAAATAATTGCTTAACTTTATTTTTTTTTTATCAGAACTTACACCAAAAATACTAATATAATCACTTTTTCTTATACTTTGAATATTTTAACTGTTCGGAGATATGGAGAAGGGGAAAGTCACCGGTGCTAGGCAGCAGCAGCGGGAGTAGTTCGGTGCTCGCCACGAGATCGCGCCTACGATTTGTAGTGTCCCTGTTAAGACATTTATTTCAGAAGTGTTATATTCCAAATTTCAATACGATTTTGTTTGAGTACCCTTCTGTCATTTGACAGATCGACAAGTACCTTTTTGGATTGTACTAATGCATATCCTATAATACATCATGACTTTAATATTTAATATTAATGTTTACTTGAGTAATTTTTGATGAATAAATAAACTGACTCAATTTCATAGATTTTTCGGGAATAGATTGCTGAGGATTTTCCGCGTAAATACTCATAAAGATATTCTTAAGTATACGTAATAAAAACTTTTTGAATTCATGCTAAAAAATTCAATAATTTAGCATATAAACCTTAATCAATACTAAAGAAACTGTAACTTAATTAATTTCATACTATATGGAAAATTACTGTACTCACATTGATTAATCAGTATCAAATCTTATATGATTACTTCAGAAATCGTCTCATACAATCTTATTCATTTCCAGAATCTACGCAATTGTAAACTTTACATTTTTCGAGAACTTATTAATACTTATAATCACAAAATTACAGCTTCTGTTTCTTATAGATTCTGATCATTTAAATGAGAATTTAAAAAAAAAATTTTTTGTGATGCACCATCTATGAGAAAATAATTGTATAAGAATTTTTGAGATTTTTCGCGGACAAATACTGATCGTTTTCTCATAGCCAATTTTTTTTATGAGATTTTATAAGACCTTTTCCACAGGGAGCAACTATGGACACCGAAAAATAATATAAAAGCTAATAATCCTGAAAAAATTGAACCCGGGTCGAAAAATTTCATCTGATTTTAGTCTAACTGGACTGTATTTGGACTAGTTGGTCTGTATTTGAACTAGTTAATCTGTTTTTGATCTTTTATAAAAATTTTCAGCTGTTTTTGATCTGCTGTTTTAAAAAACAATTGCGATACAGAAGGACAAAACTAGATTAATTCTGGAACTTAAATAAATTTTAATTCTAAAATTTTGCAAGGACAAAACTAGATTAAGTCGTGGACTTATAATAATTTTATTTATGTCTAGAAAAAATTTATAAAAAGTATTCTAAGTTCTAGAATGGATTTTTTTTTTGTTTACTATTTACTTAGTGTCTTTTGTTTAAAAATGTCGGCAGTTAATAATTATTTGACAGCTGTATTTTTTAGTTGTCTTGATAGAATATTAATAATATTTAATGAAAGTAATAAAATTACCATTAAAATCTCAACAAAAATTTCGTTTATCCACTGGATAAAGTCGAAAAACATTCTGTCATTGAAAACCATATTAATGAATTCCTCTTTGACATTGGATTTCGAAATAGCAACAGCACGTTTCGAATATCAAGAAAATTTAAATAAACCTCTATACCTAGATGTCCCCGAATTACTTTCCATGAGCAGTAAGTTTAATTGAACTTTATTCATTCTTATTATTTTAGGTAAATCATGTTGTGATTAATGGAATAGTAATTAATTTTATCCATAAATGGAAATATTAATTGTTTTTTTTTTAATTATCTTGTGAATTCAAATTTATTGCTTATATATAACGCTTTCAATGAAGCAAAGAATTAAAAAAAAAATATTTTTTCGGGTAACTATTTTTTTTTTAAATTAAAATTACTCATTTTCGCACAATCTTTGAGTTGCTTAGGATAACTTATTTTTTAGTGGCAAGGTTTTCACCAATTATTCTTTAAATTAAAATTCTCTTTTATATTGAATATAAACTTATAATAATAAATTTCTATATTTATAAAAATATCTAACAGATGATGATAAGGAACTGAATGAGTTTGAGGTAGAAGAAGAAGCCAGTGGAAAATAGTTGATTTTTCTCAGAATGCATGTTCAAAGATAGTTTCAGTTACTAGTATGCACCACCAGAAGAGAAGAATGAGGATGATGTTAAATTTTTTCTAAGTAATGTCTATATGTCAATTGAGACTAATTTATTTAATAAAATAAATATTATTTTATACTAATATGTAAAATAATATCAAACTTTCATTAATTCTATGTTCTTATTATTTATCATTATAATTATAAGAAAAATCGGTCTATCAGTTGACTCTGCGGGCCAGCCCCAAAACTTCCCGTCGGAAATACATTTTCGAGCTCTTAGAGCTCGAAAATACTTTTGTATGCTTTTTTTTCGAAAAAAATCATTTTTTACCAGGTTTTCTCCAACGATATCTCTTGAACGATTGAGAGGGTTATATTTACAACAGATACGCCGACTAGTAATTCACTTTAAATTTAATTAAACAAAATTTTTTTTATAAAAAAGTTGTCTGCTTTCAAAATCGAAACAATCTGGGGGTAAAAACAAATTTTTAATAAAGCTTTAATTAAAGTTATACTTTTTTATTCGATTTTAATTTTTTAAATGTCAAAAATATTTTGAATACTAAATCTCAATATACTAGATTAAAATTTAAGGCAAAAATGCTATTGGGTCATTTTTGATTCTCATAATATTTTTAATTGTGAGTAATAAGCTAACGAAAATAATAGTAATAATTTAAAAAATTCAATTAATTATTTAAAATAATTGTTCAAGCGTTAATTAATAAACTTTTATTTTCAAATTTACTACAATTTAAACATATGACTTTTGGTGCTAAATTTAAATTCTTAAATTTATTGCCCATCGTTAACTAATCCCTTGGGAATTTTACTCTCAAATATTTTAGTTATATTTTCTAAATGTTTAATTTTATTCTTAAGAATTTTTTGTTTTCTAACACGTTGCTAGCAGATGTTCAAGGCAGTAAAATCTTTCACAAGCCTTAGGTTTATTTTATATCTTCATTTTTCTTACATATTTGTTTGTGAGTTACAAAGTATTTTATCCTAAGCCTCTCGTAGATTTTTTTTTTTATCAATAGTATTTTAGTTATTTGAAAATATAGTACTCGTATTTTTACGCTCACCCTCTTAATTTTATTGCATATTGTTCTCTAAAAACCTACCATACTTGGCGACCCTTGAGTCTGGCATTCTCCATTCCCAAATTTCCTACGTCTAGTGACGTCATTCCCTTTCTCTTCCGTCCTGCTTACGCTAAACCCACGCTCATGCCCATTTTCCGTAATGCCCCTTATCCCTTCTCTTCCTTCCGCATTACCAATCACTTCTGAACTTTTCGTTACTACCGCTAAAATGTACACCCTTTTTCCCACTCTTTGCTCTTATGAAATTTGTACCTAGATTTTTAAGTTAGTAATTTTAAGACAGATACATTAAGTATACATTAGATATACATTAAGTTTTGTACGAGACAGCTCGGTCTCCATGCATTAAATAAAATTCAACTTAAGTTTTACTGCAAACTTTTTACTTTTTTTTGTCATTAATATTATTATAATTTTTGACGATATTCTCACGGCAAAACAGTCGTACGACAAATCAATAATAAAATACATACTTTTAAAGTTGCCCAAGACAACATACTAATATCGGTAAGATTCCACTTTTAATTAATGAATCGATTCGAGGATTACGATCAGACGATAATTATTTAACAGATTGCAGTCCTGCATACATTGATTTTATTCAACGTAATCGTGAATACAAATTTTAAGCAAACATGTTTATTATTTATTTTCGATGTCTTAAATTTTCCAAGTTTAATATAAAACAATTTTGTTTTCAAGCTTGAAAAAACTAATGCAATACAAAGCAATGTCAAGTTAAAAATATTTAAAATAATGTTTTCGAGCTCTTTGAGCTCAATCTTAATCATTTCTATAAATTCGTGACTACTCTCTTAAAATGAACCAGTGAAATTCCACTGATTCAACCAGTGAACTTTTAGTCACTGGTTGAACCAGTGAATTTCACTGGTTTCAACCAGTGAACTAAAAATATGTAAGCGCGCGGGTACAGCAGCATCCTGTATATGAGTGTATTTAGGTGTTTTATTGTGTCAACAAGTTATTAATATTTATTTATTATCTTTATGTAATATATCAACTTAGTTTTATGTAACAATAATAATTATATGACAAAATTCTTACAAAGTATAAAAATAAATAACTTTGAAGTTACTTCAATAGTTAGGAGCTAACCTTAATCAAGGATAACATTTTAAAATTAAATGTTAACTAAATAATTTATAATCATATGTAATTGTTATTAAGACTCTTTTAGTTCAATTTTTTTTTAAATAAACGTTTATAATAAATAAAATTAAGTGGAATTCACCGGTTCAACCAGTGAGCTAAGCGATCATCTTAGTCCACTGGTTGAATCAGTGAATTTCACTGGAGAACCAATGAAATTTCACTTGTTCATTTTAAGAGAGTAAAAACATTGAATTCATAAAGCATAATTGTAAGAAAAACTTTAAAAAATGATCCTTATTGATTATTTTAAACATCTCGAATTGTTGGAGAAACATCACTTTTTTCGAGCTCAAAGATAAATAATTCATAATTATGCAATTAAAAAGATCCATAAGTTTTAGGGTGGATGAGAATATTTATCACTTTAAGCTTTAATGATAATAACAATTAAAAAATCTCAGTGAGTTAATGATTTTATAAACAATTAAATTCAAAACATATTTAATAAATGAAGTTGTATTACTCAGGTAGTCATAAAGTGACTACAGGTTGCTAGCTATTATACAAGAATATAAAATTTGATACTTTAATATTCAATGATAGTTTTATATTTTAATAAGATTTTAAAGTCGAGTATTAAATTATCACAAATATTAAATTACGTCCTTCAATGTTGCCATTCGATAATAATAAAAGCTGTTATTTAGATGTTAATTTAAAAAAAAAAAATTTAATCAAGTAACACAATACTGAATTTGTAACTACAGTAATCCGAATATACGACAGTGTTATTCATATATATATATATATATATATATATATATATATATATATATATATATATATATATATATACGTGGTGTCCTTGGCAACCGCTTGTTATATTAGTAGTGTCTCGTGTATCAGATTTCTTTTGACAGTTAAATATACAATTATTAGTTATTAAATTAAATCATGTTCACTAAGCAACATTCATTAGCTTTAAACGAGCAAATAGTTCCGCCTCCAACGCAAAAATTTACAATCGAACAGTGGCATCTTAATAATCAAGCTCGGTAAATTGCCTAATACATTTCCTCATTCAAAATATTATCGTACATTACATGTTCAATAAAATTCAAATCATCAATTGAATTGAAGAATGTAAATAATTAATGTTAATATTTATAATTACAGATTCCGCAAATGCAACATTCATTGTCAATTAGTTGAAAGTTTAATTGCTGAATCAGAGCGTATTTGTGATTCGGCATTAGAATTAACGAAAACAAATAAAATAGCAACCGATCATAAATTGAAAGAAAAATTATCAGATATTAAATTTGTTAAAGATGAAATCTTACGTCATCGCAAAGATGTTATTTTAGAAATTGATGCATTAAAAACTTATAAAACAAGATTGATTGATGGTTTATCATCAATACAAGAAAATGCAGCTGATATTTGTAAAAAATGTCTTATTGCGAGGTATGAAAAATTAGAAATTTAAATATTTGCAATAAGAGAAGCCGGGGTGAGACGGTCAACCTAAGCAAGTAATTGTTTTTTGTGGCTTTTAAACATCGGATATAAATTATTTTGATCTATTTCAAATAAATTTAATATTATTTTGCAATCATTTTTATAAAAATATATAGTTTTATAATCTTTTTTGTCTTATAATTTTTTTTTCTTTTAATTACTTTACATATGTAAATTAAATGAATCTCCAACTATGTGTCGATATTTTTTATAAAAAAAAAAATATTTTTTTCCAGAGCATGATGATCCCTCTCCCAAATAAAATAACAATTTTTGTCTTAAAAAAAAAATTTTTATTTATTTTAGACTTTCTAAGTGTTTTATTTTGCTCCAAATACTTTGCTTTGATTCTAAATTCTTAATAAATTCTAAATCACAAACAATATTCAACAAATAATTCTTATTTTTCTTCACCAAATTTAAGGGGTGGGCTTTTTTGCCCCAGTCTCCTTTATTTTAATTTAATTACTATATTATTATAATTTTTAGAGAACATCGTTTGGGTATCGACTTAACAGTTGATGATGTAGAAAAAGAATTGAGAAAAGAATTGGAAATAATAAATCGAGCAGATAGTATTTTTACACGAACATTAGAGCATACAAATGAACAAATTCGTATTTTAAAATCTCTTTTGTATTATCTTGATGGAGATTTAGAAAATAAAGATCGTAGTATTCAATTAGATGGAAGAAATCTCAATTTAAAAGAGACTAGTTTGAATCTCAGTATTTATCATGGAACTGCTTCACTAAATCCTTCGTAAATAAATTTAATATATCATTAATTTTTTATTTTTATTGTTGACATGGGTACTGATATTTAAATATTCTTATTTTTCTTTTATTTCAGGACTATTACTGTTCAAGAATGGGATTTACATACTGACGAAGTTATCATGTCTACAATGAAGCAAATGAATAGTACCAAAGTATTACGTTATTATATTGATAATATTTTAAAAGAAATAGTTGATGATTTAAATGAACAGAAGAATAAAACTAATAAGGCATTTAGACTCAGAATTTTGGAAACAAAACAAGTAAAAGCTCGTCTTGAGTCACAACATTCTGAAGTAACTATATAATTTAATTTATTACTCTCCCTAGCGGATCCGAATTACGATAAAAACACCGTAATTTTCTATAAATTTGCCGTAAAATGCGATAATTTACCGTCCATTACCGAATTTGGTGGTAATTTACGGCAATTCTTCTGAATTTCGTAAATTCTAGTATTTTACGGCAAAATACCGCGGTATTGCCGCAAATTTTATGGTCAATTTCCGCGAATTTACCGTACATTTTCCGCAAAAATATTATATATTACCAAAATTTTCCTAAAAAGGTCGCAATTGCGGTATAATACCGTATTTTACGGTAATTCTTCGGAATACCGCCGACTGCGGCAAACTATCACAATATTACTGCTATTTTACCTAAAATACCGCAGCATGGCCGCAAATTTTACGGTGAATTGTCGTAAAATACGATGTATCACCGTAAATTCGGTAATTTACGGTAAAATACCGTCTTTTACGGTAATTCACGGGAATTCTTCGGAACACCGCAAATTACGGTATCTTACGGTAAATACCTTATTTTACCTCAAAATACTGTAATTTACAGTAAATTTGCCGTAAAATGCGGTATTTAGCCGTAAATTACCGTAATTCAGATCTGCTAGGGCTTTAAATATTAATTATCTTATAAATTTATTGATTTATTAAATAATTAGATAATAAAACAAGCGAATGCAATGACGCAAAATATAACACGCTTAGAAAAAAATATTGCTGAAAAAGAAGGATTTCTTGCGCTGGCACACACACGTTTAGGAAATCGTTGCCATCGACCTAATTTGGAATTAACTCGCGATAAAGTTGAAAATAAACTTGTACAAGAAGTATATGACCTTCGCCAAACAGTTGCAAAACTTCAACAAACATTGAACGAGGTAGAAAGCTTTATTAATTAAATATATATGGATATTTATTTGTTTATTTGTTTAGTTTATAAAAGACAAAAAAAATTACATCATTTTAGGCTCAAGCAACTTTACGTTATTTACTAAGAACCCAAATACAATTAGAAGAAGATATTAATATAAAAAATAATACTTTGAAAATAGATGAAGTTGAATGTATGACACTACGTCAAAGTTTGAATTATCGTGCTTATTAAAAATTTATTCAAGTTGTTTAAATCATATAAATCAACCGGATACTACAGCAATTATAAATCACTGATTATATTAATTTTTAAAAAATTTTAATGCATAATTTTATGCCTACAATTTAAATAAAAAAGTAATTAATATACTTTTGATTATTATTAAACTGAGAAAATGAATATTTAATTATAAGAAAAATAAAAAATAAAATAAAATGATAAAATAATAGTTATTAATAATTAAATTAACTGATGAGACATTCATCAGATTTTGAATGAAACAAATCATCGCCATTTTGTACTGAAGTACTTTCGAGATTAATTTCTCCATTTTCTGTAGGATTTACTTGCGGAATCTGGAAATTAGCTACAATAGAATCTTCAGGATTATTTGAATCATCAGAAATACAGAGAGCTGCGATTAGTGAAGTATCGATAAGTGAAACAGACGACTGAGTTAAAACAGCAGAAGCTTGATTATTTATTTCACTTGACTGTTGATCAGTAATAACATTCTGAGGCATAATTTGTTGATTAATCTGCTCATCTTTGATTACTTGTGGGCGCGATTGTGAAGATGATTGCATATTGATGCTTGAATTGTTTACTGCCATTGACGGACGCTGAGAGACTTGGGAATTTTGTTGACTATGTACTTTCTGAAGATTAGTTCTCATTGCATCAATTAAAGCTTGCATGAGTTGAGCTTGTGACATATTTGATGATCGATTTGAAGCAGATTGAACCTGAGTTAGTGATGCATTAATAAGTTCAAGATCATTGGATTTCATTTGCGATAAACCTTTTCCTAAACTCTCAGAATTAATCTCTTCAATTTGACAATTACCTACACTAGGATCTTTAGGTTTACTTGAATCATCATAAGTACGACGGTTTTCAATTTGTAGTGTATCAACAAGTACATCAGTAGAAGCTTTACTACTCATATCGTTGGGCTGCTGATAAATATTTTTTTGTGGTGTTATTCGTTGATACGTCTGCTTATTTTTTATTACTTGTTGATGCGAATGAGAAGATAGTTGTGCGTTGCTTGAATTGCTATTTACCATTGAAGGATTCTGTTGAATCTGAGGCTTTTGTTGACAATGCATTTCTTTCTGAGCATTAGGTAATGGTTGAGTTAGCAAAGGCTTGATTTCTAATCCACTTGAAGAATGATTCGAAGTAGATGGAACATGAGTAAGTGATTGAGTTGTAGTTTTAGGATCTAAAAATCCTGAAATTATTGATTTGTTTTTAAAATTATTGAAATTTTTCCTTGTTGGTTTGAATTGCTGTCTGTTCAATGACTTTGATATTTGATGATTATTTTTTTGATCATTGTTATCTTGTCCTTTATTTGGTACTTTATGTCTTATTCCAAAATTTCCTTGACTTTTAGCATGTCTCTTATCAAAAGGCATTTCATTTAGTTTTATAATTTGAACTGTGCATTTATATGCCGTTTTTAGTTTTATTGCTTTATGCAGAAGTGAATCATTAGGAATTAAAAACCCTTTGTCTTGACCATGGAGAGATTGGCGTGGTAAGCGACAGCTGTCAACCTAAAATTCAAATTTAACTATCAAATTTAAATTTTATTAAAATTAAAAATTTAAAAAAATTATATTTTCTGACCAATGCGCTAAAGGATGCTTCATAATTATCACATTCTATATGTAACTCATAACGATATTTAATTGTTCTTTTACTACTTTCATACATTAAAACATGAGCTTTTAAATCTCCATTGTGAGTAATAAATGTATGAAGAACAAATAATCCGACACTTTGAATTTCAAATGCTCGATCTTCGCGGCGGGTTATTCCACAATAATTAAAATCCCACTTTATTACATGAGGCCATCCTTTAAATAAATCCTATAAAATATAAATAACACCATTTATTATCAACATAATTTTTAATGTTAATATTATTTATCACTTACCACAGTCAAAGCTTGGAAATGATTGCGTTTTATATGATCTAACATATAAGGATAAACTTGTCCTTTGAAGGAACAACCCGCTTTTACCCAACATGGAAAAAAACCCCAAGGATTCAGTGAATTGTCACCTGACTTAACTTGGTCGACATTTTTTGCATTTATTAATAATTCATTTTCAGATGAATTTGTTAAATTTATTGGATTATCGTTTTTTTTAAATTCTTTTTCAGTTACCATGCACACTTTATCAATACGGTCAACTATCGTCTCAGTAGCTTTGTTTTCTTTTGGAGAATTTTCAACAGATTTTATCCCGATCGTAGGGATATTCAGTGACTTTGCATAATTCTGTAATATTAAATTTAGTATTAGGAGGGGAAAGGGGTCTGAGATATATAAAAAGAAAGGGCATATTTTTGTGATTTTTTTTTTTTCAGAGTACCTTCTTTATTAAAATTTTTAAAATTTGTGACATTATTAAGCATGATTCCAAGAATATTCTGCTAAATTTTGATAAAGAAATATTGGAAAATAAGCCAGTGGTAGTGGGGAGAACCGAGTCACCGAAAAAAAAAGTCTCCATGCCGTAGGCAGGATACTGCCTCATCTGAAATCAAAAAACCAAAAAGGTTTCTTAAATTTATCTTGGATTTGAACGAAGGAATAAACAAAATATTTATTTTTAAATTTTTGGTAAAGCTGTAATCAAAAAGTTCTGACTTTTGCCAAAAATTGTTCTTTTTGTTTACTTCAAAAATAAGTAGTTATTGAAAAAAAACTCCTTCGTTCAGATCAAAGATAAACTTACGTACTAAAAAAATCTTTGTGGTTTTTTGATTTCAGATGAGGCAGTCATGAGTTATCCTGCCTATGGCATGGAGACTTTTTTTTCGTTGACTCGGTTCTCCCCACTACCACTGGCTTATTTTTCAATATTTTTTTATGAAAATTTAGCAGAATATTCTTGAAATGATGCTTGATAATGTCACAAATTTTGAGAATTTTAATAACGAAGGTACTCTGAAAAAAAAAAAAAATCACAAAAATATGCCCTTTTTTTGTAACTCAGACTCGTTTTTCCTCTTAGAATCTACTGATCGTCGTATTTAAGGAAAACCTGATATATTATAAGCAATATAAGTTTTTCATATTATTATTAATTAATTTATAAAAGAACACTTGTGTATCAATTGTTAAATGGCCCTCTTACCGCTAAATTATTGAACTGTGATATAAAAAACTCAGCACTGTGATTTCGAAAAAATAAAGATGATTTCGGACAAGCGATACATGATTCAGTCTTACATGAGAAACAAGAGTCATGTCCAGAATCACATGAAAATATTTTATCAAACAATTTCGCACCACAAAAATGACAAGGAGTTTTTTTTTCAACATTATTGTGCCATTGCAAAAACTAAAAAAAAAATATTATTAATATATTAAAATATCATCCTGAAGTTAACAGACAATTAAATATTTTTCGATTTTTTTTTCAACAAAATTAAAAAAAAATAATAATAAAATAAAAATATACGCATGTAGAAAATTAATAAAAACATTGGGCGCAATTTTTTTTAATTATTTTTTTTTATAATTTCTCGTTTTTAAAAAATTCGAAAATTATTAGACGTCGGCTAACTTCAGTATCATTATTAAAATCAATATACTTTATCTTAAATTAATATATTAAACAATAACTATAATAAAATTACTTGTTTTTTAATACGATCCATTGTGACAAACTGCGTCGTAATGCACAACAGAAAGAACAATCAAATGGTCTGATGTTTTTTATCGGCAAATCTAATCTCAATAGTACTTTTGTTCTGTTAACTAATTTACTGGATATTTTTTCATATTATTATGATTCTGCGATAATTATTAATTAAATAATTAATTGTTAATAATCACTACAATAAATAAATATATATATATATATATACATAATAATGTTTGATACCTCAATAGAGTCTTACTTTTTAGTATACTGTAACGAATGCTATATTGGAATGAAAAGAAAAAAATAATTGAATCCGAGCTTACATCTAACAATCCAATACTGAGAAACCCATAAAACAAAAAACAATAAACATTCCAACATTAAATAAAGTGTACATTACTTTTTAGATTATATTAAAATTTTCTTCAAAATTTTTAATATTTTCAAAGTAATTACCACCAAAAATAATTATAAAAATCATAAATTAATAATTAATTAAATTAATCATCTATTAATAAAATTTTAATTTTCAATTATTCGTTTTTAATACAAAGATCTACTATATCACTGATGATAATAAATCTGTAAGACCGACAGTTGGAAAACAATATTTTAAAAATTAACACATACTAAAATAAGTAAAATAATTAATGAGTGTGAATGTAACAGCATCAGACAAATTTAAAATTATCAATAAGTAGAGTAAATAATTAATAAAATAAAATTTTTTAAAAATGCGCATTTAAAAAATTTTGAAATTAGTAAGTGCATTTTTTATAAATATTATTTTTTAAATTATTTACTCTATTTATAATTTTAAATTTGTCTGATATTTGCTACATTTACTCTCATTATTAAAATTATTTTTTTAATAAAATATATACTGAAGGAGTGCTGGGTATTAGTAGGGGTAAATCTTATAATTTTAAATTGACAAATATTAAATATAATGATAAGATAATTCACGGACTTACAAAAATATTTATTTCTATGAA
The DNA here is from genome assembly GCA_964016945.1 of Microplitis deprimator. Classification (NCBI taxonomy): domain Eukaryota; kingdom Metazoa; phylum Arthropoda; class Insecta; order Hymenoptera; family Braconidae; genus Microplitis; species Microplitis deprimator. Next base: position 11,559,767 of record OZ024708.1, on the reverse strand, counting down.
TAATATCTATCGAAAATATTTTTTGATCAGATGACTTCACATTTGTTTACTCGTAGGTGGATACAAAGAAAATAAAATATTGATATGAAAACAAATACTTTCATTATTGATAAATTTAAATGTATGACATCGTATTTCACTCGAAAGTATTATGCCACAAAATTTATTTAGCTAAAAATAAATCATATAACTACTGATTAAAATTTTAACTAAATAGGAGAATACATAATTATTTTATTTATTTTTCGTAAACAAAAAAATGATATATTTTTATTTATTAAATATGCATATGCATATATGTTAATTATTAGAAAAATAAAAAAAGTAAAATAATTAATTAAGATACAACACAATCGCTGTTAGGCTTTTTCTGATGGAAATCAGAGCTATTTTTTTTAGACTTGCCATTATACCTTTCCTTGTCGTTATCATAATTAATATCGAATGCCTCAGCACCTGATTCTATTAAACGAATTTTTTCACGTTCTTCAATTTTCTGTTGAATTGATTTTTGTCTTTTTAAATCAGCAGCTGTAAAATTTCCAGGTTTGTTTGAATTTCGGGAAATGTGGAGAGATTCTATGTCAATAGAAGGAGCAGATGGTTGAGTAGGAACACCAAAAGATTGATTACCCATGTTATGTGGGTGATGATTAACAAACGGAGATGCACTTCGTTGATAAGCCTGTTCATCTTTAATTACTTGAGGATGGGGATAAAGAGAAGGCGGTGTCATATTTGTACCGAAATGATTATTGACCATTTGTGGATACTGCGGAGTCTGAGGCATTTGTTGAGAATTGAATTCTTTATGTAGATTTGGGTAGAGTTGTTGAGGCTGCAGTGGATTTACTCCTGCTGCCCTTGGTGGATAATTGTGAGTAGATTGCACATGATTAACTGATGGCTTTGTTAACTTAAGGTCTAGCAGTTCTGGAATATTTGATTTATCTTTAAAATTGTTCGCATTTTTTCGTGTTGGTTTGAATTGTTTTCTGTTCAATGGCTTGAGTTTCTGATAATCTTTCCTCTGATTATTTTCTAGCTGCTTTGTCGGTGCTGCCTTATCTCCTACATTAGCATTGACATTTCTCTTATCATCAGAAGTTTCATCGAGTTTTTTAATCTGAACCGAGCATTTGTACTTCATGTTTTGTTTTATTGCATTGCTCAAAAGTGAATTACTACTAATAAATAATCCTTTGTTTCGATCATGAAGTGAATTACGTGGAATACGGCTACTGTCAACCTTAAATATATATTTCATTATATTATTGAACCTCATTTTTTTTAAAAAAAAGTTAATAAATTAATTTACCTCTGCACCAAACGATTTTTTTTTATCCTCACACTGAATTTCTATTTCATAACCATATTTAACTGCAGTTTTACCGCTTTCATACATAAATATACGAGCCTTTATATGTTGATCATGATTAATAAATATATGAAGATTAAATAATCCAACGCCTTGAATTTCAAAAGCTCTATCCTCACGGCTATTAACTCCACCATAATTCAAACTCCAATCAATCACGTGAGGCCATTGTTTAAATGAATGCTATAAAACGAAATTTATGGTAAAAATTTTTTAATGTCATTGTTTAAATTAATGTCACTTAATAATGAATTCTTATTTATTTGATACTTGCCACGGTGAACATTTGAGCATGATTATCTTTTAAATGTTGAAGGATATGAGAATAAGCTGCTTTGAAGTTGCAATCCCCAATCCAGCATGGATAAAATCCCCAATGATTTGCTGAATTATCATCTGATTTAACTTCAGTAACTTTTGTTTCATTATCTAACGATTTATTTTCATAAACTTTTGTTTCATATATTGATGATTTATTTTCAGATGAATTCTTAATATCTTTTTCAGTAATCATACAGATTTTATGGTTGCGTACAATTTTAGTCTGTGTAGATGTGTTTAGTTTCTTAGCACTTTTTTCCGCTTCTTTTAGTTCAAAACCTGACTCATCCAATGACTCAACATCATTCTATAATAAAAAATTTTCATTACATTAAAAAGACAAATTTCTCTTTTACTTTTTTAGAGTATAAAAAAATTCAAATTAAAAAAAAACTATGAAGAGGGGAAAGGGGTCTGAGATATAAAAAGAAAGGACATATTTTCGCGATTTTTTTTTTTAGAGTGCCTTTTTTATTAACATTCTTAAAATTGATGACATTATTAAGTATCATTTCAAGACTATTCTGCTAAATTTTCATAAAAAAATATTGAAAAATAAGCCAAGGGTAGTGAGGAGAACCGAGTCACCTCAAAAAAAAAAAGTCTCCATACCGTAGACAGGATAACTCATGACTGCCTCATCTGAAATAAAAAAACCAAAAAGATTTCTTTAGTACATAAGTTTATCTTAGATTTAAACGAAGGATTTTTTTTTCGATAACTAATTATTTTTTAATTAAATGAAAGGAGCAATTTTTGGCAAAAATCAGAATTTTTTGATTGCACCTTTACCAAAAATTCAAAAATGACTATTTTATTTATTCCTTCGTTTAAATCTAAGATAAACTTATGTACTAAAGAAATCTTTTCGGTTTTTTTATTTCAGGTGACGCAGTCATAAATTATCCTGCCTACGATATGGAGACTTTTTTTTGAGGTGACTCGGTTCTCCCCACTACAACTGGCTTATTTTTCAATATTTTTTTATGACAATTTAGCAGGATATTCTTAAAATGATGCTTAGTAATGTCGATTTGAGAATTTAAATAAAGAAGGTACTCTGAAAAAAAAAAAAAAAAAACACAAAAGTATGCTCTTTTTTTTGTATCTTAGACCCCTTTCCCCCCTTTAAGTCACTGACAATAGTCATATAAATTTTGGATGGAAATAACAATGAATAGATATAAAGAAAAATATAAAAAAAACTCTATAGATACGGTACATACCTTCAACTTATTTAATTCTGCTATCAAAAATTCAGCAACATTATTTCGAAAAAAATAAGATGATTTTTTGCAAGCAATACATGAATCAGTTTTACACTTTCTACAAACATCATGACCAAAATGACATGAATAAATTTCATCCGCTAATTTAATGCTACAAAAGTGACATGGAATTTTTCTTTCAACATTTTCGTGCCACTCCAGAAACTTAAAAAAAAAAACAAATAATAAAAAAAAAAATAATTTCATATATCGAAATAACCACCAAATTTAATTTAATTATTAAATTAAATGAAATAAATTACTTTTTTCTTAATCAAATCCATTGTTATTATTTACGTGATAATCAACACAAAGAAAAATAAAAAGATAATTCCTGCTTAATCAGCAAATATAATTTTAATACTTTGTCTTATAATTTTTTATATTCACCAGAGTAACAAAATAATTTATATTTAAATAAATAATTAAAAATTATATTTATTTAATTACTTCGAACCACTTATAATTTGTTTAGTAACTTTACGTCGTAGTGAAACTGATGATTCTGGTTCAGCATAACAAGAATTTGATAAAAGCTGTTTCTGGGAATCCCCACTAGAAGTATAAAGCATCAAATACCCCGACATTACATCATCAGTATTATATTTTATAACAATTAGTAAAAACGAAAATATTCAACGGCTTTAAAGTAATTAATAATTTTCAAACTCTCAATCAATTTTAAAAATATATATTTTGTTATCTTGTAACCGTAAACCTTCAAACTATAAATAAAAAAATCTGAAACTGAAAATAAAAACAACTCATGGAAACAAACCCCAAGGATCTATTTTACCATTCGTGATAATAAATTCTACATGTCCAACAAATAAAAAAAAATAAAACGAGAGACAGGATAGTAAATCTATGTAACTATAATGATTTATGACTGAAAGTATATACTTAATCATACCTTACATGAAAATACTGATTTTATATTATTAATGATAATAATAATAAGAGTAATAAAGAAAAATACGATTGTTGTAGAAGCAGAATCACGATCGATCGAACTTTGAACTAATTGTCATCAGTGCGCGAGTGTATAAATCGCGCCAAATTTTTTGTTATTTTTTTTTTAGGCTAAAGCATATGTATAAAAATTTATTGTACGATGTGTTGATGTGTATCATGTAAAAAATGTTATAAGTGTGAATGTAACTGAAGTGGGAATTTTTTAAATTTTTGAATAAATAAATAAAATGTAAGTAGAATAAAAATAAAAAAAGTATATTTAAATAAATGAAATATCAGTACGTGGATTTTTGTAAATTTCATTATTTTAATTTATTTATTTAAAATTTATAAACTGTTTGATGTCTGCTACATTCACACTCATAAAAATTTTTATTTACTTATTTATTAAATAAATTTTTTTATTTTTACAAGTTATTTTATTATTTATTTAAAGTTATTTACTGGACAACACGACAGGAGTGTTTACAATTGTTGTTGAGTGTCGTGCTAATATATAGTATATAGAATCGTTAGTGTGTAGATCAACATCATAAAGTGTACACATTTTCGCAGTTGAGTCGGCATCGCGTGATAAAATACCCGGCCAAGTTTAATATAACAAATAACGAAACAGTGGCATTCAATTGACGTTCAAATTTGACTTTTCATTTTTAATTGTAAATATATTAATTTATATTTAAAATCGTTACAGTTACAATAAAGTTTTAATAAATTATTTCATTTCAAGGATTAAAGGTAAAGTTCAATTACGTGCATGTGTTTTATTATTATTGTTTTTATTTTTATTTATTGCATTAAATTATTTTTTTACATCATAAAAATTATAAATAATTACTTTTGTTGCCAATTATATGTAAATATTATTGTTTTAATTGGAGTATGTATAATTATGCGGCGCCAAAGTTCAAACTTTAAATGTTTTTTTTTTTTTTTTATTTGCTTTTAAATTTTTTTCTACTAAACAATAAAAATAAAATAATAAATTTTTTATTTTTGATTACTGTCAAATTAAAAATTTAATATTTATATACATAAATATATGAGTGTGAATATAGCAGACATCAGACAAATTTAAAATTATAAATAAATAGGGTAAATAATTAATAAAATAAAATTTTTAAAAATGAGCATTCAAAAAATTTTGAAATTAATAAGTGCATTTTTTATAAATATTATTTTTTAAATTATTTACCTTATTTATTTATAATTTTAAATTTGTCTGATATCTGCTACATTCACACTCGTATAAATATTTATCGTTTTAGTCTTATAATTTTTACTAGAATTTCAGTTACAACATAAATAATTTTATTAATAATTTAAAACTTACGTCAAATAAAAAACAAATTATAATTTTTTAATGATTAATGATTTCAATATAAATGAATTATAAGATTCATTATTGCGTTGTAAAATATATTTCATAGTATGATTCATAGATTTATTATTCAAGAATAATAATTGAATTATTAATACATCAGCTTTGATATAAATTAAAAAAAAAAAATTACTCGATAAATTTTAAGATAGATTGCAATACTCGATAGTTAAAATTTGCAAAAAAGTACTATGATTAATTATCATATCTTATCAAGAAAAATAATTAAAATTTTTGTGATAACTAATATTCAAAATAATCTTAAATTCTGTTGATATTCGAATGATTCATATCGGGAATTTCCAATAAAAAGAATAAATCATTTTGTCTTTTTGAATATTTCAAATATTTAATAATCTATAAATAAATAAAATATGAATATTTTTATATATAAATATTTAATATTATGCTCAGTACTATAATTGCTGTTACGCGCAGCATCTAGGTCTGAACCTTGACATAGAGCCAAAGGTTAAACAAAAGTGTTCTAAAAAAATAATAAAAATAAAATAATTTTTTTTTGAGGCTGTAAAAATATCTAAAAATTAAATAAATATTATTTCATTTTTTTATACGAGTTTTTTTATAGCCCATAAAATTATTTATATGTAGAAAAAAAATTCCTTTACGTAAATGGAATAAATTGAATTTAAAAAACAGGATAAATTTAATAAAATATTGTTTATTTTTTTTACTGGATTGTTAAGTGAATAATTGAATTTTATTCTTAAGTTAAAATTTTTTTTTAAATTCTTTAATTAAATGAATGAAAAGTATACGTTTGTACCAAGACAATCAGTAACTGAATGTTAATTTTATTCACTCGAACCATGACAGGGGACGTATTTAATAATACGTTTAATCAAAGTTGAAGCTAATACAATGCATACATAATTACATAGGTCACGTGATGTCATTATTACCATATAAAAAACGGCAATTCGATAAATATTTTACATAACTGTTAATAAAAATAATACCATTAAATAAATAAACAGACCATTGGATTTTTCGTAAAATAAAATTCATTAGCAAGCGTTTAAAATTTAAATAACTTTTTTTCTTCTTTTTTCAAGTATCAAATATCATCTTTTTCTTGAATCTTTGAATTGAAAAATGAGATAAGAAAAAAACAGACGATCTTATTGGATTCCAATGGTACCTATTGTCATTTTAACGTTAAACAATTTAATAATTATTTAAATCAGTTTAAAAAAATCAATAAACAATTAATTTGAAACAATTTATATTTTCTATATTAAGGAAAAATAAATAAATATAACTTTGAAATAATAACATACGTACATGAAAAGTTGCGTAACATTTTACAGTAGACCTGTTTTTACTTACGGACCAGGTTGTTTTAAGAGTAATAATACTTTCACGATTTTTTTTCTTATCATGCTTATATGTTCATGAAATCGTGAAAAACAACAATACTCTATTTTTAGAATAATTCGTGAATTGAATTAAATTAGTATTTATTATAAAGTTACTCCGTAATTTTTTTTTTTTTTTACATTGATACTAAAAGAATAAAATATCAAATAGTAATTATTAATAATAATATTCAATCATACGATGTTAATCTCCTTGACTCTACCAATCTTCATTGGCAATTGCCCAGTGAAATTAAATAATTGAAGATTACTGGCCGTGAGACCAATCATCGGACAGTGTCTCCATGGTATTTGCGATTGAATTTCACTTGACTTATTGCTTTGATCAGAACATAGTTTTTAAAGTAACGTTAATATTTTAACCTTAAACTTGTACTTCCTTATACATTAAATATTCAATGTTATATACATTTGCATTATTTTTTGTTTAAAGGTACAAGGTATGAATCTGAAGTGGTGTTATATGATTTTAAGTACAATAATCTATGCTAATGGATTTGGAGATGTATTGTCAGAAAATGCAAATATTGAAGATAAAAATATTTCATTACAATTTATTGGATTGGAATATGAAGATGCATGTTTCAAATCTGCTGATTCCGAATGGAAATTCATTCAAAATCCAAATAATGAAACTCTTCAGCTATGGGTAAATTTATTATTTATTTTATTTATTATTTAAATATTTATTTACATTTATTTGCTTGTTGCAGAAAGATTCATTAGATACATACGCTTCAATAAAACGTAAATGTTTAAGAGACATTGATGATACTATAAATGAAACTCTGTCTTCAACGATTGAATACAAATCGAATCTTGTTAGTAAACCGGGTGATGCATTACTTGAGCCCGAAGACTGGACAAGCTTTACTTCATTCATCGGTCAAGCAGAATTAATAAGATTAACTGGAAATTATACATCAGGATCGAATAATTTATTGCGTAAAAGTAATTTTATTGTTATGGATTTAAAAAATAAATTATTTTTTATTCATATTATTATTTATTGTTATTTTTATTTTATATAGATGCTGAGGATTTGTTAAGGCGAAATGGAAATAATGAAGATAAATTAAAGGCATGGATATCTTGGTATCGAACATTACAACCGCTTACAACAAAATTATCAAACAATTTACAATTTGTTCAGAAAGCTGCGGTTGCGAATGGTCAGTGAAATAAACATACTTATTACTTATAATTCTATGAAATTGTTGAGTATTTTCTTTACGCAATTCTTCCTTGTTGTACTGCATATTAACGAGCTTAGCATCATAAATGTCCTTGAAAATTATTATTAATTTTTTGTCCACATTTGCAATAAAAAAAACTATAAATATATGAGATTCAAAAAAATTGACAATTTTTTTTTTTCAAAAATTTTACGGAAAATATCGATCGAGATGACGTAAAAAAATTCTGTTAAAGTTTGAACTCTTAATATTAATATTATTTATTTATTTATTTATTTATTTATTTATTTATTTACGCCAATCGGCATAACACAACAAAAAAAATATAATCATTTAAAATTAATTTAAAGAAAGAAAAAGAAAACATATTGCACCATATTGCCTGTATAAGTATTATTACACACAACCAAATAGAATCAACTAGTACATATAATCTTTTTCACCGCCGTCGAGAATGAGGACAATGATCCACCAAAAAAATTGATATCAGCAGAGTATTGGTTCACCAGTCTAGCGATTCTGTTTTTCGGCCCATGATGCACATAATTTTTACCAGACCTATCAGCCGATAGTATCCTTCTGGTTCTCAAGTCAGTTCTTGAGCAAATAAATCCAAAATCAGCCAGGATTTCAGGGGCATCTACCAGCCCACTAATTACTTTAAAAAAGAAGGACAAATTTAAATTAAGAACCGCTTCATCGCAATTTTTTTGAAAGTTTGGAATTTTATCACTCACTAGGGAATCAGTGAATCAGAAAAATCAATGAATATTTTTGTCGAAAATTGAATGCTATACGAAAAAGATCTCTTAACAAGTTTCCGAAATTTTCGAAAATTCTTTAGTTATTTGCATTTAAATTTGAATTCGTTCCAAGAAATCGTATTCTGGTCGGTTTTATTGACTTACTTTTAAATGCAAATAACTCAAGAACTTTCGAAAATTTCGGAAACTTGACAAGAGATAATTTGTAGGAAATGAAATGATCTACAATAAAGGTTCTATAGCATTTTAAGATAAGTCTGATAGTTTCGCCAAAAAAGTCAAATAATACTAAAATTTACTGTAAATTCAACTTTGACCTCGAATAACTTTTGAAAAATTAAATATACCGAACAATAATAAGAGACCTTTTTTGTAGAGCGTTTAATTTTCGACAGAAATATTCATTGATTTTTCCGATACACTGATTCCCAAGTGAGTGGTAAGATTCCAAACTTTAAAAAAAATTTTTCCATGTAATTTAAATGAGAAGTCGAAAATTGCGATAAGGCGGTTGTTAAAATTAATATTAAGAGCTCAAACTTTGACAGTATTTTTTTTTTTTTCGTAATCTAGAACGATATTTTCCGTATAATTTTTGAAAAAAAAAATAGTTGACTTTTTTGAATCAGTCCAATATATATATATATATATATATATATATATATATATATATATATATATATATATATATATTACGGAGATTCAAAAAATAACAAATTTCTTTTTTTTTCTCGCAAACAGGTTCAAAAGTTTCATTTAGATAAAAAAAGACGCCTGTGAAAATTAGAGCTCTTAATATCAACATTTAGAGGTTCCGCATTGAACTTTTCTATTTTCCATAAGAATAACATGGAAAAAATTTTTTTTGCGTCTTTTGATTTTTATAAGTAGCCAACGATGCGTCATAGGAATGATTGGTAGGCATATTTTTGTAGGTAATTGAATGCTCTACAAAAAAAGTTTTGTTATCATTTTTTGATAAATCTATTTGTTCAAAAGTTATTTGAGGTTAAAGTCGAATTCATATTAAATTTCGAGATCTTTTTACTTTTCCGGCGAAACTATCAGACCTATTACAAAATATCATAGGATTTTTTTTGTAGACAATTTTATTCCCTAGAAGTTATCCTAGTAAAGTTTTTTCGAATTCCGCACTGTTTTCTAGTTATTTTTATTTTAATGTCAAGCTCATAGAAAAAATAGTCTTCTGATCGATTTTAAGAGCTTGACATTAATATAAAAATAACTAGAAAACAATGCGGAATTCGAAAAAACTTTACTAGGATAACTTCTAGGGAATAAAATTGTCTACAAAAAAAATCCTATGATATTTTGTAATAGGTCTGATAGTTTCGCCGGAAAAGTAAAAAGATCTCAAAATTTAATATGAATTCGACTTCAACCTCAAATAACTTTTGAACAAATTGATTTATCAAAAAATGATAAGAAACTTTTTTTTTAGAGCATTCAATTACCTACAAAAATGTGCCTACCGATTATTCCTATGACGCATTGTTAGCTACTTATAAAAATCAAAAGACGCAAAAAAAATTTTTTCCATGTTATTCTTATGGAAAATAGAAAAGTTCAATGCGGAACCTCTTAATGTTGATATTAAGAGCTCTAATTTTCACAGGCGTCTTTTTTTATCTAAATGAAACTTTTGAACCTGTTTGCAAGAAAAAAAAAGAAATTTGTTATTTTTTGAATCTCCCTAATATATATGTATATAGCCTTTTTTATTTTTCTTAATAATAATTTTTTTAATTTAATTTTCTTTCATGTAGGTGCTAAAGATATAACAGAGTATTGGGAAATGCTAAGTGAATACAAAGATGGTTATAATGAAGCCAAATATAAATGGAGTGAAATTTTATCTTTGTATGAGAAATTAGTAAAATTTGTACGAACTCGTTTAACTCAAAAGTACAAAGATCTCATGAAAGATGAAAAAGGAATACCTGCTTATTTACTTGGTAAATTTATTATCAATCAATTTTATTTATTATTTATTATCAGAATATTTTTATCAGTAATTTATTATTTAAGGATCCCTCGAAAGCTATGATTGGACACCTCTTGCGATGGATGTCATACCGTATCCCAATTATATTTATGATATAAGAAAAAATCTCTGGGAAAAGGTAATTTGATAATATTTTACCTATTGAATGGATGTTTTTTTATTTTCAAATATTTATTTTTATAATTTATAATAAATTAATTTTATTATTATTTACTTAGAATTTAATAGGAATATATTTGTATAAATCAGCGTCACGAATAGGAAGCATAACATTAAAACACGTACCAGAAGTACAATTTTTTGATAAAAGTTATTTTCAAGGACAGTGTCCACCACGATTAGTTAATTTTTGTCGTCAAGGTACAATGAGTGTTAATACATGTTCTGAATCATCTCTTTTTAATTACTTGTCAGCTCATAAAAATATTGCTAAGGTTTTAATTCATCAAATGTCTGAAGAAAGTATGCCAATTATTAATAATGCAAATCGTTATTCTGGTAAATAATTTTAATTTTTAAAATTTTTAATTAATTTGTTGTTTATTGTGAGATAACTGGCAGACTTCCGATCTCTTTCAAGGGTTTTTATTTTGTGATGATATTTCGTGAGTCCATTACTCACATCCTCAGATCATAAATTTGTTGATTACAGAAAAAAAATTTTTGTTCAATTTTATGTTTTGTCATTATAATTAAAAAATTTTAACAGTATATATATACTTTTATGTTTTAAACATCTATTTGATAATTTTTTACTATTATTCATCTGATTTTAATAATTTTTTTATATACATATATGTTAGGGTGATCGTTAAAAATTAAATTTTCTCAGACCCCCCATAAAAAGCTTTTTTTTAAGTGAGAAAATCCGTAGGAAATTTGGTTTGTTCTATTTAAGTAAAATGAACTTTGATCGTCCTGAGGCACGTGTTCTTTTTACTTAAAAAGAAAAAACCAAATTCCCCACGTATTTTCTCACTTAAAAAAAAACTTTTTATGGAGCGTCTGAGAAAATTTAATTTTTAACGACCACTCTAATATACATGTATATAAAAAAATTATTAAAATCAGATGAATAATAGTAAAAAATTATCAAATAGATGTTTAAGACATAAAAGTATACATGAACTGTTAAAATTTTTTAATTATCATGGCAAAACAAATTTGAACAAAAATTATTTTTCTGTAATCAATAAATTTATGATCTGAGGATGTGAGTAATGGACTTACGAAATATCACCACAAATTAAAATCTTTGAAAGAGATCGAAAGTCTGCCAGTTCTCTTACAATAAACGACAATTAAAACCGATCAAAAAGATATATCTATACACATATTGAAATTTTCGTAAACAATAAATAAATTTATTATAATTCTTTTTTTATTATTAAATTATTTAATAGCATTAGAAGAAGGAGTGTCAGAATTATTTGGTATTTTGGCTTCAAGTCAAGCATGGCTTACAACATTAAATTTAATTAACGAGACTGATAAAACTGAAGAAGCTCATATTGTCTCTATCATGATAACAGCTCTAGATGTACTTCCACGAATGGCGTATTATTTAACCGCTGATCAATGGAGAATAGATATTATTAAAAATAATACTTTTGATCCAGACCATTTAACAAATTCCTGGTGGGAATACAGGTAATAAATAATTTTAATAATTATTAATTATAATTATAAATACGAGTATTTATTTTATAAACAGATCAGAGTATGAAAATATAGTACCTGGTTCTTCCGAAAAACTTCCAACATTTTTAGATGATACTTTTATTATTAGTAACCGTCCATATCTTTCGTAAGTATTAATTTGTAATATAAAATAATAAAATTTAAATAAATAACTTAATTATTATATTTATTATTATAGAAAATTTATTGGAACGATTATTGGTTTTCAAATTTATGAACATTTAATGGAATCAACAGAAGTAAGAACAGAAAAATTAGAAAAAATTCCTATAAATCATAATTTTATGTAAGTCATTATAATTTATATATTAATTAATTATTTGTAAATAAATTTATGGATAACTCGGTTACTGAATAATTTATTAATATAATTAACAGTAAAATGATACAGCATGGAAGCGTCGAGAATTGGAATGAAGCAATAAAAAAATATTTACAAATATATGATGTTTCTGTGGATTCTTTACTGAGTTACTTTTCACCATTAGAAGAGTATTTAGACGAGCTAAATGATGAGGAGCTTGTTAATTTGCCACTAGAGCTTGAAAAAAAATTAGAAACCCTTGAGGATCTATACCAAAAAGATTTAAATAATCCTACAACTACAACTGAAGCCACGAATTCTACAACTGCTGTGCCAAAAAAACAAACGACAGATTTTCATAAACAAATTGAACTTCCGTCAAATACAAAAACAACTGAACCACACATAAAAAATAACTCGCCATCATCTGCAATCATTAATCCGACTAAAATTCCGGTTAAAGTTACCGAAAAACCCGAGACTATACCGGTTAAAGTTAAAAAGGACAGTAATGATGGCGTAAAAAAAGAAGATAAAGAAATTTTAAATGAACAAAATAATGAGACTGGAAAATTAATAAAAAGTGGAATGAGTAAAGCCGTATGGGCAGTTGGTTCTGTATTGATTGCAACTATTGCAATTGTTATTATAGCAATTTTCGGGCGACGAAGGTGCCGAAAAACGCCAAAGAATAGACGTTATGTTTAAGTATAATAGTACTCTTAACGATAATTATTTATAATTACGGCAGACGATCTATATGTCCTGTATTCTTCATGTTCGCGACCGGTTTCCACCTACGACCCGTACGGACTCACTCGTGCATGTGAATAGTACACATAGATTTCTAGCCATTGGTTTTCGCTAGAACCCACACATTCCCTCGAGTAACATAGATGACATCTGCACTCAGACCTACCGCTCTCCGTTTTTGGTATATATAGATTAACTATATATACCAAAGGATCTATGAGTTGGTCTGCTAGGCCCAGCCAGTCCTTATGCTTGTAAATGTGTAAAGACATTTAGAGACGTAAGGGCTGGTAATTTTGATGACAGTTATCAAATTATAAAATAAAAGTATTAGTTTATATGGCACAATTCGTATATGCTGATAAACAAAATAATATAGCCAGAGAACAAGTGATATAGCATCTTATGTTTGTGATAACAATGACTCGGGAAGAAGAGCTAATGATACACCATCTGGTACCACTATTGAATCATCATCTAAGTCAGGTGCTATTACATCCATCTATAAATAATAAAATATAATTTTTTTAATTATTATTATTATTATTATTATTATTATTATTATTATTATTATTATTATTATTATTATTATTATTATTATTATTATTATTATTATTATTATTATTATTATTATTAAGAATAGAAATGGTTAAAAAAAATTACTCACAAGTTCAGCTATTTCACGTTTCAACGAAGTGTGTACACCCAAGTAGCACACTTGACTTTGTGACATCTATAAGATATCAGTTTTTTAGGCTGTTTTTTGACATATCGATAAGCCATCAAAATGTTGACAAAACGATCAAAAATTTATGTCACCGAAAATATATCTGTTTAAGGGGAGAAAGGGGTCTGAGATACAAAAAAAAAGAGGATATTTTTGTGATTTTTTTTCTCAGAGTATCTTCTTTATTAAAATTCTAAATATTTGTGACACTATTAAACATCGTTCCATGAATATTCTGCTAAATTTTCATAAAAAAATATTGAAAAATAAGCCAAGGGTAGTGAGGAGAACCGAGTCACCTCAAAAAAAAAAAGTCTCCATGCCTTAGGCAGGATAACTCATGACTGCCTCATCTGAAATCATAAAACTAAAAAGATTTCTTTAATATATAAGTTTATCTTAGATTTGAACGAAGGTTTTTTTTTTTTTTTCAATTACTACTTATTTTTTAATTAAACAAAAGGAGCAATTTTGAGCAAAAATCAGAGTTTTTTTATTGCAGCTTTACCAAAAATTCAAAAATGAATGTTTTGTTTATTCCTTCGTTCAAATCTAAGATAAACTTATGTACTAAAGAAATCTTTTTGATTTTTTTATTTCAGATGAGGCAGTCATGAGTTATCCTGTCTACGGTATGGAGACTTTTTTTTTTTGAGGTGACTCGGTTCTCCTCACTACCCTTGGCTTATTTTTCAATATTTTATTATGAAAATTTAGCAGAATATTCTTGAAATGATGCTTAATAATTTCACAAATTTTAAGAATTTTAATAAAAAAGGTCCTCTGAAAAAAAAGAAATCACAAAAATATGCTGTTTTTTTTGTATCTCAGACCAGCTTCCCCTCTTAAAAGACATCTTTATGACACCTTAAAGTTGTCTCTGTGCTACTTGGGCATCTACAACAAATGATAACTTTATAAAATTTTGGGTAGAAAATCCGTGAGCTTTGGCGAGCAGTACCGTATATAAAAATAAGAATTTAAAAAGAAAAGAAATTATGAGAAATTCATAATTAAAAAAAAAAAAAAAAGTTGAATTTAAATTTCTTTTAAAACTTAAAATAATTTATAATATTGAAAATAATTAATAAAATAAAGTCATTGAAAACATTAGAATAGCAAATGAAAGGGTACTAAAGGAACCCACCACATGAGTGCATTTCGGTAATGACCGAACCTGAATCTCATAAACTGAGGTAGTAAGGACTGTGAGCGCATGCTGTAGGCTATCCCCACTTTGGCGCCGCGCGTACGATTTTGTCCGACTTCGCCGTTAAAGGGTTAACCTGGTTAATTAGTCAACTGGCAATCGATCAAACAGTGAAATTGATATTTTGCTATTTATAAGCTAGGAATTATGATTAAATCACATATCATTAACGTATGTTGAAAAGTACAATATTTATCAGGTGATTAAAATAACTTAAATTATTAAATTAAAGTTTTCTTTTCATAATATGTCATCACAATGAAAATAATTCTACAGTTTTAATAAATTCATTGTTCTAAAACCTATATTCAAATATTTTAATTTTCTTAATAATACAAGAAAAACAAATTCAGCATAACGATATCATTTAAAAAGTACCCGGGAAAAAAAGATTTTGCCTAATTATATATAATTATACATAATCACTTATATATGATCAGATCCAAAAATTGCCCAGATCTGATTATATATAATCATATATGATTATATATAATCATGCATGAACGAATATAGTAATTTTTAGAATCTCATTTAGAATATTTTTAAATTTTTAATCAAGTAATTTTATTAGGATTTATTGTTTTCATCAATATAAATGTCCGTTAAATTTAAATAAAAAAAAATAAATAAAATCATTATCCGTTCACTACTATTTTAATACGAGGTCACCCGTCCAATTTATGTCCCACGTCGATGCTGCTTAACTTTGGTTATCGCTGGATTGTAGTTTGATCCTCTAGTCTGTTACACACTTATAATTAATAAACGTTTATGGCATTACTTAACTCAAATAATCAAATTGATACATCCTACGTAAATAAAGCATTTAATGATGAATTTGGTTTTGTACATAAATTACATCAGAATTCATTAGATACATATAATCAAATCTATTTATCTATAAACTTATAAATATTCGTATATAAATCGATATCGATTTATACTTTTAAATTGCTGTCGAAACCTTTGAACATTTTTTAAGTATTGGGACATATATAACTACATACAAGCTTATATCAGTTATGTCTGATCAGATCCAATCATATATAAACTTATGCACGACTATACATGAATTTATATTAGCCATGCCTGATCAGATCGAATTATATATAGGCCTATTATATATGGGTTTGTATCAGTCAGATCTGATCAGATCTAGTCATGTATTAACCCATGTATAATTATATATAAGCCTACATATGATCATACATAGGCAGATATAATTCAGGTCTGATCAGATCTAATTATATATAGACCTATATATAGCTTTATACATAGTTCGAGACATAATGTATTAGTCAGACATGATCAGATCAAATTATATATAACGTCATGAATAATTATACATGGAGGTAGATATGATTATATATAATCATACATAAATTCATGTATAATTATATATAATCATACATAAATTCGTGTATAACTATATATAATCATACATAATTATATATAATTAGGCAAAATCATTTTTTCCCGGGTAAACATGCAGATAAATTGCAATCAAATAGTTAATCAAAACTGAAGACCTTGACTCCAGTGATTCTGATTCTAGGCATAGCTGATTTTATATTGTTTTAATTGAACACACTAAAATTCTTTAAATCAGTTCAGATAATACTTTTTGATTTATAATTTAATATTATTACAAGATTGTGTTGATTATTTTGACATTTATTTCAAGAAGTGGCAGCGATTCAAATTCAGATTCTTCTCCGATTATAAACTTTATAGTCACTATTCACAGAGGATTTTTAGACACTCGGACTCGTTTTTTTGGAATCGGAGAAGAATCTGAATTTGAATCGTTGCCACTTCTAGAATCAGAATCACTGGAGTCAAGGTCTTCTGTTTGACTATTTGATTGTAATTCATCTGCATGTTTATTTTTCAGATGATATCATTGTGATGACATATTATGAAAAGAAAATTTAAATTTAATAATTTTAGTTATTTTAATCACCTGATAAATATTGTACTGTTCATCATACGTTAATTATATGTGATTTAATCATAATTCCTAGCTTATAAATAGCAAAATATCAATTTCGCTGTTTGACCGATTAACTAGTTAACTAGTTAATCGGTTAAGCAGTTAACTAATTTAACCGATTAACCAGTTAACTAATTTAGTCAGTTAACTAAGTTAACCGATTAATTTAAATTAGCTAGCTGGCTGATGAACTAATTAACCTGGTTAAACTTTATGGCCGGTTTAGTCGGCCAAATTGTACAGCACTAGTAGAAAAGTTTAAATATATTTTAATCCTGAAATCAACATCAGATATTTTGGCGCATACAGAATACTATGAGGTGTAATTACTGAAATCGCTGACCACAAAATTACCAGCTAACCAAAACATCTCGGTGTATTCTGGAGGCTGCGGGGACCAGACGGTAGTCATTTCTCTGTAATTAAAAAAAAAAAACATTATTATTATTATTATACAAATTAAAATGTATAAAAATGAAATGCCTTAATTTTGATGTAAAAAAAAAACTATCAATTTATATGATCAAATTCTTAGTATTTCATGTTTTCTACAAACGCTATGAAAAAAAATTTTTTTTGTCTAAATATTTGTTTACCCAAACGAAAGACGCCATTTTTTGTAAACGAATCGAATTTAATACTGAAAATTCTAAGAAATTAATATCTCCAGTACGTAGTTAGGTACTAATGAGATAAAGAACTTCAATATTTTCCATGTATGAAAAAAAAAAAAAAAAAAATGTCGCGAATGAAATAGTTTAATAAATGTTATTTATTTAATTAATTATTAAGTAGATTATTAAGTAAAAAAAAATTAGTACCGGTACATAAACAGCGTAAAAAAAAATGTATTATTTTTTATACTTAATTATAAATTAATATAATAAATAAATTTATTAATAAGATGATAAAAAGAGGTGTAACTGACACGCTGGTAATTAATAAAAATAAAATAATAATTAAATAAATGATTTATTTCAAACTGAGATTAATTGAAATCTCATAATTAATTAATTAATTAATTAACTTGTATATTCTGCGACAATTACAAATAAAATAGATTTATTGGACTTAATCGAGAGACACTTCTATGGAGGGCAGAGGTACCTCTACTCTCCAAAGACACTATACGCGTCTAAACTCGATGATTGCTAACTAGTGATGCGGAATGACCGTCATTTTGAGTTTAGATCACACGACAGTCCGCTGACGGTCGAAATGCGAAATGACCGTCACAAATTTTTTGGTCAGAGTCCGTCATTTCGGACTATTAAAACATTTTTTGTCTCAAATTTGATCAGTCGCATCAAGCTAGGTGATTTGTGACCGTCATCAAATTTTTGGTCACAAATTAACGTTTAATCAAGAATTTTGTCAGTCACAACCAGCTAGATGATTGGACGCAATCTTTTTTTGTAAATGATTGAAAAATTAATTTTTTCCTTCGTATTCTTATCTCGTGGTATTTTTAAGAAAATGACGGTTTCAAAATTTTAATTTGTATAAAAGTTATAAAGGCGTTGTATGATGTCGCCACAATTGTGACGGTCCGTTATTTTATGATAACGGTTCTCTGACGGTCTTGTGACCAGGACGTGACGGTTAGCTTCACATCACTAATAATATCTAAAATTGATTCTTTTATCACTATGTGATCCCGAGCTCCCAGCAGCTGGATCTGTGACGCTCATAAGCATTACAATGCTGACATCTATAATTTAATATTTTTTAAATAATTATTTAAATTCAAATAAATTAACGTGATACAAAAACACAATATATATAATAGCATATTACACACCTAGGGAGAAAAGTAGGACATTCTAAGCTGCGTGTGGAATTACCTATTCGAGGAAAAGGCGAGGGTGGCACACACACACGGGTTGGAATGCACTACTTTCCTCCCTTGGTGTTTAATGTACTATTCCTTACTTGTTTTCGTGCCCACAGATAATTTAAAACCCACTTGGGGGCAATCGATCTTCGAAAACAAAAGTACGTGCTGTCGGACCCTGAAATATCCAATTTTGTGTCGTAAGATGCTGCAACTTATCTCAGGCCGCGTAAAATTTTTTTTTTGTCCGCGAATCGGATTTATTTCTCATATTTTCGACCCTACAAAATATCAATGTAATTTTATCTTATTCAGTAGTTTACTCATAAAATTCCTCTTATCTATTCACAATAACTATAACCCATCTAAGCCTTTCCGGAAAAGCCGTGGCGAAAAATCATCTATCGAAACCCAGCGAAGGTTACGAACTTGAAAAATGGGTTCATTACCCAGGTAGGAATCGCCAAGGCTGACTATAGGCCGAACCTTGGCCCTGTTGTCACTTGCCAAGCTTCAGCAGCTGACCATTGGCCCAAGCCTCAGCCAGGGCTTGGCTCAATGGTTTGATTACGTTAAGCCAAGTCTTGGCAGCTAACCATTGGCCCAAGTCTAGGCCGAGCTTGGTCCAATGGTTTCATTAAATTAAGCCGAGCCTTGGGTAGTGACCATTGGCCCGAGCCTCGGTCAGGGCCAGGCCCGATAGTTTAATTTTTGTTAAATCGAGCCTTGGCCGCTAACCATTGGCCCAAGGATCGGCTGAGGCTGGGTCCGATAGTTTAATTTTTGTCACGCCGAGCCTTGGCAGCTGACCATTGGCCTATGCCTCAGCCTGGGTTAAATTTTTATTTAATATTAAAATTATCAACTTTACATGTGTCTTTATATATGTATATAGAGAAGACCAGGGTATTACGGCCTACCGAGTATACGATTAAGATCAATAATTTCCATTTAATTAGTTATTGCTATGTACAAAACTTTAGTTAACATGAAATTTTTATTTTTGGCGGGCAAAATGGGGTACCCTTCAAAAAAATTGAAAAAAGAAATTTCTGAAAGTTGATCAAATTTCATTAAATTCAAATTTTTTATATGTAATATACATAAAGAAAAATTACATTTCACATCATTGGTTTATTAATCGTTTCCCCTCGATTAGCTTAATTACTAATTGTTATTTAATAAAAAAAAACAATTCTATATTTTTTATTTGTCATTGTTTTGAACCCAAAAAACGTGTTTTTTGATTTTTTTAGGTTACAGATTATTTTGCATTATTTCAAAAATTTTATCAATTAAAAATAAAATATCATTTTCGAATATTTTTAGTGGCCGAATTTGCCCTAGCTATAGAGAATCAGCCGAAAAATGGATTAATATATTAAATTTTTTTTTAATTTGACGATAAAAATATGAAAGAATCATTTTTTCAGAATTTTCGGATGGTCCATTTTGCTCCAGGTGTCATGTGTAGGGCTAAAAATGCGCAAATATATCGAATTTATAGCAATTAGACGAAAAAAAAAATTTGTTTTTTTTAAATATTTTGGGGGTACTCCGTTTTGCCTACCCTACCCCCTTTTGCCCTCCCCCCTTCCCTAATAGTGCTACTTGATCTTACTCTTAATTTATTCATTTCTATCAAATCATAAAATTACAAATTAATAAATATATGTCATTACTCAACAGATAATTTTAAGTTCATTAAATAAAATTACATTTCACCTCATCTTTACGATCTAATATTTGTGAATTAAATTGTACTTAAATAATTTAACAAGCAAAAAAATCATGACTATCTGGACATCAGATTTAGCACAGTGGATAGCGTCCCAGCCTAGTAATCAGAAGGATCTCAGTTCGAACCCCGGTAGCGCCCAAATAATTTTATTCGTTATTTCCTATTAATTCAGTAATGAGTTAATTACACTTCAATCTAATGTCGATAAAAGTGCGATCAAACTTTTTTTTAATTATATTTATTAATTTAAATAATAATATTTTAGATCGAACATTGGGTGAGCCTTAGATTTTTTGCTTCCCGAGGTTTGGCCGAGGCTTGATTATTTGTTTCCCAAGCATTGGCCGAGGCTCGATTTTTCGTTTCCCAAGACTCGGCCGAGGCTTGATATTTTGTTCCCCAAGGCTTGCGACATGGACATCATCCAAGGCTTGGACCAATGCTCATCCAATGGTTCAGCCAAAGCTTGACCAAGGCTCGGGACTCTGGCATGACGACTGGCCAATGCTTGGTCCGAGCCTTGGCCAATGGTCCCTTCCTACCAGGGTATTTTAATGTTTTCTGTGATTTGAACGGGAGGCTAAAAATTATTAAAATATTTTTAATTGAATTATATTTCTTTGTTTTTTTCGAGAAAATTTGTTTGACCTTTAAAAAAATATATTACTTATCATATCAATGTAATTAAAGTGCAATTAGTGTAAAAAAAAAACCGATGATGCATAATTAAAAATATTGATGATAGTTTGGGAAACTTTGGTGACCAAATTCCATTGTTAAAGTCATTCGATGACAAAAAACGATAATAAAACTATAATAAATAATAACAAATACCATTAGAGCTAAGGTCGTTTGCTGATGTAAGCATTCAAAAAATCCTAGCTATTTTGTAAACATTGAACATGAGGTGATGTCGCGACCTAATAATTGTAACAATAACGATTAGTTTGAGTATATATACGACAGAAATTTCGTTAGAAGAAACATAAAGCATCAAAACAGTCAACAATTAATTTTTTTTTGCTTGATATAAAAAACAATTTATAAAATGTTTTTAAAATTTTTATTGATTTTTTTCTTCTTGATCGGGATCGCCGAAATGAGGGTAAGTATAATAATTATTATAATTAATAATATTTTGAAAAAAATTATTATTATTGAATAATTAGATTCATATATATGCATAGTAATATATACAACTGAATAAAAGTTTCTTATATATTTATATACCATATATATTAAGATCCATAAAAAAGTAAAAAATGTTATTTTCGTTTTGAGTTTCTTTTTTTAATAAAAACATTTTTTTTTTTAATTATAAATTGATAAATTTTCATTTTGATGTTTAAATATAAAAGAACAGATAGAAAAAGATGGTGGAAGTCATGTCTCTGTATACTCCTACCATCTTATTTATTTACCCGCGTAGACGCATTGCAATCATACCTTGATTAGAAAATACGATTAATGAAGATTAAAATAGTATATTACACACCAAGGGAAGTGAAGTAAGAAATGTCTCAGATCACGTAATTGTTGGTCGAGGCGAAGCCGAGGTCAACAAACATGTGATCTGAGGCTTTCTTATTTACTTCCCGAGGAGTGTATACTATTTTTCTCGTCGACGGAGGCGGAAAGCGGCAACTTCGTTTGGCACAGTGAGATGAAAGTTGACGCTTTCCGTCCGGAGGCGAGAAAATACTTAAGATATCCCGGGTTAAAAATACTGATTGAAAAGAATTGAGAAGCGGTCACTCCATGCAAACTGTATATCTATATATACAAACAAAAGAATTGAAGTATTGAAAAGAATTCGAATTTTATCATTTTTAATTCTTTTCAATCAATATTTTTAAACAAGGATAAGCCGCATATATACTATTTGACTGGACTACATGTTTTTCCGTGCGGGTCTTTTAATACGTATTGCACTAAATAAAAAAAATAGTAATCAGGAGACACGGTAGTATCTCGCGCCAAGTACACGTTCAAACACATGTATATGTGTGAAGTGTCATGGCGCGAGCCTACCGTGTAT
Organism: Microplitis deprimator; assembly: GCA_964016945.1. NCBI lineage: Eukaryota > Metazoa > Arthropoda > Insecta > Hymenoptera > Braconidae > Microplitis > Microplitis deprimator. The sequence continues at coordinate 11,536,757 of OZ024708.1, read as the reverse complement.
CTATACCGTAGACATAGTGGTTTTTGGCTCTTTTTAGCTCTCATTTTTAAAAACTTTTTTAAAATAATAAATTTTTAGAAAATTCCTTTTCTATTCGAAAGATAATTGATTGTTCGTCTTAAAATTATAAAAATTTATTCATTTTAGTTATGAGAACTAATTCAAATAATGAAATTAGGCCAGCATATACTATAGCACCCCCAATTTAGACACTTTTATAAATTTTTTCATGCGAAAAGGGCACTGCCAGAGAATAAAAAGTTATAAGAAATGCCATGATTCAGTAAAACATTCAAATTTTTTATAGCAATGATTCATTTTTGCGCCACCAGCGGTGCTTCAGTCTGTATTCTTTACTATAGTTTCATTGAGTTAAATGGAAATTCTGATGTAAAATTCAAACAATCCGTAGTTAAATTATCGATATCATATCAGGAGATGACGATCTATAGAATGTAAGAACGTTCTAGATTTCAATGATATAATAAATCCTTGTTAATGTTTAAGATGAATTTTTTTTATTCATTTCGCATTCAAATTTTACTTGTATTTTTTTAATGTTTCCTGATTTCGCATACATATATACATATATATATCACAGAAATATTATTTGTGGGTTGCTAAAAAAATTTTTTTTTTATTTTCTTAAGTTCTATCTAGTTATATCCGCTAGGTGGTATCAAAATCATATAATATTTACCGCGATGACAGATACAGATGTTGTCATTGGCTGTCTTTGGCCGAACTACCCTAATAGCACAGTTTGCTTTAGCAAAAGTTTACTTACAAAAATTTCCTTGAATTTTTCTTCAAATATCCGTCAACTTCGGACTTTTCTGTTTTTAACGACAATTTGCATACAACTTGCTAAACAATGTGACGTAAATTTACCACCCGAATTAGAATGCAAATTCACTTCAAAAGTTAACTAGAAAAAATTTTTGCTGAAAATAAGAAAATTTATACATAAAAACGTCTACATTACGGATAAATAGTTTACAATTTTTCAAGTCAACAATAAATTGATGTAAAATTTGCCTGAAAAATGACGAAAAATTTTTTCTCGTTGACTATTGAAGTGAATTTGGATTCTAATTCGGGAAGTAAATTTACGTCAAATTGTATGGCAGGTTGTATATAAGTTGTCGTCAAAAATGGAAAAGTCCAAAGTTAACGGACATTTGACGAAAAATTCAAGGACAATTTTGTAAGTAAACTTTTGTCAAAGCAAACTGTGCTATTAGGAAAGTTTCCTTATGTTATGTCCTCAGTGGCGTCAAGTGCCGCCACCTGTTAATTAATTACTGAACTTGAAAAACATAAATAGGCACGCATTTAATTTCTATTTGAAATTTACATATTGAGATCTTACAACATTTATTGCATCTTATCAATAATTAGTCGATAATTCAAATAATAAATCAATGTATTACATACTTTTTAAATTATCTATTCAAATTATAAGAAATTTGGAATAAATAGATAAATAAATCATTATATTGTATTCGGAATAGTATATTGTACAACTAGTGCGGTAAGTTGTCGATTGCCCACGAGAGCAACTTGGCTCGTGTGGGTAATCGGCAACATCGCACGAATCGAACATACTTTTTTTTATAATTAATGCGATGGTAACAGCGATTGCAATTATGATCTCATACTAATTAAATTTTCAATACTTTATTTATGTGAAGGTTAGTTTGGTACATTACCTATATAATGTTATGTCAAATCAACTATCTGAAGTTCTCTATCAATAATAATCGTTGTCTTTTTTTACCCTCACTCCTAGTAAACGAGTCTAATTTCATATCATGACTATACACTAACAAGATATGTATGTATAAAACTATTTTTTTATATCAATTAATTGAAAAATCTACCTTCCATTTCGGCTGCCGAATGGCCTTTTTTTAATTTTTACAGATGAAATCTGTTTTTTGGGTGATTTTTAATCCTAAAAGTCTTTGTTAAAATTACGATGTTAAATAGTAAAAAATATAACCCACATAGTAAATTTTGAAATAACACAATTAAAAATTTACGTTAATAAAAGTCTAGTCTACGATTACAATGTTAACATCGTAAATTTTGGTAGAGTTTTCTTTACGTGTATGTTACTTCACTCGATGTATTGATAAGTAATAAATTTAAAAAAATCAAGATATTTTTGACATTTAAAATTTTTATTTGCATCTAAATATAGAGATGTGGGTACTCAAACTATAATCATGATGGCAAACTTATTTTAATGGTGGGCGAAAATAATAATTTCAATAAAATGCTCTCTAAACATGAATTAGTGAAAATAGTGAAAATAAGTGAATATTCACTAATTAAAAGTGCCAATCGTACCACTTTTTGGAATTAGTGGTACGATTTGCACTTTGAATTAGTGAATATTCACTTTTTTCACTAATTCATGTTTAGAGAGTGATAATTAATGGTAATAGTGAACTATATAGAGTTCGAAAAAGGTAATAATAATCACCTTGAAATAATTATTGCCGGTAATACTAAATCTATAATAAATAAAAGTGGAAACAACAATGTTATTGAAATTACTGTATTTGGTAATAGTGGAGCGATTCTATTGGAAAATGATAATAGTAATGGAATTACTCTCTAAACATGAATTAGTGAAAAAAGTGAATATTCACTAATTCAAAGTGCAAATCGTACCACTAATTCCAAAAAGTGGTACGATTGGCACTTTGAATTAGTAAATATTCACTTATTTTCACTATTTTCACTAATTCATGTTTAGAGAGTAGAGTAATTGTTAGAGGACAAAGTGGAGTGATTAATCCAAGAAATCTGGGACGGAGAAGGAATAAATTTTACGAAATTAATGCTCCTAATTATTAATTTAGTGACTACCGAATGAACCATAAAAATAAATCAATCGGACACATGATGATATATGATCATTTATGAAGACTTAGATTTAATAGTCATATTTATTATACGTTAATATGTGGTTTATGTATGGCAATATATGATCATGAATGAACACTCAGATTAGATACTCTCTAAAAATGAATCAGTGAAATTTTTTCAAATTAGTGAATATTCACTGGGAACCAGCTATAAGTATACCACTGGTTGAATTAGTGGTATAGCTGTAGAAATAGTGACTATCCACTGTTTCGCGAGAATTTCACTAATTCATTTTTAGAGAGTATATATATGATCCTACCTGATCAAACTGTTTTATAAAGATGATGATATGTGGTAATAATATTAATATATATGCTCGTATGCACACACACACACACACACACACACACACACACACGCGCGCGCGCGCACACACAGGCATCATTCTGAAAATAGTCAGAATAAATTCGTAGGACCTCAAAACGTTGACATTTGATGAAAACTCGATTGTCGAAAATCGGGGTGATAACATTAACTTCCCGAATTTTTTGAAAATCACCGATTTTCGTAGCGGAAAGTTAAAAACGGTTTTTTTGCTCGAAACTTGAAATAAAAAATGAAGAGATTGATTAAGGATAAAAACGTATTTTATTCTTGAAAGAACATTTAAAAACGAAAATTTTGAACAAGGAAAAAAAAACAACCCGATTGGTGTGTTTTTCACAAAATTATAAGCACTGAATCAAAAAAATCTCGAATTTTAAAAAAAATCGATCTCAGAAACGAGTGGTCGTAAAAATTTAAAAAAACTCATAAAAATGTTTTTTATCAGTTTCAAGAACATATAAATTTTTCAAAAACATTAGGGATGGGGGTGACCCCAAAAAGTTGCCGATTTGATATGGAATGCCCTAAATATACTTGTATGTTGAAATATTATTTGATTAATAAATAATTACAATAAAAAAATTGAGAATATTTATTTATTGTCTTATTTCAGTTTTATAAAAAAAGTTGTAAAAAAGAAATAAGTGATAATTAATTAAGATAATAATTGTCCTATTCACGGGCACTATTTTTTAATTAAACATTCATATTATATTTCACTCGATGTATTAATGAGTAATTAACTTTCAACTTTTTAATATGTGTGTGAAAAACTTGTCGACTTTTTCTTCTTAATCACCATTTCTGTAGTAAAGGTAATTACAATAATTATTATTATTATTTATATTCTGAAAAAAAAGTAACTGTTGTACAATTATATATATATATATATATATATATATATATATATATATATATACATAAATATATACTGTATGTATATTCTATTAGTTTGAAATGTGTCGGGGCGTAAAAAATGTGATTTTCGTTTTCAATTTTTTTTTTAACTTGCTTTTAATTACTATTTTTTCTTTATTTCTTCAACGAAATTGTTAATATGCGCCACATGCGGAGAAAAAAGGACATTCGAGGGCCTCAACGAAATAATATAAGCAATATAAACCGAAGCTGAAATTTACAGTAGATGACAAGAACTTCCCGGGAAAAAATCATCAGACCTGATCATGCGTTATTCATGCACGATCATGGCTGAATCATGTAAAATCAAGCATGATCGTGCAGGACGATTTTTTCCCGGGTTATTTAAAATAATTTGACTTTAAAATTTTAATCATTCAGTTAAATTTTGCAATTAAAAATCGTACCGCGAGTCATTTTTTTTTCTTGGATCATGGTCAAGGTAATAAATTTTCGGTAAAAGTATTAGAGCTTTATTGCAGTTGAAAAGGCGCCTCTATTTGTCACCCTCAAAAGAAAGGAAATCAATATAAAACTGGCTCCTTTCAGCCAACTGGGACATGTTTTTATCAAATCTAGCTGAATAAGTGACATTGTACTTTCATAAAACAGTACTTTTTTTGTTAAGTATTTAAAAATAGGATTAAAAATGATATCTTAGTTGAGTAAACTTGATGTTTTTATCGATAGTAATTATTGTATGAGTCTTTAAAAGATTTAAACCAGATAAGATGTTACATTACAGTAGATATTAAAATCTTAAGGATATTTGAAAATCTATGTGACCCTCAATCTATAGACTTTTTATATGGAGTCTAGTCAATAGACCTTCACTTTAAATTCGTGAAAATCAATACCTACTCTCGCTTCGTTACTCAAATGTAAATTTTTTTATTAAAAACATTTCAAATAATTTTTTTTTTGGTAAATATTTTACAAAAAAATTTATCAATTGACTAAATTTATTTTTTTTATAAGTTTATAAGAATTTGGGCTTCAAAATTTTAATTTTACCCAAATCAGAAAAATTTTAATTTTTATTGATTAAATTGGAGTTGAATACAGAATTCTAGTTATTGACTTAAAATGAATATTTTGTCTGAAAAATTTATTTGCATAAGCGATGGAAATAAAGATACATTTATTATCAAAGTACCTTGTTTTTATATGAAGTCTTTATTTTATTTATTACATAAAAAAAATAGGAAGAAGGAAATTCGAAAAAGTTCCGAAATGCTTAGGGCCAACTCCTTTAATCGAAACAAGAATCATCCCCTTTGACCGATGTACTTCTAAGAGTCAGAGCATGCGCATTGATAACTCAACAAGGGGTTGTCATCACTGAGGAGGGGCTCTCTCTACTGTGACTCAGTTTATCCACCCACAAACTCAACATCTTGGATTTTACATTTAAATAAAAACTTTTATTAAATTTTTGTCTTGCGAAATGCTTTATATCATCATTTAAATTATTGTATTAATATGATAGTAATATAAATGATAGTAATTAAGTTAATATTGTGAACTGTTGTGAATTTATTACAGTGGATTAACGATTTTCTAGTTGGAGTTTTTAACATGAATGTGAGTATTGCTTTGATATTGACTAAAGCTTATGAGAGCTTTGAGACTTGGAATCTCTGTTGCCGAGTACATTTTAACAATCTCAGAATAAAAACTTTAAATATAAATTTATTGTATATTCAACAATTTAATAAAAATAAATTTTATTTCAACTAAAAAGATATTATTTAATTCACTGAAGTGAATTAAATAGTCGTATTGAGTTTATCGGATTGATTCAAGCAAGATGCTTTTGTTATCTAAAAAAAGACTTACCCTCTCAAGTAGAACAGAGACAACTTTAAGATGTCAAAAAGATGTCTTTTAAAAGGACGAGATAATTTTTTTTTTGTCTCAAAGTCATATTTTTTTTTTTGTAAATAAGAAATATTGGATGTTGGTTCTAAGAGCCATAGAAAATTTGTATTATTTTTCCTATCTTAAAAAAGGCATTTTAATTAAAAAATCGTTTAGATGATGATTCATTTGACAATTATTTGTAATTAACTTTTTGTCTTCACTTGTGTCAGGTCTTTTAAGCAGATATTTTTTCGGTGACATAAATTCCTGATCGTTTTGTCAACATTTTGGTGCCTTATCGATATGTCAAAAAACAGCCTAAAAACTGATATCTTATAAATGTCACAAAGTCAAGTGTGCTACTTGGGTTGTTAAATTGAAGATAGAATATTTCGAACAAATTAAATCTTTTGAATTCCATAAAAAAAAAAAGTATTTATTTAAAATTAAACCAACAATTTTGAAAGGCATACTTTCAAAAAAAAACTAATTTGTTTTATTTATATTTTATGAAAGTCACTTTACTTATACTTACAAATTTATTCATTAAAAAAAGTACTCCAATCTTTAAGAAAGCATCAAACAAGTACGAAGGAACACTTGTAATATTTTTGAATGCTTTTTTTAAAAATATGTCACTGTTATTTTGGTGAATAATAACTTTGAATAATAATAATTTTGAATAATTTAAATCTTTATTTGTTAATACTTTTAAATTAAACAAATATTTTAAAATCTATACAGTTGAAAAATATTTTTAATAGACAATTTGTGGCCTCTATTTATTTGTATACTAAAGGTATATAGGAGTAATTAGGGAGTTTGTCGATTCTAATTTAATTGAAGCCTTAGAGAACACGAGGGTTATTAATGATACTAGTGTCTATTTTATCAGATTATGAATAATCAAAATATATAAATAAATAATAATAAGGCAACAAAACAGTATGAATAACGAAAAAAGGGGTAAGATGGTCCCTCAGTTTATGGTGGCCACCTCTGAAAAATTATAAAAAAAAAAAAAAAAAAATTTCCATGTTCATATATATTAGAGATTAAATGATTTACTGGTATAAATATATTGACCGGGGTAAGTGGGACCTCCCTGTGGAAAAGGTCATAAAATCTCATAAAAAAAATTGGCTATGAGAAAACGATCAGTATTTGTCCGCGAAAAATCTCAAAAATTCTTATACAATTATTTTCTCATAGATGGTGCATCACAAAAAATTTTTTTTTTAAATTCTCATTTAAATGATCAGAATCTATAAGAAACAGAAGCTGTAATTTTGTGATTATAAGTATTAATGAGTTCTCGAAAAATGTAAAGTTTACAATTGCGTAGATTCTGGAAATGAATAAGATTGTATGAGACGATTTCTGAAGTAATCATATAAGATTTGATACTGATTAATCAATGTGAGTATAGTAATTTTCCATACAGTAACGAAAAAATTTATGAAATTAATTAAGTTACAGTTTCTTTAGTATTGATTAAGGTTTATATGCTAAATTATTGAATTTTTTAGCATGAATTCAAAAAGTTTTTATTATGTATACTCAAGAATATTTTTATGAGTATTTACGCGGAAAATCCTCAGCAATTTATTCCCGACAAATCTATGAAATTGAGTCAGTTTATTTATTCATCAAAAATTACTCAAGTAAACATTAATATTAAATATTAAAGTCATTATAGGATCAGGAGACACGGTAGTATCTCGCGCCAAGTACACGTTCAAACACATGTATATGTGTGAAGTGTCATGGCGCGAGCCTACCGTGTATCTATACCGTAGACATAGTGGTTTTTGGTCAGGAGACACGGTAGTATCTCGCGCCAAGTACACGTTCAAACACATGTATATGTGTGAAGTGTCATGGCGCGAGCCTACCGTGTATCTATACCGTAGACATAGTGGTTTTTGGCTCTTTTTAGCTCTCATTTTTAAAAACTTTTTTAAAATAATAAATTTTTAGAAAATTCCTTTTCTATTCGAAAGATAATTGATTGTTCGTCTTAAAATTATAAAAATTTATTCATTTTAGTTATGAGAACTAATTCAAATAATGAAATTAGGCCAGCATATACTATAGCACCCCCAATTTAGACACTTTTATAAATTTTTTCATGCGAAAAGGGCACTGCCAGAGAATAAAAAGTTATAAGAAATGCCATGATTCAGTAAAACATTCAAATTTTTTATAGCAATGATTCATTTTTGCGCCACCAGCGGTGCTTCAGTCTGTATTCTTTACTATAGTTTCATTGAGTTAAATGGAAATTCTGATGTAAAATTCAAACAATCCGTAGTTAAATTATCGATATCATATCAGGAGATGACGATCTATAGAATGTAAGAACGTTCTAGATTTCAATGATATAATAAATCCTTGTTAATGTTTAAGATGAATTTTTTTTATTCATTTCGCATTCAAATTTTACTTGTATTTTTTTAATGTTTCCTGATTTCGCATACATATATACATATATATATCACAGAAATATTATTTGTGGGTTGCTAAAAAAATTTTTTTTTTATTTTCTTAAGTTCTATCTAGTTATATCCGCTAGGTGGTATCAAAATCATATAATATTTACCGCGATGACAGATACAGATGTTGTCATTGGCTGTCTTTGGCCGAACTACCCTAATAGCACAGTTTGCTTTAGCAAAAGTTTACTTACAAAAATTTCCTTGAATTTTTCTTCAAATATCCGTCAACTTCGGACTTTTCTGTTTTTAACGACAATTTGCATACAACTTGCTAAACAATGTGACGTAAATTTACCACCCGAATTAGAATGCAAATTCACTTCAAAAGTTAACTAGAAAAAATTTTTGCTGAAAATAAGAAAATTTATACATAAAAACGTCTACATTACGGATAAATAGTTTACAATTTTTCAAGTCAACAATAAATTGATGTAAAATTTGCCTGAAAAATGACGAAAAATTTTTTCTCGTTGACTATTGAAGTGAATTTGGATTCTAATTCGGGAAGTAAATTTACGTCAAATTGTATGGCAGGTTGTATATAAGTTGTCGTCAAAAATGGAAAAGTCCAAAGTTAACGGACATTTGACGAAAAATTCAAGGACAATTTTGTAAGTAAACTTTTGTCAAAGCAAACTGTGCTATTAGGAAAGTTTCCTTATGTTATGTCCTCAGTGGCGTCAAGTGCCGCCACCTGTTAATTAATTACTGAACTTGAAAAACATAAATAGGCACGCATTTAATTTCTATTTGAAATTTACATATTGAGATCTTACAACATTTATTGCATCTTATCAATAATTAGTCGATAATTCAAATAATAAATCAATGTATTACATACTTTTTAAATTATCTATTCAAATTATAAGAAATTTGGAATAAATAGATAAATAAATCATTATATTGTATTCGGAATAGTATATTGTACAACTAGTGCGGTAAGTTGTCGATTGCCCACGAGAGCAACTTGGCTCGTGTGGGTAATCGGCAACATCGCACGAATCGAACATACTTTTTTTTATTATTAATGCGATATTACTATCTTAGTGCTCGCTGTTTTATTCTCCAAGTAGCTTTTTGCTGATTCAACTGTTGCCGCGACATTTTTGTGGGTTATACGATATTCTGCATGCGACAAGTAAATTTGCGTGCGACAAGTTTACTTTTCGCACTCAAATTGGCGAACAAAAGAGCGTGCGCCAAGATAGCTCTTATATCGCATGAATGATAAAAAAATATAAACCTAGTTTAACTGGTTTTGGAATATTTCCTGTCACCCGATACTCGAAACCTAAATAACACACGCATAAAAATCATGAATAGGCCCTTTTTTAGCTAACAGTTAATATGGGTAAGTGCAAATCCATATTGTATGAAGAATTAAGAATAGGAAACGAATAAAAAATAAATGTTACTTATAACTGAAAATCATATTACAGGGACTTAACTATTATTGTTAATATATATATATATATAATGTTGGTGTGCCTTTAAACTGAAAAAAAAAGAATATCATTCAATTGAATAAATTTAGTAAAGCACACCAAGAACATTGAAATTTTTTTTTTCGATTTTTTTTTTCAATTCTATGAAAATGTTTTCCATGATTTCGAATTATATTAGGTACTTGGTATTTTTTTGATTTGATTTATTCTTTTTTGTAAGAAGAATCTTTTTTTAATTGCAAAAAATTTTAAACGTGTACTTGGCGCGATTTCATACAGAGCACCTGCTATAGGTAGGATCTACTATAGTCCATTTCAAAAAGGTACTCTTCGCTCTGTCAAATGACAGAAGGGTACTCAAACAAAGTCGTACTGAAATTTGGAATATAACACTTCTGAAATAAATGTCTTAACAGGGACACTACAAATCGTAGGCGCGATCTCGTGGCGAGCGCCGAACTACTCCCGCTGCTGCTGCCTAGCACCGGTAACTTTCCCCTTCTCTATATCTCCGAACAGTTAAAATATTTAAAGTACAAGAAAAAGTGATTATATTAGTATTTTTGGTGTAAATTCTTAAAAAAAAAATAAAGTTAAGCAATTATTTTTGAATGAATCTGATAAAATTAATATTTTATGTGAAGGGAAATTATTTATAAAATCTCATAAGTACTCCATAATATTTTATAAGTAATAGCCTTATAACTAAAACTTACAAAAACTCATAAATCACATAGCTTTTAAATTAAAATTAAATTTTTCAAGTTTTTACAAGTTAATTCGATTATAGATTTTCTTACTAATTCTCATAAAATGTTTATGAGAAAAAGGTCTGCATTTGTCCATGTGATTCCTGATTCAGTCTCATAAAATTTCTAAGAAATACTTGTTAAATATTTTCTCATAAAATATGATAAATATTTTATGATATTCAATAAGATATTATCTCCTAGGATAACTTTTATTAAAACTTATAAATTCTAAAAATTTCGTATAAAAAAATAATCTTATTGAGATTTTGTAAGTATTATAACATCGGAATTCGCCTGATCAATTCTTATTGAAGATACATTAGAATAAACTGTAACAATCTTATAGAGGTGAAAGTACTTATTCAATCTTATAATCTTTGGCGGAATTCGAGTCACAAAATCTCATAAATTGAAAAATCTTACTCATTCTTTTAAAAATCTAGTACGGAAATCATGATAGGAAAACATTAAAAGCTTTGACTCATAGATTCTCATAAGAATTCATATGAGAATTTTTTTAAATCTCATAGATATTGTCGAAGCTCATAGATTCTTATAAAAAATATTCAATATCTTATCAGAATTTATGAGAGCTTTTCCACAGGGCTATGACGAAAAATTGTTAAACTTAATTTTCTCGTAATTTTTTTTGTCAGAATCAAAATAATTATTTTGTCGATTTTTTTGAGGAAGTCATCATTGCTCCTTTCCACCCTATATAACTGTATTCATACATACACGGAAAAAAGACAATAAAAAAAATTACAGTTTCATACAATATTGTAACTTGGTGCTTCAAATTGAAAACTATTCATTTGAAACAATTTTGTAAGAATTACACTTTCAAATAGTAATTTTATTAAATGTAATTCTCAGTAGAGAAGTAAATTTTACAGTTTACAATATACTTTTCGCTCAATAATTTAGTAAAAATCTGAAATTCATATTTGAAACTAATTTTTATAGTTTTCTATTCAAAGTGCTGTGTTACTATGTGAAATTTTTATTTTTCTTGTTTTATTTTTTTTCTTTACCTCAATAATATACTTATTTTTTCAAATATAAAAATTGTTGAAATAGCAATGAAATTAAAAAAATCTGGAAACCGGTTGACCCTGCAGTCCAGCCTCAAAACTTCCTGCTGTTCTCAAGTCCCTTGAGCTCGAAAACATAATTTTCAATACATGTTCGAGCTCTTTGAGCTTGACAGTACCTTCGAGTACTTTTGTATTGTCATAAATTAATAAATTCAATGTTTTTGGACAGAAATTAATAGAAATGTTCAAGATGGAGAGTTACATGAGCTTTGAATCAAACCAAAGCGTTAATATATGAAGCATCCGGAAAAAAATGTCAGAAACAAGTGATTTTTATAAATTTTTGTCGATGATATTATTTCAACTAACGAACTGATTGCAATAAATTATGTAGCGATTATCGAAGACTATAGAGACAAAGGGCCGATATAAGTTTTGGAGCACAAGAGGAATTATAATATGCGTTATCCAGGAAAAATAACGTAAATTGTTATTTTCCAAATTTTTTATGGCCGATATCTTCCCGACTAATCGGCGGTTTTTGAGGTTTGAGACGGACTTGAATGCGCTTTTTCTACTTCTAACTCTAAAAAGTTTTTATGGCCAGTCGGTTCTTCAATTTTTAAGTTTACTATATAGAAAAAAAAACTTCTTTGAAATTCTTTCGACAACGATTTCTTTTGAACGATAAATCCAATTTTGATGGTTGAACACGCAGAGAATTTTACGGAATTTTTTACATCAAAAATTTATAGAAAAATTACTATATTATAGTAACAAGAGGACAGTATGGAATTTATTGAACAAATTACTAATAATGTAGAAATTTTTAAAATACATCGAGCAGAATTTACAAGGTGCATTGTACTTTTGACAAAGCAACAGATTAAGAAATTCAAATTTACTTGGATAAAATTTAATCTGTGGCTTTGTCAAAATTACAATGCACCTTGTAAATTCTGTTCTATATATTTTAAAAATTTCTACGTTACCGGTAATTTGTTCAATAAATTCCATACTGTCCTCATGTTACTATAACATAGTAATTTTTACATCAATTTTTGATGAAAAAAATACTATAAAATTCTCTGAGTGAAGTAGCATCGATGCATCTTAAAGAGCTTTAGAGCTGATTAGATTTTGAGTAGATCGATTTAATAGTTTCCAAAATATTCGAGAGAAACTGAAAAAAACAATTTTTTTTTTATTCTTTCGTCGACCATATTTATCGAACAGATTATCCGATTGAGACGTTTTTGGCGGCAATCGAAAGCTTCTATTGAGTTCTAGAGCTAATTAGATTTTGGAATTGATCGATTCGATAGATTTCAAAACATTCGAGAAAAACAAAAAACAAAAAATTTTTCCGTGGGTCTTAAATATCTCAGAATCTATTTGAATAAATAATATCAAATTTGCACGAAATCTATAAGTTCAAACGGACTCTTTCGAATGCCGCAAGAACCATCTAGATCGGTTTATTTATTAAAAACATGAGAGGTTTATACCTCCCCCCCCCCCCCCACACACACACATCTCTGAAAATGTCAGAAGACACTCTGGGGCCTTTAAACGGTGACACACGCAGAAAATTCGATTTTTGAAAACTGGGGTGAATACAATAACTTTCCGAATTTTTGAAAATTTGCAATTTTCTTAGCGGAAATTAAAAAAAACGTATATTCGAAAGTGTAATTCTATAGTGCTCAGTTATTTTGCACAGGAAAGTCATTGTCCTGTTACAAATGTTATAGTCTTAGTGTTGTAGTGTTGATATGTCTCTATTTTAATCAATAAACACTTCTATCTTTATATATCTTCCTTTTTTTTTTTTTTTTTATAATATAACTTTTTTAGGTTTCATCAAAAGTACCCTCGTACTCGTTTAAGTTCACGATATAAATAATGGTAGGATGTAAAAGAAAGTAGAAAAAAAATGCATTGTGATTGTCGTTAGTAATCGCGTCTTTGCCAACAGTGTTGGACATCTTCCAACTGGTACTTATTTTCTAGGAAGTAAGAAGTTAAACATGCCCACAATATTTGTATAGGATTGTTATTGTTACTGTTGATGTTTTTATTTCTGACGGTATTATATAATAAATCAATTGTAATACATTGATGTTAATTATTTGTTTCACTATGAGTTGTGAAGCAATATATTTCTTCGTAATAAAATGTCAAAAGGACATAGACGTTTTATAATTTAATTTCATATTTAATTTAAATATTTACTAGCTTTAAAGCTTCCAGTTCTATCTATACTGTAGCAAAGATCAACACATATTTATATTCTATTGGTGAAAATGTATTGCTGAGATCGAAGTAATGCGCAATTTTGTATAACTCAGCAATAATTGTTATATGTAAAATTTTAATTGGCGCAATAGGAATCAGTATTTTAATAAAATCTTGGTTTAAATATTTAGTAATTTAAGTTTAATTTTTCTGAATTCTTTATTGATAAACTTTAAAAAAAAAAAGAAAAAAAAGAATTTTTATTTTCATTCCCTATGGTTTACTGCCTGGCGCATATGTGCGGTTTGAATCAACGAGGGTTGTTATTTTAAACGAGCATGCATCATCTCGCATGTGCGTGGTATACACTAGATAAAACATACAAAACGACTAATAAGAATTAGTTACATTGATATCCACGTGGCGGCATGACGTATAAATACGTTTAATCCTTAATAAAATATCTAATGGTTTACTATTTTGAGATTTAGATCCGTTGGTATTTTTTTTTTATTGATAAATTTAAACTTTAAAATGAGACAATCTCTTAGTTTTTACCTTCCAACTCTCATGCAGAGATTGAAAAAATATTGATATTATTTTTAGACAGAGTATGTAATAAAGTTTATATTTACTATTATATATTTTACGAAAATCATAGTGAAAGTTGGGATCAAATCAGGTCAGTTAGAAAGCAATGTGAATATATGAATATTAGATTGACTGAATTTTTTGTTTTTAAATTCAAAGGTCATAGGGGTCACATAAATATGTGAATATGCACCGAAAGATTTTATCTTAATTAATTTAAATGATTTATAGACGCTATTAAAATACCAAAAACCTGATAGGTTAAACCCTTATCTCTATTCGTTTTTTGAATAAAAAGCATAGATAATTTTTATTTTTTTATACGCTTTAGTTAATCGATTTGACTATATCAAGTGAATTTACTAGACCCCGGCAGATCCGAATTACGGTAAATCACGATATTCGGAAGAATGACAGTATTAAACGCTAAAATACGGTATTCCACAGCAAAAATACGGTACTTTTACCGTAAGTTTGCAGTAAGAAAACGTTAGTTTACCGTGAAATTGCGGCAATCCTGGGGTATTTTATCATAAAGTGCAGTGTTGCACTGTAAAAACGGTAAAAATAAAAAAACATCCCTAGCGGATCCGAATTACAATAAATTACCGCGGTGTGTCGTAAATGGCCGTATTTTGCCGTAAAATGCCATATATTGCGGTAAACTTCTGTACTTACAGTAATTTGCGGTACCCATACAAAGTCGCCGAGCTTCGAAATTTTCCCATAGATCGGCCCATGCCTGGTTTGCAATGATTGGCCAATAAATGGCTAACTATACTGGCCCTTACATGGTGAATCATTGACAGCCGTCTTTTTGCTTTTAAAAATGGTGCACAATTAACCGCCGTTCGTTGGCAAATTGTTTAGTCGAGTGCTCTTGATACCAAGCTTTGGCTGATGATTGATTGCCACGATTGGCCAATGCTTGCTGACTGCCATGCTTGGCATACCATTATCATCCGATATTTAGCCGATCTTCGTCCGATGCTTGAAAATTGGCAGCCATTCACGACCCAGTAATGGGCCGATTCTGTTCTTTTGTATGGGTAAAAGACCGCAATGTTGCCACAAATTTTACCGTAAAATGCCGTAGTTTCCGGTAAAAAGACCGAATGTGACGGCAATTTTTCGGAATACCGTAACTTGGCGTAGCTTGCGGTAAATTTGCCGTATAAATACCGCATTGTAAGTAAATTACCGCACGCTGCGGTAAATTACCGTAGTTCGGATCCACCAGGGTAACATGCAACAATTATCTTAAAAAAAATTACGATATATATGTGTACGATCTTTGAATAAAAAAATATGATATGATTTTCGGAAAATTATGAAATTATTTTTTTCAAAAGCTTTACCTTAACCAACATCTACTTTACTTATTTCATTAACTATATAATTAAGAATAATAGACTTTTGAACCTGGCATAAATTTATTTCTTAAATTAAATTTACTAAATAAAGAAATTATTTAATAAGAAAAAAATTGTATATTCTATCCAAACAAATAAAATTATCATATTTATTTAATAAAAGCTTTACAACGCTCGCTATAAAAGAGCACAGCCATGAAGCTTTTATTTATTAAACTATAAAAAAAATAATAATAAAATTATATGGAGGATAAAAAAAGAAAATAATTTTATTTATCGGAAAATTGAAAATGATAATAAAGTGATGGGAAGCCTCTAACACCCGAGTTGATTCAATGAGTAAGTGAAGAGGAGTAAAATAGTGAGATGAGCGTTGGCAGTGCTCTATTCTCGCCGTGCACTGGGTATTTATTAATAGAGATTAAACGTCGCGTCGTGTAGTGTCGTGTGCAAGTGTTCTCCCGCGCGGTTGAAGTCCAAGCTAGCAGTTAACTCTGATACTACATCCGAGCTTGTGGTCCACGAGTATTACAGATCATATGTAAAATATCTAAATAATCATCCAACACTTTTGTACTCCATATATCAGTGATACGTGTTTCAACTCAATCTCAACCCCAAGATAGAGAGAGTATCGTTTGCTATTAACGTGCATAAGTTATTCGATAAACTTTCTTTGATATCATATATATATTTTATTTAATTTCTTATCACTGTTATAAATTAACCAGCGCTTATTTTATTTGGATTATATTTCACCGTGGATTAATTTCAGCATGCAAACTACCTCAAGCTACTGAGTAATGCGCTGAATTAAGACTCAACCGGAAGTGACATTTGAAATTTCATAATTATAGTGCCTGTTTTTTTTTTTTTTAATATTTTGTTTCGTGTTATCATAAAAAGTTCAGTTGTCTGCAGAAATATAAATTTCTATGTGTATTGAACTATAATAATTCAAATGAGAACGACACCCTGTTATCACATCACCCATTTAATTAACTGCAACAATTGGTTCATCACTTGTTGCAATTTAAAACGACTCAATGTTTTTACATTGACGTCATCCAAGTTATTATCATAATAAATTGGTACTTGTTACCCTCGAAATAATATTTTTTATAAAGTAGTCTCTATTATTATACATTCAATTAAATTTTAAATGATTAATTTAAAATATTATTTCATTCATTTTATTATTCTTTGATCATAAAAAAAATTTTTTATAAAAGAAAAAAAAATTGTTTATTCAAATATTAATTTCAATAACGTTAGATATATATTTACTTTTTGTTTTTATTCATTATTAGTAAATTTATCTCTTGTATGATATTGATATTTTCTCGATATCGTGTATCATATTTTTAAAATATAAAACTATTAAAAAAAATTGTTTGTATATAAAAATGACTACGTCGCCATGAATATTTTATTGGAAGTTAATTTACTTAATTAATTAATAGAAATTGGATCAACGGTGAGATTTTTTAAATGTAGAAATATTTATTGTAATTCATAAAATAATACATGTAACAGTATATAATGTATAAAAAAGTGCAGTGAATTATAATGAACATTTCATATTTAATTTTTTTTTTTTTTTTTTTTTTTTTTTACTTCTTGTTCTTTTAACTTTGTGCTTTTAAATCACTAAAATATACTGTGTATGAACATTAGTGACAAAAGAAAAAAAAATTGATAAAGAGAAATACAAACGATGCAGTAAATAAAAGAAAAGAGGCATTAGAAAGCCTTAAGTACAACTAGTACATTTTTCAAATGATGCTAGTGCTTTTTTTGTGTGTAATAATGAAGATAGCAGAGTTATCAGTTGGGCGTGCAAGCCCAACTTTGTCATCAAGACATTCGCCTCCTTATTATATTCATAATTTTAATAATTATAATGACAATAACAACAACAATAAACTAAAGCGACGTAATAAAATTCAAAAATGGATAAATGTTAATAATAAATATCAATACAGCAACAAAAAACGTAAGATATTATTTTTTAAATGTTTTTTTAAATTAATTGCCCGATTACCCACGTGATAAATAATTGTTCTAATAAAAAGCGATAAGTACTTTAAGTGGCACATGATTAAACTTCACCCCACTTCCTTTCCATGGATCAAATGAATCAAACATATAAATTTCAAAAAGAAAAAAAAAACGGCTTTCAGTATTTCGGATAAACAAATAATAAATAATTTTCTTTTTATTTTAAAATTTTATAAAAAAACAGATGACTTTATACTTATATTTTTTTATATTGAGTAATATATTGTATATCATGTAAAAATGAATGTAACAGCTGGTGAAGAGCCATGTGCGTGTCAAAGTAATTGATATATTACATTTTATCTCATTCGAATTCATAAAACGAATAAAGTTTAATTTTTATTTTTATTTTAAACTCTATGCACTTTAAATTTTGTTTATTATCTTTCAAAATATTACAATGTTATTTCAAAATTCTTAACCAAATTTGGTCTTCAGTTTAAGAGGGGAAAACGATCTGAGCTACAAAAAAAAAGAGGATATTTTTGTGAAATTTTTTTTTCAGAGTTTTGATTTCTTTATTAAAATTCTTAAAATTTGTGACATTATTAAGCAACATTCCAATAATATTTTGCTAAATTTTTATAAAAAAATATTGAAAAATGCGCCAGTGGTAGTGGGGAGAACCAAGTCACTTGAAAAAAAAGTCTCCATGCCGTAGGCAGGATAACTCATGACTGCCTCACCTGAAATTAAAAAACCAAAAAGATTTCTTTAGTACATAATTTTATCTTGGATTTGAACGAAGGAATAAACAAAATATTCATTTTCGAAATTGTGGTAAAGGTGCAATCGAAAAACTCTTACTTTTGCCAAAAACTGCTCTTTTTGTTTAATTAAAAAATAAGTAGTTATTGAAAAAAAAAAAAATCTTTCGTTCAAATCTAAGATAAAATTATGTACTAAAGAAATCTTTTTGGTTTTTTGATTTTAGGTGAGGCAGTCATGAGTTATCCTACTTACAATATGGAGACTTTTTTTAACTCGGTTTTCCTCACTACCACTGGCTTATTTCTCAGTATTTTTTCATGAAAATCTAGCAGAATATTTTTGGAATGATGCTTAATAATTTTGCAAATTTTAAGAATGTTAATAAAGAAGGTACTCTGAAAAAAAAAATCACAAAAATATTCTCTTTTTTTTGTATCTCAAAGCCCTTTCCCCCCTTAAGTAAATTATAAAAAAAAAAAAATATTTAAAAAATAAGAATATAGGTATCACAAACATTAAAATATAAAATTTATTTCTATATTTTAATTCGCTTGAAATACTATGAATATAAGTATAATAATAATAATAATAGTTGTAAGTTAACAGATTGAATTTCACGGACACACAAACTAAATAATATCAATGAGTGCCAAATTATTTTGCATTTATTTTTTACATTGCCAGAAAGATTTCAGACTCGTTATTACCCAGAGCCAGCAGACTTAAAATTGTCTAAAATAACTCCATACAGTTGAGTTTTCTGTGCAACATCTACTCAAGAAGTAGGTAGAGTAAAAACGGTATACGCCCAGTTATAAAATGCATCATGCACTTGAACTATTTCATGTATCGTATGTTCTCGGATACGTCTTGTTATTTAAGTTAAAACTCCCCATTATATACTATAATACTTGCGCAAAAAAGCTTTCATTAAAAAAAAAAAAATAAAATGAAGTAAGAGAAATAAAATATATATTGTCAAACATATCTTTAAAAAATTGTTGCTAATTAATACGACAATATTATGCTGAGTTTTCACTTGCTGTCATACTGTTATATATCAAAAGTTATATTAATTAGTAACAAATTCTTTGCATTATACAAGCTGTCAAATAGTTAATGAACTTAAAAACTTAAATATCATATTACAATTATTCATGCGCAATTAATACCTTCATTATGAAGACAATGAAAGTTTCTTTTTTTATTTTATTGTTATTATTATCAGTTAAGTAATGATGTCGCTGATGATAGTTTAGCTACTTGTTGGTCGTTAGCTAGTCAGTATTAAATTGTAAACGAACAAAGTAAGACGCCATATGGACGTGTACATATTTATTGTGATTTTCTTTAATATTTATTACGTAAATATTTCATGTAAAGTCCGGTAAAAATTATTTATCATTGTGCTTTCATAAATTATTATTACCCAGGAAAGGTAACATTAATTTTTTTTTTACTCAAATAACACAAGTACACAGCAGAAAATAATCTTTATTGCTGTCAATAAACGTACAATAAATTTTATACAATAAAAAATTAGCATAAACACAAACCAAAAGAATTACTAATGTCTACTATGGATATTTTTTAACTTAATTTTATCAACAGTGTTAGTTTTTGTGTTCAAATTTCGTGTAAACATGAAAAACAGTCAAAGATAATACAGTTAATTTCAATAATTTTTTTTTTTTATCAAGCAATTTATATTTATCATTTATCAATAAATAAATAAATAAATGAAAAATAATTTTGCTGCTAATTAATTTGACATTCGTCACACGTACATGAAAGAATACGATGACGCATTTTCTGTATGACAAAGCCGTTAGATAAAAAAAAAAAAGTTTATTTTAAAATGACTAAATAATTACTTATCATTATTTGACATTTAAAAATTTGAAACTAATTTTCCTATCTCTTAAAAATGATTAAAAAAGTTAGTTCTAATTAATAAACTGAAAAAATATCAATAACAATAAAATAAATCCGCCGATGAAATTTTCAAATATAAAAATGGCGGGAATGCGCTGCTTTTTATCACAAACGCATGCGCATTAAAACTAAACCAGCCATACTTGCGTGACGTCATTTAGTAACATCCCACACTTAATTTTTCTTCACACACATACTACACAAATATATAAATATATATACAGTGATGTATTAATGTGTAATGTATCCCTGAACGACCATTTCGAAATTCGTATTTGTAGCCAGTAGTGCCGTGAATAGAATGATGGTGAAGACCTCGTGTCTCACCGACACTCAGTTTTTAATTTTATTATTCTTAAACTTTTAAATAAATTAATTATCATTGATCAATTATCCACAGTGTCGGATTATATAAATCATGCGAATTTAATTATTTATTAAATGTGTCATAATATTTTATTGTTTGAGTAGTGTATCGCCTACGTATCAGAGGTGGATCGATCGTACAATTGCCATGTAAGAAGGTTAGCAATGTCTCTTTAAATAGGATTCTTTTGTGTATTATAGTGATCAACAAACATAATTTTTTTACTTTCTACTCTGAAAATAGGAATCAACAGTCTACTGTTTAAATATGTTATTTTATTGAAGTTTTTTTTAATTATCATTTTTATTTGTGTGCCCATTCATGTTCAACAACATTCTATTAAAAGGGAAATTATAAGGTGTTGCTAAACTTTCTCGTCTCTAGTTATAATTTTCTCATGTATTGCTTTTTTTTTCTTTCTAAATTAGTTGTATAATCATATTTGAATTTTCTACATATTTAATTAACACAGATACCTAATTATGAACACGGAAAATTTATATCTCTATTAATTGAAGATATGAAGATTCGAATATTATGAGTGTAAATGTAGCAAACATACAACTTTTAAATTACATTTAAAAAAATAAAATAACTAAAATAATAAAATTTAAAAAAATGCATGTACTGAATTTTGAATTGTGTAAACATGCATTTTTTTATATTTATTTTATAAACATGTCAATTTTTTATTTAAAAAGTTTTTAAAATTGTCAGATGCCCGCTAACTTTACTATCATTTGAATTTGAGTATGGAGATGAAAAAAAAATTTATTAGGTATATAACATAATTATAATATGTTTACAATTGACAATACGTTATTAATAATTCAAACATATATTTATATATTATAAATTTATTCATAATTGTTATACTTAGTTTTATTAATTATGCGCAACGATTTTAAATAATTGTAAGGAGTTATGATGCAAGTGTATCGTGGGCACTTTATTTGATTTAAAAATTTTAATCAATAGATTAATATATTTTATAAATAGAATAATTTGATGTGTTGTAAAGTTTATCATTTATTTATTTTCTTTTTGTTTATTTTTAGGTTCTGGTAAGAGAGCTGCAATGATGGAAGATCCACAGACTCCCGGTTCGGATTGTAATTCCAATCCAGCAGATCCTATTTCTCAGGATCTCATAAGCTCGGAATTTATTCAAGATAACTCTGATTATCAGTGGTTTATTGATTATGGGTAAGTGATAATTTTTTTTTAAATTATTATTATTATTTTTAAAAGTAGTGATGGTTTTAAAAAATTTACATTTATTTTATTGTTCACAAGATATTAAATGCAATTTTTCAAAATATTTTTTTAATATTTATTTTTTTGTTAAAAAAAATCAAAAAATTTTTAAATGTCTGCTAACTATATTGTCATATTGAATATTAATTATTTGTTAATAGTTTCAAAATATATATGTTTGTTAAAACATTTATATTTGTTTTGATGGGTACTTATAATTTTAGAATAATTAAAGGCACATCCGATCCACATCGATAAAAAAATTTTTTTTTTTTTTTTTTTTTTGGTTCCTTTTTGGCTATCGTCCCGATAGGGCCACGTGCCACAATAAAAAAATTTTATTAATTGGCCATATTTCGCTGGTTTCATGCACCAGCATCTTCAGACCAAATCTACAAAGTTTATTTACCATTTTATAATTTTTACGTTAGATTTTATATAATTGATGTTTTTTTATATTATAGTTATAAATAAATATTAAATCTTAATATTAAGTTTTTAAATATTTTACTTACAATTTTTTTAAACCGAAAGAAAAAAGTTTTTTATACTATTTATTTTAAAATTGGATATATTTTTTAAATTTTTTTATGAAATTACAATGTATTGAAATTTAAATAATTTAAATGTTATATGTTGTAAACATCAAGAAGAATTAAATATGTATATTATTTCGGATATATTTTAAAAAATGGTCGTATGGTTTATTTATATATGTAAAAATTTTTATGAATCAGTATGTAGATAACAGTCGAGGATACGATGAATAGAAGTTCAAAGATACAATAAGAATGTTGAATTTTAAGGTCGTGTTCTATAATTTCTGTTCTAGTTTTCGATAGCTTATCTTAATACTATAATTTTTTTTATCTTGAGCGCTTAAAAAATAAATATTTGACTTTTCTATAATACAATTATGCAGTTATAGCTTTAGTGTAAAAAAAATTTAATTTTACTAGAGAATTTATATTTACATATAAATATCACTTTTATCATAAATTTATTCCGATAACTTTTTAAAAGGACAGTGGTTATAAGCAGGATTTATTAGATTTTATTCATGGTGACCACATTTCTGGAAGACTTTAGAAATCTGGAAATGTCAGGAAATTATAAATAAACTGGAAAAGTCAGGGAATTTCGTCAAAAAGCTGGAAAATTTTTTACTTTCTTTTCTTTTGACTGAAAAAATTCAATAAATTTTTTTTTTTTCTGTCAAAACTGTTCAAAAAGTGGCGTGGCATGAATGCGATTCTAATACCATTTTAAAAAAATTAGTAGAAATTGATTCCAATCGCGAAAAAATGAAGCAGTTAGAATTAAAAAGGCTGTTAGTAAAAAAAAGTCTTAGTAGAAATCAATCGTCAGGATCTTCAAGCTATTAACATACATATTGACAAGTTAAAAAACCAAAAATATTAAAAGTATTGAACTAATAAGATTTACTATATTTATTATTCGCGTACTTGATTAATATTTTATTGAAATTCTATAAAACGTTCTTATTAATGAAATTTATTCTAGTGAAAATGGAAAATTTATTTATATTTTTTAATAGAGTAAGTTAAAAAAATTATTCATTAAATAAATAAAAAAAACTACGATCATTGACAAATAATGAAATAAAGTTTCATTTAACGACAATGATTGATTATTTATTGAACTGACTTATACCATTTTATTTTGAATTAAATCAATATTTCCAATGATTTAATATTACTATATATGGTCAGAAAATTTTTTAATTATTTGACTGGAATACCTGGAATACCTGGAAAAGTCAGGGAATTTCAGTTTCAAAAATCTGTGGTCAGCATGTTTATGCTCGGGAATTTGTAATAATATTAATATTTTTTATATAATTTATAACGTGTACATTAATTTTAATAAATAAAATGAAAAATTTTCTTAGTAAATTTTAAAGTTACCAAATAATAAGTATGATTGGTTTTTTACAAATATCTCTGTAAATATTGAATTATTCGTAAAATTGTAATATACTTTTTTTGTAGCGCTTTAAATTCTCTATAAGACAGCTATCTTATAATTTTTTAAAAAACTTCATCGTTATTGAAATATTTTAATTCTTAAATTTTAAGAATTAGATGTAGATATTTTGAATTTAAAACTGCTGTTAGTTCAGTTTATATTTAATCATCAAAAGTTTACTATTAGCAATTTATTTATCTCAAAAGTTATAGTCTTCAATGTTAATCAGTATTTAACTCGTAAATCTATCAATTTATCTCGAATGATAACTAGAAGATAATTGAATATATGTTGCTATAAATAAATAGTGATTAAATATTACTAACAAATAATTCAAACTATTTAATAGATATCGAGATGGGGGATTACACGTCCATCCAAGCGTACTTTCATCACTTTCTACTTCTTATACTCAAGAAGACTTGGGTTACTACGACGACTTGGCAAGAAATCTGGATGCCAATCTTGCTGAAGTTGATATGGAGAGTTTCCGAACAGCAGATATACATACTTTGCTTACAGCTTTACCTGTTATGTGCACCGATCCTATTCAACAGTCAGAGGTATTTTTTTTTTCTCATAATTATTCATAAAATAAAATTATTTATTTCTAAACACCACGACTGAAAAAAAATAAAACAAATTAAACTATTTTATATAATTTTGTCAAATTAAAAGTTGTAATAAATTTTGTGTATATTATAACAGTTTAACTATCAACGGGAACGTTATGCCAGTATATCTGGTTCAGTGATGGAAAAAATCGACATTGGTTCGTCAATAAGTCCTCATACTAGCAGTCAGGTATGAAATGGACTGGATCTCAAAAAAAATTTTTTAAAAAATAAAATATAAAACAATAAATAATTAATACGTAATAAGCTTTACATTATTACCATTTTTTTGCTTATTAAATAAATTAATTTATTATTTATTATCAGTTATCAGTTTGCGCTTATAAATCAATCGAGCATGATAACAAAAAATGATTCATTGCTCAAAGGATATTTATTATTATAATTACTATTATAAATAATTTAAATAAATATTTTAATTCAATAGCAGCATGTCAAATGGGAAATAAATATTTTTCTTATATTATTTTATTAATTAAAAATAAATATTTTTGTTTAGGGAGAAGATTCAGCATGTTCTACTGCGGATACTATTTCAATCTGCAAGTCATCGTTACTTTTTTCACCTGTTAAAGAAACACCAGTATTGCCACCGGGTGGTAGTTATAGTGTTGATTCTCTTGACTGCGAAGACATGTTATTGACGTGTCAGGCTAATAACAAAAATAATTATACAATCGCTTTTGAAGGCAGCATGACAATGTATTCTGATGGCTCACAAGTTGATTTTGAGAGTCAAGGTGATATTGCTATTTTTTTTTAAATTATTAGTGTCGTAAACATTTAAATTAACTTGCTGACATGATAAATTTATAAAAACGAGCAACCTACAGTCACTACGTGACTGCCAGAGTATTACTACCAAATTCATAAGATATGATTTGAATTTAACTGCTTATTAAAATCTCTACTCTAAAATTAACTCTAGAATCTTTTGTTTATTTCTATTATCACTGAACATTAATAAGAAAAATCTCATCATTAACTCGCAAATTTATTGATTTCAATGATTGTATAATCATAGGATTCTTGAAAAAAAAATCTACGCACGGTCAAATTTTTTTTTTTTATTAGTCGTCTAATATCTTTTTTTTCACTGATACCCAATTAAATCTGTTTAATTTTTATTATCATAGAAGACATGTCATAGACTAAATTTTTCTTATTTTCTCTTAATTATATATATAATAGTTACATATGTTCAGTCATATTCAGCGCCAGAATAATTAAAAAAAATATTAATTTATTTGAAGAAAATAAATACGATCGTTTTTTTCCACGTAATTTAAATGTAATTCGAATGATATAGATAAATTGATTTATTCGATTAATAATTGAAGAAAAAAAATATTAATAATTTTTTGTATGTATTGCAGATAAACATAAAGCATATGAAGTACGAGAAAATTATTATAATCCAAGTAAAATAGATCTAAAAAATATCTTGGATTATTCAATGGCTTGTTCAGATTCAAAAATTTACACAACTTGGAGTAATTTAAAACATTTATCGGCAAATAAAGTTATGAAACGTCATGGATCTGGTAATAATAATACAATGCCAAATTTTCTTCAAGCAACAGCAGCAACTATGCCAGCAACAGTTATGTTAAATTCAACTAAAAGGAGTTTAAGTTTACCAGATTTAAGAAAAACCCGTGATTTAGAACAAATAAATATTCCATTAAATTTTTCAATGGACTCTGCAGAATCACATCATCAACATTCGCATAGTTCTGGTTCGGTAATGAGTAGATCTGTCAATGAAAGTTCAAATAGTAATACATCAGCGGGTAAAAAAATTCAAAATATGAGTCTCGTTAAATTGTTTATTAAACAAAAAAGTATGAGTGCTGAAGGTATGAGTTTAACACTCGATCAGTCAGATTCAGCAAGTGATAATGGTTGGCCTACAAGTAATAGTAGTAGTGAGAGCAGAACAAATACAAATACACAAATACAAATTAATCATCATAATAATATTAATCATAATGATACATGTAAAAATAACATTCCAGATAATGATTTTTCAATAAATTGGGTTAAAACCGACTGTTACAAAAGTACTGGAACAATTAGCCATGACGGTAGTTCCAGTAATACATCAAAACGTGTGCCATCAATTAAAGAACTAAAACAAGAATCACCATCTGTTGAAGAATTATCTGAGAGTATTTTAAAATCCGAAATAATGAATGACAAAATCCAATCTGAATTACTACAGTTAAAAGATAATAATATCAAAAAAGTATGGAATAAATCATCAGAACAAGAAACAATACCAATATCTAAAACAACTGGTATACAAACAATAAAAGAAGTTGAAGATAATGCTGTACAGACATCTCTTATTTATAATTTATCATCTAAAAATGATTATTATCCATATTTACGTGAAACATTTGTTGATAAAAAACCAGTTTATGTTGTTTATCCAAACTATGCATTACCAGATTTATCATTTTTAAATAATAAACAAGTTAAGCTTGATAATGTTGCATTAAAACCTCAAGAAAGAATAAGTCTTAAAAAAACTGGACGAAACAATAGACCATTTTCATGTAATGACATTGAATCATTGAAACAACGTGGATTTTCTCATGTTAAAGATTGGGAATCATTGACATTTCTATTACCAACAGAGTATCGTAAAGTTTTACATGACGTTCCTGAAGTACCAAGACACATTAAATTGTCTGAAGAAAATAAAAAACCTCTATTTTGTTTATCACCACCAATGCGACACAAAGGAACTGTACGTAATACAGCAGCAGCAACAAATGAAATTTTACCAACAAATATATCATCTAGTAGCAGTACTGGTACACAGCCATCATCAGGTTATCGCGGATCATCAACAATTCTCAGTGATTCCTCATCAAATCAACAAACAAGTACCAATCCACTTTATCTTTATCGTTATGACAGTGGTAGCTCAGAAAATAGTTTAATAAGCCATGATAAAAAGTCGTCACATCGACCTGGTAGTAGTGTGAGTCAAACAAGAACTGGTAATACTGGATTTTCAAAACGATCTATTTCTTTACCTCATGGAGAAAAAGAAAATACTATTGAGTATACTGGCAAAGTACCACCACGACCTCCTTTACCTCGAAGTATTTTACGTAAAAATAGATCAGCGACAAATAAAAGATACAGTATGTTTGAAATGGGCGGAGTTGAAGAAGTTGATGATCATTTAAAATCCGAAGCTGAATCAAATAAACGAATGTCACTACAAGAACCATATTATATTAATAATGATTTACAATTATTACGTCACGGACGTATTATTGATTCTGACAAAGATGTCGATGAAGTTGAAGAGAAACGTTACGCAGAACATATGAGAGAAGTTGGTAATTATGGTACTGCTGAGACGATTGATGTTGAATCGAGTGATAGCGATGATGTTAAACAGCTTGAAGAATTTTTAAAGCGCAGTGGATTTTCATCTAGTAGCGATGATGGTGAAGACCCTGATATTAAATTAAGATCTTATGTTAGAAAATTTTTAGCGCTAAAAATGAATAAAGATACTGTCAAAGCTGAAATGCTTGAATCACAAAAAAAAACTGTCAGTTTTGCTGTTAATAGACGATCATATTTAGATAGTAAAATTTTACAACCGGATATTAACGATTGTCATGATGATTTTGATAAAAAAATTAATTTTGATGATAAACAAATAATGATTAATTCTGTTAATAAAGCTGTTGATTTATTAATTAAATTTTGGAATACGCAATTAGACTCAAGATCTGTTGATTACAATGATAAAATAGAATGTTCACAAATATGTTTAAGTAATTTATGCCCGGCATTATATGCCATAATGTCTGATGGTTTAAAACCACAAATAAATTCAACTTTTGGTCCTATTGCTAACAGTGTTTGGCAAGTTGTTGAAGCATCATCACAACAAGGACCACTTACAAATACACTTAATGAATTAGTTCAAAAAATAAATAGTGAAGATTTTATGACTGAAGGATTACTTAAATTTCATGCCTTTGTATTTGGATTATTAAATTTACGGGCATTAGATGCATGGTTTGCATATTTATGTACACGTGAAACAATATTACGTAAACATTATAATAGTAATAGTTTATTTGTCTGTGGTATTGGTTGCGCTAATTCACGTAAATTAATTGATAATTTTCTTAGTATTTTAGATCCACTTGCATTTTGTCCATTCCAATTAGATCTTTTATATCAATATCGACAACTACATAATAGTTTTAGTCATGTTAATAATATTATAACAAATGATAATAATATTATTGTGACAAAAGATAATTTTGATAAACAACAAAATATATTAATTCAAAGTCCGAAAAAAATACGACCACGTTCTTGTGGTTTTGATAACAATATCACTAAGGCTGAAAATACAAATGATATGAAAAAACGTTGGAGTAATATAGCTATTGGATCTAAAATGTTTCCTGTATTGGATAAATTAACTTGTGATGATTCTGAAGATTATACTGATAGCTTAGAGCATTCACCGTTAAATCGTGCTAGTAATCGTAAAAATATAACCAGAACATCAACTGTTAAAAACGCTGATGATAATGATGATGATGATGATGGTGATGATAATCAAGATAATGCTGGCGCAAGTGGATTGAAATTTAAAAGATTACAAGAAAAATGGGAATTAATGGTTGGTAAAGATGACACACGTGATAGAGAAACTAATAATACAACATCACCATCATCACCACTTCGAACTCCTACTGGTGTTACTAAATCTAAAATTCCTCGGCTATTGACATCACCAATAAAACAACCAACAAATAGTCTAACTGGTACGAAAAATAAAACTGTTACTGGTATACCTGTTAAAAAATCAATTCCTAGTGCAACAAATAAAATTTTGCCGAAAAAACCAACAGATTCAAAACTTAAAGAATCATCTAGACGCACTAGTCGTGTTGATCAAGATCATAATGTTACTCCAAGAACACATTTAACGCGTCCGAGTTCATTACCTTATAAATCTTATGCTCTCAATGCTAAAGAAAAAAATTTGATTTCACCACAGAGACGTGCTGTTTCAACATCTCTACCAAGACCAAATACTCCAGCTGCTTCAAAAGCTAATACTCAATTAAAACGTCCAGTAAAGTAAGTTATTTTAATTATAATTATAATTACAGTCAACCTGAGTGACTTTGGCCCAATCAAAGTAATTTGAACTGAATCTTAAAATTATGCTGAGGTTACATTTTTATTTCAAAATTTAGTATTAGGCAAAAGTTTCTATTATTGACATTATAAGTAATTTATTAATTATTTCAAATTTAATGATAAATATAATGACAGAAAGCCAATCATTCAAATGGAATTACTACTTATTTGAATTTTAAAATGTCTGTTGACTACGAATATAAAAAATGAATTATTTATATCAACTGGCCAAAGTTGCCCAGATTTGAACTTTAATTAATAAAATATATTTGTTTTTAATTTAATGATATCTAAATTTACTACGATAACAATTTATTTAAATTTTCAATACAAATTTTATTTTCGGTTTAAAAATCTCTAAAAATTATTAGATTTATGGAAACTTTTTTTTAATTTAATACTAGAGACTAAAGTTTTTATTGCTTATTTTGTTGATGATTTATTTTAACACTTCATTTTGTAAAAAGTTTAGAAAAAAGAGCGCGAAAATAATTTAAAAAATAAACCTTTTGAGAACAAGTTCCAAAAAATTACAACTTACTCGTAATTGATTCCAATATTTTTTTTTTTTCTTAACTTTGTAAGAATAAAAAAAAATGCTCAGAAATTATATAAAAAAAATTCTTTAACTTTTAAAAATTGTATATTTTTTTAAAAGTAAAAAAATATTAAAACAAACCATTTAAAACTATGTTCTAAAAAAATTAAGGGCATTCTCAGCCAATACCGTCCACTTTTTAAAAATACGCAATGACTATCAACTGTCATGATTATATTCAAATTTAATTAATTAATTTAAAAAAAATTTGAAATTCTAATTGAAAAAAAGACAACGTTGTAATTTCACCGAGATATAGAATTAGTTACAGTTGATATCAATTGGAAGTTAATCAAAATTTGTTAAATAAATTTCAGTAAAATCTTCATGTCAATTTTTTAATTAGGATTTTCAATTTTTTTTTTAATTAAGTAAATTTTGATACGCTACAATTGAAGTCATTGCAAATTTTTAATAAGTGGGGGGGGGGGGGGCACTGTCTGAGTATGGCCTTAAAATAAGTTTACCAAAAAATACTGAACTAACTAGTAGGGTAAACTGCCCAATGAATAACCGATTTGTTGTAGTGGCAGATATTTCGACTAATAAAAACAATAATTAACTTTGAAACTCAATCAAGCCATTATAATTGCATTGCGACATCATTTATCTTTTGATATTTATCATGATTTTTTATTTATTTCATTATAGTTTTTATAAAATTACATATAATCAGCGTAAAATGTAAAGACCCAGTGAATGACTGCTTTCGTCCATTGAATGGCCGGGCATAATCCAGTAAATGACCGACGAATTCAGTTCTGACTTGAAGTTAATATTCCTAGAAATTTTTATTGCATCCGACCGATAAATTAATAATTTTAAGCAGGAAAAAACACCAATTTTAGTATTTTGTTAAAATTTTATTATTTCATTAAACGAATCCTTATAATCACAGTACCAATGGATGAAAATAGCTATTGTGTTTTTGTAAAAATAATCATTTTGAATGCGGAAAAATACTCATAAGTTATATTAATATCACCTTAACAATTTCAACTGTTTAAAATAAAATTATACTTATTAAAGTACGCTTGTTTAATTATCATATTTATATAGTTAACAAATTTTGATTTACGTAAATTATTAATTTAATTATTTAACACTTTTAAATTATTATTACTAATGTTTGAATTGGTTAAAGATATACAATCTTTGAAATTTAAAGAACTAACAATGTTTAATAAATAAAATGATAAAATTAACGAAAAAATCTTTAATTTTATAAATTGAATCTTATTCTTCTACAGTCTTATTTTTTTTTTTTTTCGACACTCAGTACCCTGATTAAACAAAATCATTTGATAAGATTAAGAAGGATTGATTTTTTAATCATTTTTAATCCTTCGAAATCATGTAAATCATTTTTGAAATTTCATGATTAATCATATCAAATCATTCTTACTACTGTAAAAGCGTCAGAATATAAAATTTTTACTCATTCCGAATAATTTTTAACGCTGAAATTATACTCGAATTTCTGCCACCGATTATGACATGACATGATTTGGCTAGTAGTAAAAATTTTTAACCATTCTGAATACTTTTTAATCCTGAAATAATATTTGAGTTTTTGTCACCGGCTATGATATGAAATGATTTGGCTAGTCTTAGAAATTTTTAATTATGTATCAAATACTTTTTAATCCTGAATAGTCTAGTCGATGCGCACGAAAACAAGGTGCAAGATTATATTTTCGGTGGATATGAACCGATTATGAAATTTTTTTTTTTTTAATTCTCAAAAAATACGAAACAAAAAGTTGACCTAAATTCGAAAGCCGCTTTTATTCCATAAAAACAAACACGGTCATTCACTGAGTTTGACAAATTTCGGACTTACCCATAAATGACTTGTCGGTCATTTACTGACTTAGTACAGTAATAAAGTACACCAGTGAATGACCAACATAAAATTAATAAAAACAAAATATTTACGTTAATTTCACGTATCCAAAGTCAATTTTATTAATTAATTTACTTATGTAAATGATTATAAATTTACTGTTTTATAAAAAAATCAATTAATACTATTGAAACACATAATTTTTAAAAATGATTTTTTTCAAACGTTTATGTTCAAATTCAATATTTCTCTTATAACTCTAATTCTCTATATAATTTTAATTATTTTTAATGATAATTTTATAAATCACTTCAATTCGTTGTGATTTAATAATAATAAAGACATGCAAGATTACATTTATAAGTAAATAATAACTTTAAATTAAATTTTAAAATTATTATGATCATTCTTTTGCATACCGGTCATTCACTGGTGGGTGGTCACAGACTGGACTAGTTACCCTATTTTTAGTTAAAAATTTTTAAAAGTTCTAATAAATAGAACTTCAAAGGTCCTTAATTTAGAAAATTTTTCGAACAATTTTTTTACATGGGCGTAATTAATAAAATTAAATAAAAAATTCTTTTATAATTTACGATACTATAATTAAATTTAAATAATTAAATTGTTTACAGTTAAAATATAATTAATTTAATTTAAAAAAATGTTATTTTAGAGAAGTACGCACTCTAACTCATCGACTTCCGTCAGACAATGGTCACTTATCTTTTAACGAAGGCGACAGACTGAAAGTTATCTTGGAACTAGATAGCAAATGGTTATTATGCGCAAAGGGTGATCGTAAGGGCTTAGTACCAAGAGCTTGCGTGCACGTTTGTCAGACTTAGCCCAAGACATAAATATCAGCACGAAAATTTAAAATTCACATTATCGATATTTAAAAGAAAAATAAAAAAAATAAAAAATGAATATATATGAAAATCACAGAATTCATTAATTTAGGCTGGCAATAACGCCTTGCACTAGTGTCATTAGAATTCGTGTCATATTAATAAAAATAAAAATTAATAACTAAATATTTTAGTTCAATGTACAGTGTAACAAAGATTTAAATGAAGAGTAAGAAAATGATGAAAAAAAAGTAAATAAATAATGATAATAATAAAAACTAATCAAGTATTAATTAATGTTAATGACTATGACAAAGATTAATGTTTATTATATTAATTAATAATATATTTTTATTTTTAAATTAATCTTAGAATTTCATTAATGTCATTAACTGAATAAAGAAAAATTATATGACAAGACAAAAAAATAATAACTAGTCAGTCACTCGATACCAGATTGTATTTAATTATCTAAAGAGAACACATATTTATATCCATTGTACATATATACAGTGTAACACAATTTAAAATTTAACGTTAATAATTAAGTAGTAATAACATATACTGTTACTATAATCATTATTATTATTATTTTTATTATTATAGTTATTATTATAAATGTAACTGTGATAATCAGGAAAATAAGTTTATCAGTTTGTTTACTGTTTTGTTTTGTTTTATCCTTTAATATTAATTTAAAATGAATTAATTTTAGTGACCTTTGTTTAATTTAAAAACCATGACATTATTTAAACAATGTTATCTCTTTACAACTCACATTATTTACTTTTTATTTAAACATTAGCTATAGAAATTTAAATTGTATCCGGTAAATATTTAAAATAATCTTTTTTTACTTGCTTATCGCTTATAGTATCTTGCGTATGTACCCCTTGCATATCGATTTAAATTTTAATTTAAAGTAAATAATATTACTTTAGTAATAAAAGTTATACTATTTCACTGTACAGTTTAATGTTACTTATTATTATGCAATAATGCTCGACTTTAGATACTTAGAACCATAATTACAAAGAAGAAAAAATTAAAAAATAATTTATTATTTAAAAATAAAGATGATAAAAAATAATTGTGAACAAAAATGTATGTATATATTCGATGTATGAAATAATTTATCTTTATATAGCTTTGCTAACAAAAAAAAGAAAAAACTATAATCATTATGTTAAATCACAAAGATATATAATAAAACAATAAGATTGAAGAAATGGTTTGTCATTATGCTGATTAAAGACTTGAATTTTGATATCTGATTTATATATTTTAATTATTTAAGTTATATATTTAAATATTGTAATTGTTGTTAAAAAAAAAAAAAATTATTTAAAGATTCTCAAAAATGCTTGAAACCCATTAAATAATTATAATACTCAAAGAAGCAGACATTAGGCAATTTTACTATTTTTATAAGCAAATTACTTGTGAGTGGAAAATTTTTCAAAAATACACTAAAAAAAATTTTTTTAAGGGGAAAAGGGGTCTGAGATAAAAAAAAGAGGATATTTTTGTGATTTTTTTTTTCAGAGTATCTTCGTTATTAAACTTCGTAAAATTTGTGACATGATTGAGCATCATTCCAAGAATATTCTGCTAAATTTTTATTTAAAAATAAGCCAGTGGTAGAGAGGAGAGACAAGTTACTTTCGAAAAAAAAGTCTCCATGCCGTAGGCAGGATAACTCATGACTGCCTCACCTGAAATCAAAAAACCAAAAAGATTTATTTAGTACATAAATTTATGTTGGATTTGAACGAAGGAATAAACAAAATATTCATTTTTGAAATTATGGTAAGGTGCAATCAAAAAACTCTGATTTTTGCCAAAAATTGTTCCTTTTGTTCAATTAAAAAGTAAGTAGTGACTGAAAAAAAAAAATCCTTGATTCAAATCTAAAGATAAACTTATGTATTAAAGGAATCTTTTTGGTTTCTTGATTTTAGGTAAGGCAGTCATGAGTTATCCTGCCTACGGCATGGAGACTTTTTTTAAGTGACTCGGTTCTCCCCACTCCCACTGGCACATTTTTCAATATTTTTTTAATGAAAATTTAGCAAAATATTCTTGGAATGTTGCTTAATAATGTCACAAATTTTAATAATTTCAATTAAGAAAGTACTCTGAAAAAAAAAATCACAAAAATATGTTTTTTTTTTTTTTTTTGTATCTCAGACTCTTTTCCCCCCTTAAGTTATTGGCATGCATTTTTTCCAATTTTTTTTTAAAAGCATTAATTGTTTATTTGAAAAAATAAAAAAAAGTTATTGTCGTCTACTTTCAATATCATAAATAATATTACTTTTTGATATTTAAAAATTAAAAATTTTAGTGAATTATTCTATCATTAAAAAATTATATATTATAATAATTTTGGTAATTAACATTGAGTTTAAAATTAAATTAGAATGATTTGAATAGATATAGAAATGTGCTGAAATTTATATATAAGAATAAAAAAGTATCTTTTACAAGAAGAAATATATATTTATAGATATATATTCATATGTAAAAGAGAAAAAAGAAACCAAGTATCAAATTATATTGTTTTGCATACTAATTTAGTAGATTTGTATTCTCGCGCTTTGTGTCTTGTTCAAATGATAATATATATATATATATATATATATATATATATATATTGTATGCAATAAAAAATATAAATTAATATTAATATATATAAATCATTGAGCGTAAAACAAATTAGTATGATAAGATGGAAACGCCACAATAAAAAAAAAAAAAAAATAATAAAAATTGGCCTCGTTAACTCGCTCGAATTTGATGAAACATATACGTATGTATACATTTACATAAAATAAAAATTATCATATTTATTGATAGCACATTTACCAAATTAATAAGCGAAATTCCTTTTTTCATCTTTCATGCGGTCTTTGTTATTTTTAGTTAAACGAGTTCATACAAATTTGACTATTTTATTATACAAAGATAAAATTTTACTCCATTTATATTTAGCTTCATTACAACCATCTTTGTATTCACTTAGCATTTCCCAGTACTCTGTTACATCTTTAGCATCTACTTGAAAGAAACTTGAATTCAATAAATCGTTAAGAAAAATGAAAAAAACTAAATATATTTTTTTTTTATTGTGAATGTAGAAAAAATGTCTGGGCAACGGTTGGCTCTGCGGGTCAGCCCCAAAACTTCTCACTGTTTTCAAGTTCAAGGAGTTCGAAAACATTATTTTGTGAAATACATTTTCGAGCTTAAACATACTCTTGAAGGCAATTGTTTTTTTATGAGCTTTTCAAATTCAAACAAGTTACATTTTATGCTAAAGTTTGAAAATTTAAGGATCGAAAATAATTAATGAACGAGCGTTTTTGAAATTTTTAGTCACGATTATGTTCAATAAAATAAATGAATTCAGGAAGAAATCAATGGAAGTGATTAGAATAAGGATTTAAATGAGTTTTGGCTCAGATCAGAGCCATTTTTTAAGCTCTAGAGCTTATAACGGTGGGCCCTGGCTACTTCGTGTCCAGTAGCCACGAACCACAGTTAATGAAATTTCCCGAATGATTATACTTAATAAATTTAAATTTTTAATATTAATATAAACTTATAATTATTTTTGTTGTTGGTTCGGAAGATCGGGAAAATAGATCTCAGGTTGTAGGTCGACTCTTTCTGACCGGACACGCGGCTGAAATAAACTTATTCTAAAGTGACGCTGGTGATAAGAGAATTTGATCAAAGAGACTCAATTTATCTATTATTAATTTTATTTAACCAAATCTCAACTTTTATTTACACAATAGTTTCCCCTTTTATTTAATTTTAATTTTATAATTTATTAATTACGATTGAGCGTCCAACACTAATTTACTTTATTATCGAAATGCTACAGATTTACTGGACGCGGGAAATAAAATATTTAATTAATTAAATTATGCTACGTTGAAGAGAGGGCGGGAAACTTATTAATAATTTGTCGAAACTTATCTGGTTGTACGTGGGCTTACTGGTGATATCGATCTCCGATTCGTTGCGGGTTTCTTGGACTCGATGTCGATCCTCTTCAGTAAATCCTCACGGGTTTCTTGGACTCGATGTTGATCCTCTTCGGTAAATCCTCACGGGTAGATGTTGTATATCAAACCACCACACTCACTCAGTAATCAAATTTGGTTTTTCTTTAACCAGACGAAGGAGTCTCACAAATCTCCTTAATTAATTAATTTGAATCAAAACCAGTATCACTTATAAAATTAATAATTTAGTTTTAATATAAATATAAGTTTCAATAGACAAAATTATTCAGGTAACAGCTTAAACGAAATAGAACTGATTACTGGGCTAAATGACTAGATATAATGAACTTATCGTTAGGCCGACTCATATAAATTGTAATGAGTCCTGGTGCTAGAGTAGGGACCTCGCTAAGCGTCATCAGTCTACTTTAGGTGATGGCCAGGGCCTAAGTCCTCGAGCAAGTGTTTGCTGGCCCTTTTATATGTTAATTTTGGAGGCGTGGAACTACCCCACTGTCGTCTAAATTCAAGTAGAATTTGATCTAGGGGTCCTCTGACATGGCCCCGAGTGACTGAGGAGTCTTAATTAACATATAATTGTTCTAATAGATGGCCGTAGAATCTGTTAGATTTTGCGCTCGATTTTTAAGTCGTAAAATCAGAAACGCACGTTCACAAGCTGATAAATTTTGAATCAATCGATCGAGTCATTTCTGAGAAGTTTCAAAAAAACTAAAAAAAATTATTTTCTTCGTATTTCTTGAATATCTTAGAGTTTAATTCATTGATCGATCTGAAATTTTTAGAAAATTTGACGGCCAACAAGC
This sequence comes from Microplitis deprimator, assembly GCA_964016945.1. Lineage (NCBI taxonomy): Eukaryota > Metazoa > Arthropoda > Insecta > Hymenoptera > Braconidae > Microplitis > Microplitis deprimator. The sequence continues at coordinate 11,498,483 of OZ024708.1, read as the reverse complement.
TTTCTTTCGATTGCCGCGATAACCATTCCGATTGATTAATTAGTTGAAAAGTTATAGCAAGTTTACACACATACACATACATACAGACACTCGGACATCATTCTGAAAATGTTCAGACTAGTTTCCTATGACCTTAAAACGTTGACATCTGATAAAAACTCGATTTTAGAAAATTGGGGTGAAAACAATGACTTCCCGAATTTCAGAAAATTTACAATTTTCCGAGCAGGAACTTAAAAAAGTTAATTATAATTTTCCAGGACATACATGATGCTAAGCTCATTGATATGCAGTAGTACGAGGAAAAATTGCGTAAAGAAAATACTCAACAATTTCATGAAATTATAACTAATGAGTTATTTGAAGCAAAAAATATTTTATACTTAATTTTTTTTTCAACTTCCCGCTATAAAAATTTAAAATTTTCAAAAAAAAAAGGAAATTGGTTTCGGTCCAATTTTAGAAAATCGAATTTCTGCGTCGAATGCCACCTCAACCATCAAAATCGGTTCTTTAGTTCAAGAAAAAATTTCGAAATAGTGTTTTTTTGCTAATAAAATCCAAATCGTTGAACTAATTGATGGCAGTTTTTTTTAAAGTTAGTAGTAAAAAAACTGGGTCGAATGTCACCTTGAACATCAAAATCGATTAATTATTTCAAAATATATTGGTGATTTTTTTTAATTTCTCAAAACCGACTTGATCAATCAATTCCAAAATGTAATCAGCTCTAGAGCCTAATAAAATGTGTCGATCGATAGATTTTGAATTCTAATCAGCTCTAGACTCAATAAACCGCACTAATTTTTGCCAGAACCATCTCAATCAATTCACATGCACGAGTGAGTCCGTACGGGTCGTAAGTGGAAACCGGTCGTGAACATGGAGAATACAGGACATAGATCTTCTGTCGTAATTAGAAATAATTATCAAATTTATGACTCATTTGTGTTTCTTTTTTTTTTATTAATATAAGATATATTTATATAATTTAACAATAAAATGTTCCTACCCCTCAGTCCTTTAAAAATCTTACATTTATTAAATTTTTAATCAAAATCATTTACATTTTTCGTTATTTTTTTTTTTTTTACATATTAAAATTGAGAGAAAACATAAATTAATAAATTGTTTAAATCACTTTTCCATACAGCTTTTGTATAACAAATTACGAATAACGATTAATTAACGATTGAACAGCCACTTAGATTACAATCATTTATAATTTTAAAATTTAACTTATTTACCATAAAAACATTCGGTAGAAACATTTTATTACTAACATACTAATAACTATAAGTGATAAATAATAAGCTATTGCAGTAGTCTTAAATCTCCTAGGAGTATTTATATTAAATTAATAATTAATGAGCTAATTTAAAAATTATTTTACTGTTAAATTTATTAATTAATTTACGTGATTAGTAACTGATCAATGATTTATTTTTAATTATAAATATGATACATATATAATGAACACTTACATAGCTAATAGATCAACGATACGAAAAAAGCGGTTTTTTTTTTGTGTTTCAAATGTTATCATTATCACTAATGATTTAATGTTATGAAAAATTACGGACAAGTTTTATTGTATATATACAGTGTAACGACAATTTAAGAAGTAACGTTAATAATTCAGTAGCAAGAACATATATTATTAATTATATCCATTCAGTCTCTGCCACCACAATATATATGTATATATATATATTTACTAATCTCGAATGTGTTTAAAAAAAAAAAAAGTGACGGGTTCTGTGAAAAAAGTCTTTTACAAAAGCCTCGTTGTTAAACTTGAGAAGCATTAAAAGAAAAAAAAAGTTAAAAATAAATAAATCTTGCACTTGATTATGTCATTTAAATGAAGAAAAAAATTAAATGAAACAAGATGTCGAGTTACATATATATAATATATATACATATAAAGTTATAACGAACAAATAAGACATTGTATAGATTCTTAAACCAGTTATTTAAAAACAAACTCATGAACAGGGTGTTCTTTTTTTTATGTTTTTCAATATTTACAATATACCATAAGTTTAAAAAAAGAAAAATTTTGCCGAATGTTAACCACCGGCAATTATGATGTTAATCTAATTCACTGTTCGATATGTCAAGTGACTTAAATTGATAATAAATATTAGCAATGATCTTTAAATTATGAATTTATCGATAAATTATTCGAATATTTGCTCTTATGATGTGTCGAATAAGATATAGAATATCACATCTCGAAAAATTCTATACCTTAATATCTTAATAATTATATAATTAAATGGCAAAAATGTATTTTTTTTTGTTAAATTATAAATACATTTACGTAGTATTAATATTTGGCACTGTCATAACCCAGTATCTTAAATTTAATAAAAATAAAATTATTTATCCTTTATAAAATATAAATTCTCATATAAAATATTTTGATATTAAGTTAACATAATAATTAACGATACTGGGGAGACACGTTCTGTGCTAATTTTTTTTAACTATTAAATGATTGATGTTTAATATTTAGTTTTAAAATTAAAAGTTTGGTTTTTAAATTTAATTTAATTGATCAAATTATTCATTATTATTATTATTATTATTATTATTATTATTATTATTATTATTATTATTATTATTATTATTATTATTATTATTATTATTATCATTATTATTATTATTAATATTCTCTTAATAATTATCCTTATTATTTAAATCCTTTTAACTCTTGATCGATGAACTGTACAATTATTAAAGTATCCGTGGCCCTCGTGTGGTTCACACATGCAAGTGCCGATCTAAAAATTTCATTCGAAGAAAAAAAAATTAAATTATAATTTATAAATATATTTAAATTTAAATAATAGTAAGTAATATTTAAAGAAAAATAAATTTAACAAGAAGTAAAAGAAAAAAAAAAGTAGAGAAATAAAAAATATTATTTTTTTTTTCTATTGTACATATGACCAATATTCCCACAAGCTGAATTTTGTTAATGAAGCTATTTTATGAGATACATGTTAAGCTGAATAATAAATTATTTTAAATATTTGTTAATAGCATTTTTGAACTATTGAATTCCTTGTGGCTATCAATCGGTTAACACGATTGTGTCTACCAGGTACATCGTATTAGGGTTGTTATAACGTTCACATCATCAATACATTTTAATTTTCATTATTCGTTAATAATTTATGTATCTTTAGTTTTTTCTTATTATATATATATATATATATATATATATATATATATATATATATATATATATATATACATTCATCACGACAATCGGGTTTATTCGGCCCAATACTTAAAACAATTTTAAAATATTCAATCATCCAATGACAAAGAACACTGATATTTATTTACTAATAATCATAATAATAATAATAACAATAATAATAATAATAATAATAATAATAATAATAATAATAATAATGAATGTGAATTAGATTTTAGATCTAGTTTATTTACAGTTTATTGATTTATATATATATATATATTTTTTTCTACTTTTATATTACAAATAATTTTAATTATCAAGTATATCAGTCCTACATTTTACTCTCACAATCACACGTAATATACTAATTAATTAAATATATTTAATTAACCGTTTTTTTTTTATTCCAATAAATTTTACTAATATCCAATTACGCTAAATATAATTATTAAGATAATGAATTTATAAAAAGTATAGTGTGAAAAATAAAATATTAATTATCAGCGTTCTTTATCAATTATTATATATAATAAAAAAATATGATACAGGAAACGGAGATGTGCGATTCAAGTATAAATATTACATTCAAACTAACTACATACTAGATTCCTTGGTGATGATAGAATCATTGGTATTATCGACGCGTATTAAAGTCGACGAATTTATAACAAGACTTCTACTCAAAATAGTTATTCTCTCCATAACACAAGACGCTGATAATCGTGCCTCAGCATCATGATCCCAACATTCTTCCATTGTATCACAAATAGATAAAAGACCCTGTAAGCAAAAATTAAAAATTTATTTTTATGTTAAGAAAGAGGCCCAGTATCCTTTCTAACCTGTTGAGAAAACAAGATCGAATGTCTCATAGCGATAGATATAACTTTAAAAAGCACGAAAAATTCGTGTAATTAATGCGTTATCGCAAGTAGACTGATCTGATTTTTTTTTAAGTCTAATCGTAATTAACTATGTTCTATAATGTATAAAAAAATTAATCAAGCCTTTTAAATTCATCAAAGGCATCACTTGGCAAAATAATTACTACACTACGCTAATCTAGTATTATAGACATGTTTAAGAAAAAATTTACTTTTTATTGTTTTGTAATATTGCAATATTAATGGTTATGTTTAGTTTTTCCCGGAGGCACTTCTACCCACAAATATATTTATATTTCTGTATTTTAATGTAATAGTAACACTGTAATTTGCTACGGCTATTGGGTTTATTGCTAAATAAATAAATAAATAAATAAATAAATAAGTAAGTAAATAAATCAGGGAACTAGTACTCGATCACTCAGGTATTTGTATATCTATATTTCCTAAATATAGATACACAAATACATGGAGAGATCGGGTACTAGCTCCCTGATGAGATACTGGATTTTTTACTTTACATAAAATAAATAAATATTTATAATTACCGGATGTTTTCGCCATGTTTCCTGTATAAATGGACGTTCTTTTTTAAGCACAACACTTTCTTGCATATCTTCAAGAGTCGGATGAAGACCAACTTCTTCTTCAAAAGGTAATCTATAATCCCCGATAGGTCCCTATGTAACATTAAATAAAAATGATTATTTTTAATCAAGTATTTATTTATTCATATGTATATAAAACAATCTATAAATATCTTGAGAACTTACATCTTGTACAGTACATCGTGACGCCAGCTCCCAGAGTACTAGACCACAAGCGTACATGTCAATACGTAAAAATGAGTCTCGTGTAAAATTTATCGCACCCTCTAATACTTCTGGCGCCATATATCGTCGAGTACCAACCTTTAATATTAATCATCATTTAATTTAAAATAAAAAAAGTTATAAAATATAAAATAAAACTTGAACGTACTTGTCCATGAGTGTCGCCACAAGGTTTTCCAGGTTGAAATATCAACGCAAGTCCAAAGTCCGCAATGCATGCGCTCATATCGGATTTAAGAAGAACATTTTTAGATTTAAAATCACGGTGTGCTACTGCGGGTTTATAACCATCGGCTTTATTTGCTGGAATTTCTTCATGCAAATGCATTAAACCACGTGCCATTGACTCAGCAATACGACACATTTCAGCCCATGTTACGACATTTGCTTTTAAATAATCACACAATGATCCTTTTTCGTGATAAGCTGTTATCAACCAGAATTCAGCTTGTAAATTGTCACCACGTTTTTCCACTCCAATAAATCGTAATATATCTTCATGATTCATGTGAGCCAATTTAAATATTTCTTGTTCTGTTTGCCATGACTGTTTATCTTGCATTGGAAATACTTTAACAGCAACAATGTCATTTTTATATTGGGCTTTCCATACTGCACCAAAACGTCCACGGGCTTTTATTTCTACTAAATGAATTGGCCGCAAACCCAAATTTGGTGACGGATGAGGCAATGGAAGAGGTTCTAATGTTGGAACCTATTAAATAAATAAATATAAATAGCTTTGATTCTATTTTAATCATCAGAATTAAAAATATTTGTTCTTTGTTTAATCATTAATTTACCTCATTAAAATAGCCAAGTTTTCGTTGTTTGTAACACCAAAACAATGATGACAAAATAATTGTTAAAAGTAACATTGGCACCAATACAGATACAATAAGTGTAATGACATGTTGTTCTGGATTTGGTACTGGTTTAAATTCTGTAACGAATAGAACATAGAATAAATAATTATGTTTACATAAAAGTTATATATTTTATTTAAGGGGTAACGGTAACCGATATTAAATTCAATTTAATTCACGGACAAACACTGAAAACCTAAAATAGAGTCTCTAGCGTTTTTTAAAACCTTAACATAGGGCTAAAAATTTCATATTTTCAAAAATTCTAATTCAACTTCGAGAAAAATTGTTTTAAAATTTTCATTTACTCTACGAGTGCAACGATAGTCCCGTTTATTTTTCTGAGTGTGAGAAAGAGATCTGGTAGCGTTTCCCATTAAATATGTTTATATAATTACCGTGATCTTTAGAAGGTGGTTCAGTTGGCTGAGGATCCCATGTGTAATTTTGATTACACATATCTCCATCACAACAACAAAAGTACATTTTTCCTTTACGGTCGCTACTTTTTTCTACGCAACATTGTTTATCATAACACTCTCTACTGTCTAAGAAACAACCCTATAAATAATTAAATTAAATTACATTAAATACTGTGATGTTTTAATTTTTAAAAATCCTCTAAAATAATTTAAATTTGTCGTTTAGTTAAATTTAAAATGAGTGTAAATGTAGCAGACATCAGACAAATTTAAAATTATAAATAAATAGAGTAAATAACTAATAAAATGAAATTTTAAAAAAATGCGCGTTTAAAAAATTTTTAAATTAATAAGTGTTTTTTTAAAATTATTTACTCTATTTATTTATAATTTTGAATTTATCTGATGTCTGCTACATTCACACTCATGATTTAAAATATTTAAATTATTATAAACATAAATAATAAACAAATACCTTTAGTTTAACAATAGACTTTTTAGTAACTTCATCAATTTGCCATAGCACATAACAGTGATTTCTTTTGTCTGGTTCAGGTGGCGAACATTTTTCTATTTCTGGACATTTTTTAGATGGATCTTCACATAATGTATCATTATAATATTCACACTGCGTTGAACCTTTAATATCATGGCCAACAACACAAGATAAACCTATTGCCCAACATAAATAATCTATAGATAAAATTTTTAAAATAACAAAAACAAATTTAAAAACATTACTATCATTTTTTTTTATTAATATTATTATTATTATTGTCAATAAAATTAATAATAATCAAGTACACTGCAATTATCATTATCTATTATTAATTACTAGTAAAATGATATTGAAGTTAGCAGACCATTGATAATTTTTGAATTTTTCTTCAACAAATTAATTTAAAAAAAAAAAATAAAAACTAAAAATATGCACATGTAGAAAATTTAAAAAATTACAAGTGCAATTTTCTAAAATATATTTTTTTTATAAATTTATTGTTTGCAATTAAATAAAAAAATTACTAGACATCGGCTAAAAAAATTCTTATTTAAATAATTAAATTTAAAACGACTAAACTTTTTTACTAGAAGACAATTAAATTTATTAAAATTTTATAAAAAAACTGAAAATAAAAATAACAATATTTGTACTTTTCATTCCTTGATAGTCTCAATAAATAAAAAAAAAGTATCGTCACATATTAATGACAGTTTACTTATTGTTGTCTTTTAGTAAAACTATCCATGATCGATAATCTTAATTTGAATTATTTGAACATGAGCGATAAGTAGAAAAATAATGATTATTATCATCATAATTAATCCTGATTAAGAAAAATTATTTACTCCATGCTAAGTGTATATCTATATATTAGTCAATTCAAATTGTTTTGAATCATTCAAAATTGTTTAGAATATTTTCAAATACTTTTTCTCAATTAGGAAAATAAATATCCTATAAAAATAAACTTCAACTGTACAAGAATGTATAATGTATTGAAATATAGATTGAGAATATTGAAAAATAAAAAATAATTAATTTATAATATCAACACAAATTCAGCCTTGGATAGTTGGGTACATAAATGTATCAGCTCTTACATCTCGGCAGAGATGTAGCCAAGTAAATTCAACAGGCCAACAAGATCTACAAAAACATGACAGCAGGAATAAAAAAAAAGTAAAAATAAATAAAAAAGAAAAAAAAGAAGTTGGTCGATTGGAATAAGAAGGTCGATTGTTTAAGATTCACTCACAATTACAATAATAAACCCACTCCGATATATATAAATATTCAATAATTATATTGCTATATAGATATACACATACAAATCCATATATATGTTGTATATATCTATATTTAATTGTAATACATACCTAGTAATCCAATAAGGGTAAGATACGAAACTTTGTATAAAGACACAGCCATTGTGGAGAGATCACATAGGCATTAAATTAATTTTTAGTCTATTAGCTATTAAGCAAATGGTAGTAATTCATCCACCGACACATGTCTATCTGTCTCACTCACTTGGCGTCCACTCACAACTTATTTTCTTTCTCTTACACTATACTCGATTTTTTATAAATCGAATTTCCGTCATTTTTTATTACCAACTATTTTCTTTAAAAATAAACTAGTCATGTATTTAGCAAACAAATAATTCACTTTATATTCACTTACCACAGTATTGAAACTATTATTTAAATAAATATATTTGTTATAAAGACTTATTATATATTCCAATAATTTATTATTGTAATTATTATAAAAACATAGAAGACGCACGACACGATGCCGAGTTGCAGAGAGCGCTACTAGACGGACGCTTGGATAATTTCTCAGCACACGATTAACTATGGGTTCGTTTTCATTTATTTACTTTTTTTTTTATCTCTCTTCTTTACACAGAATACTAACATTTTTATTGGTTAAATTTTTCCCCCACTTTTTTATAATCATCAATATAAATTTATCACTCGACCAATAATATTTATTTTTCTGCTCTTACTTACTTGTCATTGGTTCAAATAATTCTGAGTAAAACTAACTATTGGTTTAAATAATTTTGAATTAAAAAGGCGGGAAATTTATATTTATTTGAAATATTTAAAATATTGCATAGCAATGAGAAATAATTTTATTTTTGTAAAAAAAAATAATAATTCGGAAAAAATTTAATTTATATTAATATTTTATTATTATTATTTGTATTTTTTTTATAATTATTAATTGGAGTATATATATATATATATATATATATATATATATATATATATATATTATATGTAGCTAATGAATCGTATTATTTACTCATCAAGAATATCAATACGTCGAGACAATTTCCTGTATTACGTTTCTATAGTAACGAGGAAGTTGACTGATAAACGAAATGAACGTAAATTCCAACTGCTACATTCAATTTATACTATTGATTTAATTTATTATTTATATAATAATATAATAAAATTAAAAAGCTATTACATTGTTATCATATATAATTATTTTATTGTCAAAAATACAATATACTATTCAAGTAAGTTTACCATAATTGATTAAATAAATAAATACTAAAATTTTATTATCCTGAAGTTAGAAGACAATTAACAACTTTCGGATTTTTTTTCCAACAAATCAATTACAAAAAAAAATACTAAAAATATGCATATGTAGAAAATTAAAAAAACTACATGTGCAATTTTCTGAAGTTTTTTTTTATATACTTTATCGTTTTTAAAAAAAAATTCAAAAATTATTAGACATCGGCTAACGTGAGTATTGTTAAAATTTTATATTGACAAAGTATTATTTTTTATATTAACTTGAATTATATTTTATTGTGTAAAGGTTTATTGTTTAATTAGTTAATAAAATAAAAAAATGATCTCAAAAAAGTGCCAAGAGTGTGTAATGTGTAGCCGTGGGTTACAATTTTATAATATTCCCGCCGTAAGTTCATCAACAAGAGATACATACACATTTGTGAAAAGTCCACGTGCGGTTTTTCATACTAAGAAAAAGTACCGGAATACGCCTACGTAAGAAATTATTTGAATTAATATATACTGTAATTAAATAACCATTTTCTCTGATGAGTAAATAATTAATACTAATTTAAGTATTCAACCTTTACCTTTACCTCGATAATTATTTACTTTATTATTAATTAAAATATATGTATAATTAATGGATAAATAAAACATAAGCGTAAGGGTTGTTTTTAAAAGGGTTAAAGGAAATCAATGAATTGTATTCAGGCATCGACATCACAAAAGCTTATACTGGAAACACAATAAGACTACTCTGAGTTCGTGTTCATATAAAGACTACTGGAGGGAATGACCGCTCTGACGATCTTATCGATAGCTTCCATAGGCATTTGATCCTGCTTTATATACATACATATAAATTTATAAATAATACATCATTTTTTTTTTTTTTTTTTCGTGTAAATATATATGACTAAGTACTGATAGAAAAATCAAGAACAAATGGATGATGTAATCTTCAATATTTTCATACTGTCCATTTATAATCCCATCACTTTTTTTTTTTTTATTGAAGAGTTCAACGGGAATCTAAAAACCATTTAAATAAAAAATTATTTATATTTCTTTATATATAAATAAATTAGTAAATAATCACCATTTGCTAATGAATTTCGCTAATTCACTTTTAGAGAATAAATACTAAAAAGAAAATAAAAATTAAGGACATTATCATGAAAAATCCTTCACCTTGAATAGTTACCAAGGGCTTTGGACTTAGCCTAGGTTATTTGATGGATTCGTTTACCAGGTTTGCGATCACCGACTAGGGCTAGACGATGAATATATCCATATGTATGATATGTACTTATATAAACATAAATGCATGTATAATTTATATATATATATTGTATGTATGTTTAAAACAGAACATGAGGTATAGTAAAAGTGGTATAGTGGTCAAGCAGTTAGAGACATGCGCAAGTACCAAGTAAATATAATGGTATTGAGTGGTCAGTTTGTCCATAGAATACATTCACAATGTTGGGGTATATGGTACCTGTAGTCTGTATTGAACTGATATATATATATATATATATATATATATATATATATATATATATATATATATATATTATGTAGTGACCGTTGTCCAGCTAGTCGTCGAAGGAACATAAAATTTCTAGCCCGCATGCTAGTTTATATCAATCCTCAGTATCAGTGTTGCCGCGAGCTTTGACCAGTCCGAGCTTTTTTCGGTCACGCGGCTAAAGTATAAACACTAGTCTTCATCATATTATTTTTTACCTCTTATTACTATATACTATTGAAAGTTAAATTATATTTTCGTACTCGTAACTGAAACTATTAATACATATTTTAAAAATCTATTTCTTCCGTCTTGATTCGATTTCATTAATAATTCAAATAGTTGAGAAAAGACTGTAGGTAATTTATAAAAACTGATCAATTGACTAAGAAACAATCGTCTTTAAATATTAATAGGCACATGACGGTCAAGTCAACCTTGATTTAAATTATTTTGATCGGTTATATATTTTGCTTATAAGATCAAAGATTTTTTATTTGCTATAATGATCAATTAAAATCTATTTCTAGTAAAGTAATAAACATTGATGAAAATATAAATTGTATATTTATATAGAGTTATAAAAGAATTGATTAAAAGCTTCTTCATTTAAATTATTCTTTTTTTTACTTATTCTAATCGATAGTAAACTTATTTTTTTTTTTTTACGTCCACGCGTACACAAAGTATCTTAGCTCACACGAAAGCTGCCAATCTATTATATTGTCCAATATAATTTATTATTCTTTGTGAGTGGGTTTAAAATATAGTTTCAGTATATATATATATATATATATAGACCCTAAAAAAATATAAGACTCTTATTTCGTGGTTGAGTGATTTGTTATCAAGTGCCGCGTGACTTTTTTAAACGCACTTATAAATTTCTTGGAATATAAAATAATTAGCGAATGATATCATCAGAAATTATAATGTCAGCATATTAAGCGACCTATATATTTTATATAAATAATATTTTAATAATTAAACACCAAAATTTAAGTAAATAAATAAAATAATAAAAATCATGCCGGCTGGATTATCAAGTCTTCCACCGTCTTCTTTTGATTATAATAATTATAAATCACCAGCATTTACAATAATACAACGTGATCATTTAGACAGTACACTACCTATTCTTCATATTAATAATTTTAATAGTAGTGATGATAATGATAATTATAATAATGAAGATTATAATTATAATAATAAAAAAAATAATTTATCAAAAATTAAAAATGAAAATAATGATTTTTTATCACGTAAACGTATTAGTAAATCAAATGATCATTTAGTACTTGCAAATCTTCAAAATAATCAAGTTAATCCGTTGAAAAAAAAACAACATACCAAAAGTCATGATCATCTTACTAATGGCGATGATAAAATTAAAATATTAAATGATGATTCATCATCATTATTAATTGGTAGTAATAAATTGGCTATGAATTTATCAACTGAAGATTTTAATGAAGTACTGACGGCTAAATTAAAAAAAATGCAAGATAATAATGATAGACAAGTATCATCAAGTAAAAGTAGTAATAAAAATAATAATAATATTAATAGTAGTAATAATAAACAACAGTCACCACAAAAAAAACCATTTATAACAACGGTAAAAACAGGAGAATTTTTAATGCCACCACCAGAAGTGGCATCACTACTTGGGATGTCACCGAATGGCTCTTGGATTGGCCACGACCTGGATGACACACACGAGGGTCTTCCACGCTCCAGGTTCCGGCCATTTATTTTCCGCGGTAAACGACCGGAAGTACGTCACAGTAGTCACAATGCTAGGTGTCCTGCGGCCCTTAAGGCTACTGTTGACTTTCCCGTTAATGTTATAAATTCTTCGGGTGTCACTGCTTCGACCTTGGCTAATGAAGTACATGCTCGAAAAGCTACAAATAGCAAATTTAATGAAACGTAAGTTTAAATATATTTTTAGATAAATTTATTCAGTTATTACAAAATGTTAATAAGTTGTAAAACATTTTTTATTTTATAACTCATACAGTCTTTATTTTAAAAAAAAAAATAAAGGAAATTTGATAGTGATATATCTACTGTGTGAGTTTATTTTAGGGAATTTAAACTTAAGAAGATAATAATTTAGGTATTGTAAAACCACTGTATTAAATTTACTCTCGTATTTCTTCTAAAATGTTATCAATGTAATTAGATTCAAATTCGAAGCATGTTATAGCAATAAGATAAAAAAGGATGTTTACAAACTTTAATGGTCCAAAGTGAGATAATTTTCTTTTGTGTTAATAATTTCATAGGTAAACGTTGATATTTTCGAAGAACTTATAGGTTTATAAATTTTATTTTTAGATTTTAAATTTTCTGTTGGGAAAGTGGAATACCCAAAAATTTGATTCATTTTCTTTAAATATATGTATAAGTTAGGAGGAAAAGATTTACAATAAAAAAAGTTCATTTTTATCTTGGTGTCCTCATTTTGTTCGGGTCTTTTAATAATTTATTTGTATCACCGAAAAAAATGATCTATAATAATTAAAGCATGAAAACCAAGTCATGACAAAATAATCAATAAAGAATACGATTTCGAACAGTGATTCTGTCATTATTATTTATAATCCTTTATAATTAACAGTGAAATTTTTCAAGTCTCTAAGGGAGGAAAGGGGTCTAAGATACAAAAAAAAGAGGATATTTTTGTGATTTTTTTTTCAGAGTACCTTCTTTATTAACATTCTTGAAATTCGGACATTATTAAGCATCATTCCATGAATATTCTGCTAAATTTTTATAAAAAAATATTGAAAAATGTGCCAGTGGTAGTGGGGAGAGACGAGTCACCTCATGAAAAAAAGTCTCTATGCCGTAGGCAGGATAACTCATTTCTCGGAATGATGCTTAATAATGTCACAAATTAGAAGAATTTTAATAACGAAAGTACTATGAAAAAAAAAAAAAAAAAAAAAAAAAAAAAAAACGAGTGAGCCTCACAGACATAAGGTCACAATAGAAGTGAAACTTTTTTAATAATTAAGTCGGTCTAAATAAATAAACAAATTAATATAAATATAAATATATATACTGTATTTATAAATATAAATATAAATATATATACTGTATTTATAAATATAAATATAAATATATAAACTGTAATTATAAAAGTATAAAATCTTTTAAATATATTTAAAATATTTTCTTTAATTGAATAAATGAATAAATGAAAGTATTTAATTTTAAAGAGAACAAAAAAAAATTACTATGAAAAAAAAAATTCTAAAAACAAACATTTGCATAACTAAACATGGATATAAAAAAATTATTTCAAATGAACATCTCTATAAATAAAATATCTATAAAAAATTAACTGTTTTTTCATGATACCAGCATCGAAACTTGAAGTTTCAGTGTCTCTACAGCCCGTCGAAACAAGCTAATTTCAAGCCGACGCTGCAAACAACTGCTAGCAAATTCATAATTCACAAATACCTTCACAGCGGGCAGAAACAATTGTGTTTCTTCCCAAGGGAAGAAACACAATTGTTTCTGCCTTGTGCTAGTTATATTTAATCTTCATTTGCAGCCTTATTACTCTCATTTATTTACTTGTCCACTTCATTTTTTAAGTGACAGTTTTAATTAAGCAAATAAAATTACTAAAAAATGAGTGAAAATAATATTTTTGTATTATTTACTATTTAATAAGTGACTGTAAATCTCATATTTCTCATTCTCTAACAGTTCTCCGCATCATCGGCTTGAAATTAACTTGTTTCTTACTGGCTGCTGACACTGAATCTTAAGTTCCAATGCAGGTAATCATGAAAAATATGGTGTGTGACTCATGATAAAACGCGATTTCAGACTGCGGGTGATGTCCAACCTCACCCTAGTCTGAAATCGTCTTGTTTCATCCCTTGTCACACAACATACTATTGAACATCTCTATAAAATATGATATCTATAATCAAATTTAATTTGATATTATATCTTATAGAGATGTTAAAAAACAATTAATTTTTTATAGATATTTTATTTATCGAGATGTTCATTTTTACTTAATTTTCTTATATATATGTGTAGTTATGCGAATGTTTGTTTTTTTATAGTAATTTTTTTTTAGTTCTCTTTGAAATTACATACTTTCGTTCATTCATTTATTCAATTAATGAAAATATTTTAAATATATTTAAATGATTTTATACCTTTATGATTACAGTTATTTTTAATTTTTTATGTTTTTATTTATTGCAATTAAATTTTATACGGTAATTTATATGGAGGTGTACCTTTATTTATAGAAATTAAATTTTATACAGTAATTTATATGTAGGTGTATCTTTATTTATAGAAATTACTTTTTATTAACTTTTTAATTTAGTTCTTTTGAATTATAGATATTTTCAAGTACACACAAAAAGTCTTTACAAATTTTTAAATACTGACCATATTTTTTTTAGTGACTTATTTTACAATACATATTTATAATTTTACATTCAATCAGTATACATATATTTTTACATTTAGTAGAAAACTAGTTATACATATTTTGATTTTCAGAGATTTTTCTTTCCCGAAGCTATACTACCCGACAAGATCTAATGGCCAATATTGTATATATATATTTATATATTACAAATTATATATGAATAACGTGGTTAAATTACGACGCATGCGCACTAAACTCGTCCATTCTACTAAACTGTTCTCAACTCCCCCCACTCTTTAAAATATATAAGGCTTGCTATACAAGCAATTCCCCTTCTCGCCTATTCTAAACTTTCACTCAATGTTTCTCCTCTGGCGCTACCTCCCCTTTTCCGCCTCAAATCGTTCAATTTTAGCCTCCGTAAAGAAGTTTCACTTCAAAAATACGCTCTTTTTTTTTTTGTATCTCAGACTTCTTCCCCCCCCTTAAATTATATAACTAGAAGTTTGAACTATTTAGTGCTTTATTATTATTTTGAACAATAATTTCTAAAGTTTTTTTTTCCGTGCGCCATCTTGGATAAATTTTTGAAAAAAACAGTGTAAAAATGTTATTTGACTGAATTTGAAAAAAGTATTTGTTTAAAAGTTTATATACCGAAATAAATTTAATTATTGCTTCTAATTTTAATTGTTTTCTAGTGTATAGCCGCAATTACGACCTTGTATACCTTTTGCCTTTTTATCGCAACTGCTTTACTTTTTTCCTGCTTTTCATTGTGCGGCTGTGGCCCGACTTGTGCTTATACTGTACTGCATCATTACGGTGATGCCCTGCAACCTCCCTTGTGCAATGGAGGTGCAGTGGCTAGGAAAACCACAGAGAAATAGCTAGCCACAGTACAGTTTCGGTTTGGGTAAAGCTCCAGTGATCGATAAAATTCCCCATTTTACCGATCACTGGATCTTCATCCCGCACCTAGCGATCAGAGACCTTCGTTCGTACCCGACGTGTGGCTAAACGGTCACCCAGCCAAGTAGTAATTGTGCTCGATGCTACTTAACTTCGGTGATCGCTCGTGCCACGCGCGTGCCGAACGGCTGCTTCAGCCACTAATTATTGCTTCGAAAAAATTTGGTTTGTTTAACCCTTTGGAGTCAGAGGATCTTAAAACGTCTACGTGTGAGACTAGTAGGGAGAGCGCGAATCGTAAAGTCCCGTGAGCATGGATGAGTGACATGTGAGAGTGTAGTGTGCCTGTGAGTACCCTTCCACTCGTTTGAATCTCGCGCTGCGTTCATCGACAGTGTCGTAGTTACTATTGTTCCCGTGAGGAAATAGTTTCTGAAAGTAAGGTTAGAAAAATTTAAAAAATTTTATACATTGCTATGTAATTGCAATATTACTCAATTACATTTATAATGTAACCAAATGTTGTTCTTACTTTGAATTTAAGTCCTTTGATATTTATTATTTAATAAATTAAAAATAAAAATTAAATTATTTTTTACTTCCCGCCCAGGTGAAATTTTTTTTTCTTATAATACGACCTGGTCACATTTGCTTCGCGCTCTTTCTAATTCTATCGGGCTCTGCTAGACCGAAGAGTGGAGTTTCAAGTTCAGATTCTAAAGGGTTAAAAGTATAAAATAAAAAAGTGAAAGGTTGGAAAAATTATTCTTACAGTGATCTTCCAAGGACGCCACAAACGTTACCCAAAAAGCTGGAGCCATTAAAAAACACAATGCACGTGATATTAAATAATGATGGGTAACACTAAAATAATAAAAATCGAGTGTGTTATTTTTTTATTATTTAATCCTGTAGAATTATTAATTCCTTTTCGTTTAAACTATTTATCTTTTTTTCAGTAATTCAAAGTAAACAGCTTTTTTTTTATTCTTTTCTCGAGAGGTGTCGCCAGTCTTTTCAAAAACCTGCAATAAAAATTGAATAATTTAAAATTTTAATAAAGAAAACCTTTGAAATATTGATGCAGAGAAATGTAATATTACTCAACACATCATATAATTTTAGTAATTAAGTTTAAATCAATTCACGTTTGAAATTCCCCTGCAGTAGTCGCGTGAGACCGGAAAGTTTGTCGATGCCTGTACCGAAGAATTATACATATTCGTTGCGTTTTGTATTAATTATATAAATATATATATATATATATATATATATATATATATATATATATATATATAAGAATCAAACTAGACACACATATGTGCTCAAGTGAATAAATCACATAATGAAAATTCTCTAGTTT